>CM038792.1:144712176-144807791 GCA_021764765.1 Vicia sativa
GTTTTATATTTACTCCCTATAAAATTGGATCTCTAACAATGATTCTCTCACTATAAATTTTAAATTGATAAGAGGGAATGATAAAGGGAATCTCTGAAATTTAATGACAAGAAGACACGTCGATATTCTAATAGAGAAAAATTATACAAATTATTATGAGCAATATACCATGAAATATATCGATCGTTATATAAAATATCGACCACCTTTATTGTTTAGAATATAAAAAGAATATTATTTATTCTAAATAATTTTTAAACTAAAATCATATATTTTATTATTTAAATTTATGTTGTTTTTGTAAATTATGTTCTATTTTATCTTTTTACTAAAACATGTTATATTTTATTTCATTTTTATCATTCAAACTCTGTTTTTTCTTTCCTCAATTCTAATTTTTGTCTTTTTCTTCATTCATCAAAGTGATTTTAAGGTCAATTTTTATCCAAAATCACCTCTCTAAATTCTTTTGTCTTTTTACTTTTCTTTCAAATAAGTGATTTCACATATATTTTGTGATGTTGTGTTTCTGACATTGTTAGGTTTTTAATTTATCCTAAAAAATTGGATCTCTAACAATGAAGATTCTCTCACTATAAGTTTTAAATTGATAAGAGGAATGATAAAAGGAATCTCTAAAGGAAATTTAATGACAAGAAGACTACGTACGATATTCTAATAGAGAAAAATATACAAATTATTATGAGCAATATACCATAGAAATATATCATCGTTATATAAATATAAACCACCTTTATTATTTAGAATATAAAGAATATTATTTATTCTAAAATAATTTCTTAAACTAAAATCATGTTATATTTTATTATTTAAATTTATGTTGTTTTTGTAAATTATGTTCTATTTTATCTTTTACTAAAAACATGTTATATTTTATTTCATTTTATCATTCAAACACTGTTTTTTCTTTCTCAATTCTAGTTTTGTCTTATTCTTCATTCATCAAAGGTGATTTTAAGGTCAATTTTATCCAAATTCACCTCTCTCAATTCTTTTCTTTTCTTTTCTTTCAAATAAGTGATTTCACATATATTTTGTGATGTTGTGTTTAACATTGTAGCGAGTTTTAATTTACTCCTATAAAATGGATCTCTAACAATGAAGATTCTCTCACTATAAGTTTTAAATTGATAAGAGGAATGATAATTTCTGAGAAAATTTAATGACAAGAAGACACGTCGATGTTCTAATAGAAAAATTATACAAATTATTATGAGCAATATACCATGAAATATATCGATCGTTATATAAAAATATCGACCACCTTTATTTTTAGAATATAAAAGAATATTATTTATTCTAAAATAATTTTTAAACTAAAATCATGTTATATTTTATTATTTAAATTTATGTTGTTTTGTAAATTATGTTCTATTTTATCTTTTACTAAAACATGTATACTTTATTTCATTTTTATCATTCAAACACCTGTTTTTTCTTTCTCAATTCTAATTTTTTTCTTATTCTTCATTCATAAAGGTGATTTTAAGGTCAATTTTATCCAAAATCACCTCTCTAAATTCTTTGTCTTTTACTTTTCTTTCAAATAAGTGATTTCACATATATTTTGTGATGTTGTGTTTCCCCAACATTGTAGAGTTTTAATTTACTCCTATAAAAATTGGATCTCTAACAATGAAGATTCTCTCACTATAAGTTTTAAATTGATAAGAGGGAATGATAAAGGAATCTACGAAATTTAATGACAAGAAGACACGTCGATATTCTAATAGAAAAATTATACAAATTATTATGAGCAATATACCATGAAATATATCGATCGTTATATAAAATATCGACCACCTTTATTGTTTAGAATATAAAAGAATATTATTTATTCTAAAATAATTTCTTAAACTAAAATCATGTTATATTTTATTATTTAAATTTATGTTGTTTTTATAAATTATATTTATCTTTTACACTAAAACATGTTATACTTTATTTCATTTTATCAAAACTCTGTTTTCTTTCTTTCTAATTTTGTCTTATTCTTCATTCATAAAGGTGATTTTAAGGTCAATTTTATCAAAATCACCTCTCTCAATTCTTTTCTTTTACTTTTCTTTCAAATAAGTGATTTCACATATATTTTGTGATGTTGTGTTCCCAAACATTGTAGCGAGTTTTAATTTACTCTATAAAAAATTGGATCTCTAACAATGAAGATTCTCTCACTATAAGTTTTAAATTGATAAGAGGAATGATAAAGGAATCTCTGAAATTTAATGACAAGAAGACACGTCGATATTCTAATAGAAAATTATACAAATTATTATGAGCAATATACCATGAAAGATATCGATCGTTATATAAAATATCGACCACCTTTATTGTTTAGAATATAAAAGAATATTATTTATTCTAAAATAATTTCTTAAACTAAAATCATGTTATATTTTATTATTTAAATTTATGTTGTTTTTGTAAATTATGTTCTATTTTATCTTTTTACTAAAAACATGTTATACCTTATTTCATTTTTATCATTCAAACTCCTGTTTTTTTCTTTCTCAATTCTAATTTTGTCTTATTCTTCATTCATAAAAGTGATTTTAAGGTCAATTTTTATCCAAAATCACCTCTCTCAATTCTTTTTCTTTTACTTTTCTTTCAAATAAGTGATTTCACATATATTTTGTGATGTTGTGTTTCCCCCAACATTGTTGCGAGTTTTAATTTACTCCTATGAAAAAATTGGATCTCTAACAATGAAGATTCTCTCACTATAAGTTTTAAATTGATAAGAGGGAATGATAAAAGGGAATCTCTGAGGAAATTTAATGACAAGAAGACAAGTCTGATATTCTAATAGAGAAAAATTATACAAATTATTATGAGCAATATACCATGAAAGATATCGATCGTTATATAAAATATCGACCACCTTTATTGTTTAGAATATAAAATATTATTTATTCTAAAATAATTTCTTAAACTAAAATCATGTTATATTTTATTATTTAAATTTATGTTGTTTTTGTAAATTATGTTCTATTTTATCTTTTACTAAAAACATGTTATACTTTATTTCATTTTATCATTCAAACACTGTTTTTTCTTTCTCAATTCTAATTTTGTCTTATTCTTCATTCATCAAAGTGATTTTAAGGTCAATTTTATCAAAATCACTCTCTCAATTTTTCTTTTCTTTTCTTTCAAATATGATTACATATATTTTGTGATGTTGTGTTTCCCAACTTGTTGTAGCGAGTTTTAATTTACTCCTATAAAAATTGGATCTCTAACAATGAAGATTCTCTCACTATAAGTTTTAAATTGATAAGAGGGAATGATAAAAGGAATTTCGAGAAAATTTAATGACAAGAGACAAATGCGATATTCTAATAGAGAAAATTATACAAATTATTATGAGCAATATGAAATATATCGATCGTTATATAAAATATCGACCACCTTTATTGTTTAGAATATAAAAGAATATTATTTATTCTAAAATAATTTTTTAAACTGAAATCATGTTATATTTATTATTTAAATTTATGTTGTTTTGTAAATTATGTTCTATTTTATCTTTTACTAAAAACATGTTATATTTATTTCATTTTATCATTCAAACACCTTTTTCTTTCTCAATTCTAGTTTTTCTTATTCTTCATTCAATAAAGGGATTTTAAGGTCAATTTTTATCCAAAATCACCTCTCTAAATTCTTTGTCTTTTACTTTTCTTTCAAATAAGTGATTTCACATATATTTTGTGATGTTGTGTTTCCCCAACATTGTAGCGAGTTTTAATTTACTCATATAAAAATTGGATCTCTAACAATGAAGATTCTCTCACTATAAGTTTTAAATTGATAAGAGGGAATGATAAAGGGAATCTAGAAATTTAATGACAAGAAGACCGTCTGATATTCTAATAGAGAAAATGATACAAATTATTATGAGCAATATACCATGAAATATATAGATCATTATATAAAATATAGACCACCTTTATTGTTTAGAATATAAAAAGAATATTATTTATTCTAAAATAATTTCTTAAACTAAAATCATGTTATATTTTATTATTTAAATTTATGTTGTTTGTAAATTATGTTCTATTTTATCTTTTTACTAAAAACATGTTATACCTTATTTCATTTTTATCATTCAAACTCCTGTTTTTTTCTTTCTCAATTCTAATTTTGTCTTATTCTTCATTCATAAAAGTGATTTTAAGGTCAATTTTTATCCAAAATCACCTCTCTAAATTCTTTTTCTTTTACTTTTCTTTCAAATAAGTGATTTCACATATATTTTGTGATGTTGTGTTTCCAACATTGTTCGAGTTTTAATTTACTCCTATAAAAATTGGATCTCTAACAATGAAGATTCTCTCACTATAAGTTTTAAATTGATAAGAGGGAATGATAAAAGGGAATCTCTGAGGAAATTTAATGACAAGAAGACAAGTCTGATATTCTAATAGAGAAAAATTATACAAATTATTATGAGCAATATACCATGAAAGATATCGATCGTTATATAAAATATCGACCACCTTTATTGTTTAGAATATAAAAGAATATTATTTATTAAAATAATTTTTAAACTAAAATCATGTTATATTTTATTATTTAAATTTATGTTGTTTTTGTAAATTATGTTCTATTTTATCTTTTTACTAAAAACATGTTATACCTTATTTCATTTTTATCATTCAAACTCCTGTTTTTTTCTTTCTCAATTCTAATTTTGTCTTATTCTTCATTCATAAAAGTGATTTTAAGGTCAATTTTTATCCAAATTCACCTCTCTCAATTCTTTTTCTTTTACTTTTCTTTCAAATAAGTGATTTCACATATATTTTGTGATGTTGTGTTTCCCCCAACATTGTAGCGAGTTTTAATTTACTCCTATAAAAAAATTGGATCTCTAACAATGAAGATTCTCTCACTATAAGTTTTAAATTGATAAGAGGGAATGATAAAGGGAATCTCGAGGAAATTTAATGACAAGAAGACACGTCGATATTCTAATAGAGAAAAATTATACAAATTATTATGAGCAATATACCATGAAATATATCGATCGTTATATAAAATATCGACCACCTTTATTGTTTAGAATATAAAGAATATATTTATTTATAAAATAATTTCTTAAACTAAAATCATGTTATATTTTATTATTTAAATTTATGTTGTTTTTGTAAATTATATTCTATTTTTTTTTACTAAAAACATGTTATACTTTATTTCATTTTTATCATTCAAACACTGTTTTTTCTTTTCTCAATTCCAGTTTTTCTTATTCTTCATTCAATAAAGGGTTTTTAAGGTCAATTTTTATCCAAAATCACCTCTCTAAATTCTTTGTCTTTACTTTTCTTTCAAATAAGTGATTTCACATATATTTTTGTGATGTTGTGTTTCCCCAACATTGTAGCGAGTTTTAATTTACTCATAAAAAATTGGATCTCTAACCATGAAGATTCTCTCACTATAAGTTTTAAATTGATAAGAGGGAATGATAAAGGAATCTACGAGGAAATTTAATGACAAGAAGACACGTCGATATTCTAATAGAGAAAAATATACAAATTATTATGAGCAATATACCATGAAATATATCGATCATTATATAAAATATCGACCACCTTTATTGTTTAGAATATAAAGAATATTATTTATTCTAAAATAATTTCTTAAACTAAAATCATGTTATATTTTATTATTTAAATTTATGTTGTTTTTGTAAATTATGTTCTATTTTATCTTTTACTAAAAACATGTTATACCTTATTTCATTTTATCATTCAAACACTGTTTTTTTCTTTCTCAATTCTAATTTTGTCTTATTCTTCATTCATAAAAGTGATTTTAAGGTCAATTTTTATCCAAAATCACCTCTCTCAATTCTTTTTCTTTTACTTTTCTTTCAAATAAGTGATTTCACATATATTTTGTGATGTTGTGTTTCCCCCAACATTGTTGCGAGTTTTAATTTACTCCTATGAAAAAATTGGATCTCTAACAATGAAGATTCTCTCACTATAAGTTTTAAATTGATAAGAGGGAATGATAAAGGGAATCTACGAGGAAATTTAATGACAGAAGACAAGTCGATATTCTAATAGAGAAAAATTATACAAATTATTATGAGCAATATACCATGAAAGATATCGATCGTTATATAAAATATCGACCACCTTTATTGTTTAGAATATAAAAGAATATTATTTATTCTAAAATAATTTCTTAAACTAAAATCATGTTATATTTTATTATTTAAATTTATGTTGTTTTTGTAAATTATGTTCTATTTTATCTTTTTACTAAAAACATGTTATACTTATTTCATTTTATCATTCAAACTCTGTTTTCTTTCTCAATTCTAATTTTGTCTTATTCTTCATTCATAAAGTGATTTTAAGGTCAATTTTATCCAAAATCACCTCTCTCAATTCTTTTCTTTTACTTTTCTTTCAAATAAGTGATTTCACATATATTTTGTGATGTTGTGTTTCCCATTTGTTGTAGCGAGTTTTAATTTACTCCTATAAAAAATTGGATCTCTAACAATGAAGATTCTCTCACTATAAGTTTTAAATTGATAAGAGGAATGATAAAGGGAATCTACGAGGAAATTTAATGACAAGAAGACCGTCGATATTCTAATAGAGAAAAATTATACAAATTATTATGAGCAATATACCATGAAAGATATCGATCGTTATATAAAATATCGACCACCTTTATTGTTTAGAATATAAAGAATATTATTTATTCTAAATAATTTCTTAAACTAAAATCATGTTATATTTTATTATTTAAATTTATGTTGTTTTTAAATTATGTTTATTTTATCTTTTACTAAAAACATGTTATACTTTTTTCATTTTATCATTCAAACACTGTTTTTTTTTAATTCAGTTTTCTTATTCTTCATTCAATAAAGGGTTTTAAGGTCAATTTTTATCCAAAATCACTCTAAATTCTTTGTCTTTTACTTCTTTCAAATAAGTGATTTCACATATATTTTGTGATGTTGTGTTTCCAACATTGTAGGAGTTTTATTTACTCCTATAAAAAAATTGGATCTCTAACAATGAAGATTCTCTCACTATAAGTTTTAAATTGATAAGAGGGAATGATAAAAGGGAATCTTTGATTTAATGACAAGAAGACACTATGATATTCTAATAGAGAAAAATTATACAAATTATTATGAGCAATATACCATGAAATATATCGATCATTATATAAAATATCTTTATTGTTTAGAATATAAAGAATATTATTTATTCTAAAATAATTTCTTAAACTAAAATCATGTTATATTTTATTATTTAAATTTATGTTGTTTTGTAAATTATGTTCTATTTTTTACTAAAAACATGTTATTTTTTTTTTTATCATTCAAACACACATTTTTCTTTCTCAATTCTAATTTTGTCTTATTCTTCATTCATAAAAGTGATTTTAAGGTCAATTTTTCCAAATCTCTAAATTCTTTTTCTTTTACTTTTCTTTCAAATAAGTGATTTCACATATATTTTGTGATGTTGTGTTTCCCAACATTGTAGTTTAATTTACTCCTCTCTAACAATGAAGATTCTCTCACTATAAGTTTTAAATTGATAAGAGGGAATGATAAAGGGAATCTCTGAGAAATTTAATGACAAGACACGTCGATATTCTAATAGAGAAAATTATACAAATTATTATGAGGCAATATACCATGAAATATATCGATGTTATATAAAATATTTTATTGTTTAGAATATAAAGAATGTTATTTATTCTAAAATAATTTCTTAAACTAAAATCATGTTATATTTTATTATTTAAATTTATGTTGTTTTTGTAAATTATGTTCTATTTTATCTTTTTACTAAAAACATGTTATACTTTATTTCATTTTTATCATTAAAACACCTATTTTTTTCTTTCTCAATTCTAGTTTTTTCTTATTCTTCATTCATCAAAGGTGATTTTAAGGTCCATTTTTATCCAAAATCACCTCTCTAAATTCTTTTTCTTTTACTTTTCTTTCAAATAAATGATTTCACATATATTTTGTCATGTTGTGTTTCCCCTCAACATTGTAGCGAGTTTTAATTTACTCCTATAAAAAAATTGGATCTCTAACAATGAAGATTCTCTCACTATAAGTTTTAAATTGATAAGAGGGAATGATAAAAGGGAATTCGAGGAAATTTAATGACAAGAAGACACGTCGATATTCTAATAGAGAAAAATTATACAAATTATTATGAGCAATATACCATGAAATATATCGATCGTTATATAAAATATCGACCATCTTTATTGTTTAGAATATAAAATAATATTATTTAATCTAAAATAATTTTTTAAACTAATATCTATCATACCCCAATTTTTGACCTAATATACCACCTCACATTTGCATCATTGCATCACTAAAGAGTTCGAAACAGGATTAATCGGGTGTGGCTTTCAGAGGTCAAAATTGGGTTTCCATCAAATTTTCATCCATTCGGGAGGCAAGCAATTAGGGTTTGAGTTTACTCACCTCATTTGATCTATCTTGATCAAATCATCAACCTCGATCTTCGGATATCAAAATTCCTCATGATCTATCAAGGATCGACCAATAAGGGTTTTGATCGAGGATGTGCAATCTCTGATTTTCTGATCAATGAATAACTTTTTTGATTGGAGATTGATCTTCATATCTTAGATACAACATCTTGACCTAATTTCTGGATTCAAAACATCACAGTTCTGAGACTTCATCGGTCAATTTAAAAACGGTGATGAAATTTCATACGCTGGAAAGTCAAACTTTGACTTTTGGTCAACTTTTTCAAAACAAAACTTTTTCCATCATCAAAATACTTCAAATGATCATAAAAAATCAAAGAATTTGGAAAAGTCAACAAAAAGTCAAAATTTCTAACACTTAAAAAAATTTTAAGTGTTAAAATTTTGTACTTTTTCCAAACTTCATGGAATTTTTTCACATAGTTCCACTTTGAATTGGAAAAAACTCAAAACATGAAAGTTGTAGCCCTTGAAACAAGCTTTCCAAAATGTCCAAGAAATCTCAAATCCATGGAGTCTAGCTATACTTTTGAATTTTGAAACATAGGCTCCATAACCATGGTTTCAAGTTCAAAATTTCAAGATTATAGGTCATTTTGCATTTTCTTCTTCTAGAACACATGCCACCTTGCAAGGATAGACTAGAGCTGATAAAAATCAGTGAAAGTAATTATGATAAGATAGGATCAAGTTGAAGTTTTAACACATGGTTAAAGGAAGTTTCCTTGCATTTAATGCAAAATGACTTTGCCCTCTAAAGCAAGTCAAATTTACCAATGGCCAAACTTTCTCAATTATTTTCAGAACTCATGGCCTATAAATGAGTCTTGCTTGCCATTCAAACTACACCAAAGTAATGCCAAGACATGCTTTCTCTCTTGTTACTTGAAATTCAAGAAACATAGTGAAAATTGAGAATTCTTGCAATTTTGAAAACTTGTGAAAACCATGAAGAATTTTGGTGTCTAACATATCTTATAATCAATATATAACATGTTTGAAACATAAGATCAACACAAGGAAAGCTAAAACTCAGAATTACACTTCATGTTTCCAAAACTTGCAAAACTGCCATAACTTTCGAATTTGGATTTTGGTTTGAACAACTTGAGCTTTAATCATTCAAACATCATCCACATACATCATAGAGATGATGCAGACCCTTAGCAACAATCTGTAATAGCTCTAACATCAATTTCCAGTTTCATTTGAAGATAGATGCAGGTCGACTTGGGTAGAGAGTTTCAAATCATTCAGCAAGCGGTGATCATACACCTTCCATAGAAGTCGTTGGTGCTCAAGCAATCACAAAATTACAACTGGAAACACTCCTTCATCGAATTCGATTCCAGCTTCAACAGGTAAGGAACTCAAACTCGAACTCTATGATTCTTTGATTCAATTGAAAAAAACTCTTGGCCGTTTAGTTTCTGCATCATCCACGATCATTAACCCTCAATCAATTGAATAAATCATCAACCATACGATTTCAATTAGGTTTTCGGTTTTAGGGTTCTTAGTGTTCTTCAAATTCAATCATGATTAGCTTAAAATAAATGAAATTAAGTAATGCCATCATGTTCCAGGCTTGAGGCGAGCAAGTTTGATCTTTACATCGTTTGATTTCATCAAGAACGAAATCCATGGTGATTGAAGATTGGAGAAGATGATGAAGCTTCTGCGTTTTCAAATTCAAAATCCGTTTTAAAATATATTCAGTTTGTTTAAACACAATACACGGATGTATTGCCGCCCCAACGGTTGCCATCTCACTCTTAAGTCTCTCTTGCCTTGCCTAATGGTCCCGGGTTCAAGCCTCCTTGGGACCATTTTTTTTTACCAAACTTTTGTATTTTTTACAAACTTTGACATTTTTTTTAACCAATCAAAACTCCTCATTTTGAGGTGATTTTTTGTACACTTGTCAATTAATGTATATTTTAGGATAGTGCAAAAATTTTCGAAAAACTTTCATCCGATTATATTTTGATCGGTAACGGTACTTTGAGCACTTTTCAAAACACCTTTAAAGGTGATTTTTTTTAAACTTTCGAATCCCGATTCTTTTCAAAACTTCTTACAAATGAACTTCACATTTCAAAAACACTTTCAAAACCATTTCTTCAAAACTTTTTCATCAAACTTACATCTTTTTCCATGATCGATCCGATTAAACGATAAAACTGAATTCGTTTTCTCTCGTTTTTCTTAACCGATCATGGGCCTCCCTTACGGTGTAAGTCCCAACATTCTTTATGTACATACATATTTTCTTTGTACATATCAAATTCTTTTCATACAAATTTTTACTTGTACATAATACAGATACTTCTGTAAATACTCAAACACAGATAGACTTCGATCGTTTGTTTTCCGATTCGATCGTATATATCTTTGAATTCCATTGGTATTAAAAGGAGCATTATTCCCGGTGAAACTACTTTTAAACCAATGGGCTACCATCATGGTGTAAGTCCCAACCCTTCTATTTACATCCATCCCCTCCTGTACATAAACACTCGTTCGTGTACATATTCACTTCCTTGTACACAATTCAAACTTGTAAATAATCAAGTTACGCTTGTTTTAAACGTTCGTTTCACAGACACTTGTTTATATTTCCTTCATAAACTCTTGTAAATAAACATCATGCATTGTTTATATTTCCTTCATAAACTCCTGTGAATACATATCACACACACACACACACACACACTTGTTTATACAACTGTCTAGTTATAACATAACAACTAGTCTAACCAATAAGTTCCCCACAGTTTAGCCTCCACTTGGGCTTTATACAAGATAACTCTCCCCACAGAGTTAGCCTCCTCTTGGGCTTTGTACAAGGTAACTCATTTCAACTGAGTTCAGCCTCCTCTTAGGCTTCATATAAGAAAACTCATTCATCTGAGTTTAGCCTCCGCTTAGGCTTCATATAAGACATCACTCCCCTGTTGAGTCGCCTCCTCTTGGGCTTCGTTCAAAAGAACTCCTCATTGAGTTTAGCCTTCTCTTGGGCATCATACAATGAAAGAGACCATAAAATCTCTTAACAGCCTCCTATTGGGCTTCCAATACAAAGAATCACCCGCGATAGGATAGAACCCTGAGAGTATAATTTCCCGGTGAAATTGCTCTTCATTCCAAAAGGATGGTTTCCCGGTGAAATCCCTTTTAAAGACAAAGCCAGCCATACCCTATAGCTTCCTCTTGAGCTTCATACAAGGACCCTCGATGACCCTCAGAATGCCTTCTCTTGGGCTAACAATACAAGGACCCATGGGCTTCTTAAAAGCATCCTTTTAATCCAATCAATTTCTCCTCGAGATTTAGACGTTTATCATCTCTATGGAAGAGGTATCTCATCTATCACATCACATACAATCAAACTCTTTTCAAACTATCAAACAAAAAAATATCTCTTAATTGTAAGTGGTAACGCTTGTACACTCAAGCAAAACACCCAATGCTTACAGTTAAAAGATTCAATCACCTTTTTCAAACATCTTTCTTAAACATGTAAGTGGTAATGCTTGTACACTCAAGCAAAATACCCGGTAACTTACGACGAAAGATTTTATCAGACAAACTTTTCAAAATGTATGTGATGAAATAGATTAGATACATTTTTCATTAAGATGACATTTATCTGTGTCTCTTACTAACATCCGTTGCTTCCACTAGCATAAGTGGAACTACGATTGCTACGACTTTCTCAACATCCCTTTGAGAATACATAGGTGTGATACGGTGAACCGACTTTTAGTTTTTGTATACGCAAATGCGGATAGCAAAGTCGCCACCGACTTTTATTTTTATCCAATTAAGGAAGGTAAAAGTACAAAAAGACCTTAGATTAAGTGCGGGGAAAGGTTATGAAAAGGAAGGTATTAGCACCCCTTTCATCCGTGAATTATCTCACGCTCTTAGTTGCTCTTAGATCACTTAAAAATTGCTTTCATGTGTTTGACAAAAAATGTTTTGAAAAGGCATTTCGCTTTGACTTTGTAATGATTCATGTAGGAATGTATACAAATTGTTCGGAAATGTTTCGTTTTGAAAAGAGTTTGAACTTTGAAAAAAGTGTGAGGTGTGAAAAGTATTTTGATAGAGCAAGCAACTAAAAGTCTTATTACCTACTCAGAATTGGTCGTTTTTGTATTATTACGTTCCTTTAGAATAGCGTCATCCATACCGTTAGTTGGTAGGTAACTCCATTCGTTGGATGTAAGCGGGACATTCGAAGGGACATCGTATGGTCATCGAAAGCAACTTGTAGGAAAGTATCCTAGCACATTCGAAGGACTATCATCATTTTCATAGGCGACAATCGAGGTCAAGATCATGTATTCGGAGGCGACATCGTGGGTCTTATGATCTTTGTATCGAAGGACTATGATGATTTGTTTCAGTGAGCAGCGGTGCTAGAATACCTCTACGCTTGAGGACATGACCATTTGAATTAAACAAGGCAAGAGAGAGAATTACCCTAAGGGGTGCATGTGTGAAAGAGTGTGTCAAATTCGGATATGCTATCTTTGAAAATTAGTGAGCTATGTTGATTATTATCTTGCCATACGCCTAGTTACTAGCAATTTATAGGGTGCGGAAATTAAAATGCGGAATGTAAAGATGCAGAAAGATAAATGTCTCGCTATTACATGGCTTTGGGGCGAGATACATAATTTAAACTTATGGAAAATAAAACCTAATTTAAACTATTACATCCCATGAGCAGTTACATTATTGGAAAAATAAAGACAGTAAAAGAAAACGTCTGAAACGGACCAACCTGTAAAAGAATGAGAAATCGGAAAATACGAGATGAATTGAATAAGAGAAAAAATGTTAGAAAAATGCAAGTTTTTGAATGAGAAAAATATGACATGCTGGAAATAATATAAATATGCTAAAATAATTTTTTGGGATTTTTTGGATGCAATTTAATAATTAAAAATGAATTAAAAGTGATTTAAATGCAAAATTATGAATAAAAATAAATATGCATGCAAAATTATATTTTTTAATTTTATAAATTAAATAAAGATTTTCAGAAAATAATGTAAAAAGAAAAATAATTTTTGATGATTTTTTAATGTAGAAATAAAATTATGAAAAGAAATTAAAATGCATGAAAAATGTCAAAATAATATGAAAGTAGAAAAATATGAAAATATGCAAGTTTGAGAAAAAGAAGCAAAACTGGTCTTGGCAGGGATCGAACTCATGACCCTTTGAAGCATCTGGGAACAGGAAGCGCCTTTACCACTACGCCATGTGTGCAAGTGTGTTTGAAATCCGGATCGAGTAAAACAAAGACAAGTGTCATCTCCTGGTCTCCTCATCCGCGCGCGAAGCTTCATCGTCCCCGATTTGAATTTTTGAAGTTAGCGTCGGTCATTGTTCGACCTTCTGAGACCACAACAAATTGGAAAATCAAGCACACATAATATAAATAATTTCTAAAGGCATGGTTCGATTCACGAGATCATTAGATGCATTGGTATAGGTCTCATAGTCCAATTTTTCCTATTTTGTGAAACCCTAAATCGACCTCAGAAATCCTAGTAATGGTGATACGTGTTCCTGGCCATGGAAATTCAATTAGAGTGCCCAGAAAGCTTGCAAACACATCACTAATCACAAAAACAAACACAAAACATGTTAATAATGCATGAAAAGCAATCGATTTTGGAAAAATAAGAACAAACGAAATCGTTTTCTTAATTCTAGATGGTTTTGGCAAAGTGAAGGTGGATCGACTCAAGAGGTATCAAGGAATGTTGGACACCTCAAAATCGATTGAAAGCAGGTGGAAGTATGATTGCCACTTGCTTGTTTGCCACGGTTTTTAGCTTTAGGTTAGGGTTCTTGAGCCCATTTCTCCCTTTTTCTTGATAGGTATGCATCATATATTTATCTTTGGATGGATTTGGAATGGTTTTGGGAAGAATCAATCAACATTTAATGCAAATCAAATTTTATTTTTGTACAAAATCAAATTTTCAAAATTTGATTAATTTTCAATCCAATCTTGCCATATTGATCCAATTTCGAAATTTGTTGGCCTTTGTGAGTTGCTTGGGTCTCAAGGAAGGAATAAAAATCAATTTTGCAATTAATTTTGATTTTATACTTTATTTTTAAATTTAATTTGTATTTAAATGAATAAATTCCAAATTAAATAGAAAAATAAAATAAAAATTCGTGGCATTGGGCTTGGATATTCCTAATTGTATGAGGAATAAGTTTGGATGAAGAAAAAGCAAGCCCATTTGCAAAAAATTTGATTTTTAGAAGCATCTCTCTTTGTGCACTCTTTCAAAATTGCCCAACTTGTGAATGGTGTATCTTGCTCATTTTTCCACATTTTTGAGTGTTCTTGGACTTTTTGAAAAGCTCTAAGAGTCCTCTAACCAACCTTTTTGGTCTCATTTAAATTGGAGTTTCCATGCTCAATATATCTTCAAAACAAAAAGTTGACTTTTTGTTGACTTTGAAAATGACCTGTAATGTTTTGAGCCATACCTCTCAAATGAAGCATTTTTTGGACATTCTTGTGAGACATGAAGTTGTAGGGAATTGAATTTCCTTCAAAACAAGAGGTGGTGGAAAAATTTCTGAGAAAGTATGAAGAAGTTATGATCAGTCAAAGTTTAGTTGACTTTTCACCTAGAAACCCTAATTTAGAAAGTTTGACCTTTTGAGCAGATCTTGAGTTTTCTTGATGAATCATGATCAACCCTTGATCAAATGATGAATGTAACTTCAAAATGAGGATGTTGACCAAGAATTATGAAGTTTGACTGTATGTTGACCACAGTTGACTTTTTGTCCAATACAACTGATTTTCAACCATCTGAGCAATTGTTTAAGGAATCTTGACTTGTAAGGCTTGAAACTTGACATGGAGAATCTTTGAAGCATATGAGGAGGCATGAAGACCATTGGAGATGTTGGAAGTCCATCTTGACTGAGGAATACCAAACCCTAGTTTGGGTTGATTGTCTAGGAGAGAGTTTGTCTGATTAACTCTTGAGGAATCCTTGAATTTGGATGTATGAAATATCTTGAGAGGATGGAGGGCAAATTTTGGGGTATGACAATAGGCACAAGGTCTCATCCTTGCCGAGCAAATTTCTTTCTTCCTCAAACCAAACAAACCATAGATCCCTGTAGATCCGAGCTACAAATGCTCTGATTCCCATTAAGGGATATGTATTCAGAAGATCCAATGATCTTTGCGAGCACAATAATAACAAACACTAGGATCCCACATAATCTATCCTTCTTAAAATCCCAAAGGAGAAACTTTCCCAATCATAGAAATAGCAATTAAAACACACAAACATATTAAACATATTCATATATAAAGCTATAGATAACTATATATATTTAGGGTGCTCCATCTATTCCTTTATATAACAAACCCCTTACTCAGAATCTCCCCAATGCGTTACGTCTAGTTTGCGCTGAGTCGTTCGCATATCAAAATCAATTGAGGTATTATGACTTTCCCCTTTTCATAATCATTAAATCATCTTTTCTTGTGTTGAAAATAATAAAGCTTGATGCTCATGGCATCTTTATAAACAAATCAAAAGTAAATCGTTTCGAGCGGAGAATCGAAGTCATATTCAATTCCTAGCGACACTTTTAACGCAGGAAAAATGGCGACTCTGTGGGGATGCTGAAACTTTGATTTTCAAAAAATGTGACTCTTCAAGAGCACCAAGCTTTTGTTTTCAAAAGAAATGAAAGGGTTAAGCTTTCATATGTGCATATGTTTGTTTTCTTTATTGTGTGTTTTCACGATTTCATCGATGGAAAGAAATCCTAACCGGATTTAGAAACATTTTAAGATCTAGGTGGGGGTATAGTCCTATTAACTTGTGAGAAGTCTCGATTACTTAGAGTTAATTTGAGATCCCTCTCTTAGTGGAGGTTGTCTTGGGAGTATTTGTGTTTAGCAAGTATTTGCGAAGACATTTTGTTTTCAAGGGAACTTGCGAGCTGGTGGTCAGAGAACACAACCCATCACAGCCATTTAGGATGTAGTGCGAGATTATTCGGTGTAAGCCTAGAATAATTGTCATGTGAGACTACGATCGAGGTTTTCTTGAAAATATTATTGGACCATCGA
The DNA here is from genome assembly GCA_021764765.1 of Vicia sativa. Lineage (NCBI taxonomy): Eukaryota > Viridiplantae > Streptophyta > Magnoliopsida > Fabales > Fabaceae > Vicia > Vicia sativa. The sequence goes on from CM038792.1 coordinate 144,728,882, forward strand.
GTATTCAACAAATCATAATATTTCAAAGAAGTGTTGAGCCTGTATTATCGGTAGAACCCGTTTCACGGATGAATAAGCCTTAGAACTTACCCGTTTGATTCTTATCGTTGGTCTCATGCTCGTGACTCGAGCGCTTGACCGTGTGTATAACTACTAACCATGTTTGCAACATTCATTCATGCATTCATTCAAAACTTCATTTCTCTTCCCATTTCCAAAGAATTTAGAGATTTTTCTTTGTAAAATATTTTAGGTTAGAGTGATGGACATCGAGGAGGAAGATTCACCAAGAGATCAGATTTTAGAATTCTGACGTAGGAAAGTTAAAGAGTTAGCATCCTTGGTAGAAGATCCCTCGGTTTCAGAAAACTCTATGGAACTCTTTTTCTATTCGAACACTAACATTGATGAAGGACTTCTCAAAACTTTCGTTCGGTTTACGATCGGTCTATGTTTCACTTTCCACGACTATCGGTTGATGCCTACTTTGGAAGATGCGCACATCCTAAGTATCTGTGTCGAGACAAAGTGCCTTTCAATGGTTTGGAAGCCATTCCTAAGTCACCATCATTGCAACAATGACTCACTTAAAAATCTGAGATAGACAAAAACCTAACTACCAGAGGAAAACTCTTAGGGCTAACTTCAAAGTTCCTAATGGAGAAGGCTCTTAAATTCTCTGAAGCCGGTAGTATGGTAGCCTTTGAAGCTATTTTAGCTTTACTCATCTATGGATTGGTGTTGTTTCCCAACGTTCCAAGTTTCGTTGATATCAACGCCATAAGGATCTTTCTGATTGGAAATCTGTTCCTTTTGCTTGTGACACGTGTTCTCCATTCATCATAGGAATCGTCAAGGAGATGGAACTATCGTGTGTTGTGCCTCTGTTTCAAATGGATTGTCTCACACTTGCCTAAATCTCCTATCTTCCGCGAAAACAAAGACGATTGGCATTGGTCAAGAAGACTCATGTCTCTTACAAACGACGATATCCATTGGTATACCTTGGCAGACAATGAGATGGAAATCATTGAGCTGTGGAGAATTTGCCAACATACCTCATCGGTACAAAGGAGGAATCAACTACAACCCATTCTTGGCGAGACGTCAACTCGGATACGCAAACTCTAGTAAACCTCTTGGTTTTACAGTAGAGAGTTACTTCTATCATGAAGGGGAGGATTCCCAAGGTTTGAAAGCCAGAATGATCAGAGCTTGGCATCACATCCGAAGGAAGGAAAAAGGGAAAGCAAAGAATGTGTAGCCATGAAACCTACACTTCTTGGGTGAAAAGAGCAAAGGAATTTCGAATGCCTTACGCTTATGAGGAACCCATGTTCTCAGCTTCCAAATCAACAATTTTCCGTTGAGACTATGAGAGAATACCAAGAAGCTTTGGCCAAGATGAGGCTTGAGAAAGCTTTGGAAAACAAGTTCCTAAGACGATCTAGAATGAGAAGCTTAAGAAGCGGGTCAAAGATCATGAAAAGACTTTACTTCAGGATGAATGGCTCATGGAGAAAGATGAGAAGATTCGTCGAGAAGATAATGCGATCAAAAGATACATCAAAGAAAGAAAGAGAAAGCTTGAGGAAATGACAACCAGCGATCCTGCTCCCGACGAATGGAAGAAAGTCATTAGCAAACTGAAAGCCGAGAAAGCTGAACTAAAAGCTCACTATGGAAAAGAAATCCTGAAGTTGAAGCTACATCAAGCCTTTGGATCTTCATCCGACGAGGACGATTAATTAGTTTAGTTTGTAATTTTATCATTTGTGTGAGCAATGCTCAAAAACAGAATTGTTGTAATCTTCTTTTCAATAATCAATAAAATGTGTGTTTTCCATCCAAATATTTGCCATAAATTTCTCTTTTAGCGTAAATTCTTTGGAAATCTTTCGTTACATTCATAATCATGCATCATACTTTGCATTTTGAGTCTATTATCTAGAGTCTGATCTTTTGGAATTTTTTCCAACAAATAGGAAAAGATCGCCAAGCTGTCGCGTCTTAGAGTTTCTCGACCACGTCCACAGCCTACTCGAACATACGATACACGTTCAAAAAGAAGGAAAGTAATGGAAGGATTTGAGCAACAAAATGTTGAGCTTCATAGCACAGTAACAACATTGCAAGAAGAGGTAGAGAGACTCACTTCTTTGGTCAATTCATTGGCGGCGCAAAGTCAACAAGCGACATCGGCGATCAAAACCAAGCAGCGATTTGAGAAGAACTACTACTCGGTTTCAAGCTGTTGCGACCCGATAGCTCACTCTTGGTATGCGGAGCTATCCATGGGCATGCCTTTCAACTTTGGCATCGGATTTCGCCAACCGACTTCTCAAGTGCAAACAACCACGCTTGAAGTACCTACTTTGCAGCAAAACTCGACCTCGCAGCGTGGAATAACTTTTCATAGTAACAATGGCGGTTTCTCAACCGATCATGACAAAACTTCCGTAGTGGTTTACTGTAGCGAAGAATTTCACCATATTCGGCAATAACAATAATTCACGTGGTTCAATGGAGAATCTCAGGAACAACTCCTCAAAATGCGACTTGAGATAAAAACAATTCGTGGAAAAGAATTGTTTGGGAAAATGAGATCTTTGCTTAGTTCCTCGCGTAGGATACGCGAAATTCAAAGTCCTGACTTTGAAAAGTACAAAAAATTCCATCCAAAAGTCATCTTCGATGTATGCCAGGAAAATGTCCACATACAACGACAATCACCGATTGTTAATCCACTACTTCCAAGATAGTCTCACCGTGCCGCTTGAAGTGGTACATGGGTTGGATAGCACAAGTATCCAAACATTCAATGACTTAGGTGAAGCTTTCGTACAACAATATAAGTTCAACTTGGATATGGCCCCAGATCGGGATCAACTCCGCTCATGTCTCGAGAAGAGAGAGAGACATTCAAAATGCGCTCAGCGATGGAGGAATTTGCCCAAGTCAACCCACCACTAGAAGAAAGAGATGAATAAGGTATTCTTAAACACTCTTGGCTCATTCTACTACGAACGAATGATCGCTAAGCTCCGAATTTCACCGAGATGGTAGGCATGGGAATGCGGCTAGAAGAAGGAGTTCGAACCGGACGCCTAAGGAAGCGGGGATCTTCGGTGGAACTAGAAAGGTTGGGACCAGTTTTCCAAAGAAAAAAGAACATGACATAGGAATGGTATCCCGAAGGAAACCGCGAAAGAATGTCAGCCAACAACTATAGGTAGCTGCCATAGCACCCGCCGTTAACGCAAGTCAAACACGAGAATTGCTCCAGATTCCAGCAAATTCAACAAACTCAGCGACCTCGTCAGCGGGCTCGGCGGTTTAACAATCAAAGCTGCGGCGCCTCGGGTTTCTAATTCGACCCCATTCGATGGCGTACGAGAACTATACCTGCATTGATAGAAAGGAGTCGATGCAGACAAGGTCACCACCTCCGATCCCGGAAAAATTACCATGGTGGTACAAAGCGGATCTCTTGCCCTTTTCACCAAGGGCACCAGGCCACGATCTTGAGCATTGCATAGCGTTGAAAGCAGAAGTACAGAGATTAGTGAAGTCTAATCTTCTTTCCTTTAGAAATACAAATCCCAACGTGCAAGCAAATCCACTTCCCAGTCATAGTGGACATGTCGTGAGTTTGATACTAAGAAATACGGATCGATATCTCGTCCGCGCGTAAATCTGATCAAAGGAAACTTGGTGCATCTCCATGATACGTACAGTACAATGGGTGCCTTCACCAAACACAATTACGCAGCTTGCAACATCTGCTTCAAGGATATTCAAGGGTGTCCCACCATAAGAGCAGACATTCAACAATTGCTAGATATTGGTGACATACGGATCTCAACGAGATGACTATGGCGTAAATCTGTGGGGCATTTTCGCATGAGCTTTTAGTCTCAGATATCAACTCGGAAAATCCCGAAGTAAACGTTGTTATCCCCTGTTTCCATACGCCCAAACATGTGGAGATTGAATACAACGGTTCCAACGTTCCAGGGTCTCCTTTGGTGATTTGCTTACCCGGTCCTGTTCCATACAGTTCTAGCAAAGCAATTCCATATCAATACAATGCAACTCTGATAGAGGATGGGAAGGAGAAACCCATTCCAACTCTTCCGCTAATGTCAACATAAGCGAGATAGGACGAGTAACACGAAGTGGGCGTACACTGCCACCAAGACCATTTGTTCACATTGTTAGACAAAATCCGGTTAACATATCTCCAAGAATCCCACATGATTCCGGGTTAATCCAAGCACGAATGTTGGTCCTCTGATAGAACCAACGTCAACACAGATTTTGATGAAATACGAAGTTAATCAAAGCGAGTACCGAGTCGTGGATCGGTGATCAGACTCCTCAAAGATTTCAATCATCTCTCTTTTGAAATCAAAGCTCATCGAGAAGCTTTAATGAGGGTACTAGACCAAGCTTATGTAGACCATGATGTGACTCTGAGACCGGTTTGGAGTATTATCGGCAACATAACGACTTGTAATAATCTAAGTTTCGTTGATGAACTTCCGGAAGAAGGAAAAGATCACAATCGGCTCTGCATATCTCAATGATTTGTCAATCGATTCCATCCAATGTATTGGTGAATCTTGGTTCATCTTTGAGCGTAATGCCAAAACGACACTCGCTCGTTTAGCTTACAAAGGAACACCAATGAAATTCAATGACATAGTGGTGAGAGCCTTTGGTCACGGAAGTCGAGTTATTGGGGAGTCGATCTCCAATGACAATCGGTCCGCACACTTTCAAATTACTTTCGGTCATGGGCGTGCTTCTTAGTTGTCTACTAGGAAGACCATGGATCCACGAAGCAGGAGCAGTGACATCCACTCTCCATCAGAAGCTGAAATTCACAGTAAATGGGAAGCTAGTAACCATCATCGGTGAACAAGCTTTGCTCATAAGCCATTTGTCCAGTTTCTCTTTCATCACAGCCAACGACGTTGAAGGGACACATCTCCTCGGACATCCGTTAGAAGATGAATCTACTAGCAAAAGCAGATCATCTATCTCTTCTTATAAAGCGTAGCGAGATAGTGAAAGATGGCAATGCTGAAGGATGGGGACCAGTTATCAAACCTGTCAATAACGAGACAAAAGCCGGACTCGGGTTTGCACCCGTATTCTCCAAAGACAAGCAAAAGGAGGAAGCATTTCGTCCAATCAAAGAAATATTTAACAGTGGGGGTTTCTTAAACCCTGTTCTCCAAGAGGTTAACGTTGTTACTATTGAAGATGATGAAGATGATCTCTCTAGATCTGAAGAGTGGAGCACTTATCTGAACAGCCTTGAATATGTGTCTCAAGAAGAATAATCGCACCGTCTTGTCCTCCAATGATCGGTTCAAGGTATATCCACAGGAATAAAATCCATGTCCCTTACGAAGTTTGGGACACCTTGAGAACCAAGTGGCAAGTTTGATTACATGGTGAAATACCTTGCGCGAGCTCAAAAATCGGGATCGAAGATATCCGACCCTCTGGATGGGGTGATTCTTTTGAGTATCCTAGTCATCGAAGAGGTGTATACATCTCCCGATCTAATCGACAATCGAGGTTCCCAATTTACGCTTTACACACAGTTTGTTAAATCGGATCACGATTATCACTACATCAACGTAATTACAGAAGATCAAGGATACGATTCGGGATACGAATTAGAAAGTATCGCCGACAATGAGTCTCTTCACTCGAGAAGATTGGAGGTACATCCCAAAATTCAACACGAGGCCAACAAAAATACATATCTTGTATCCCATACTTCTCGATCATTCATCCAGAAGAAGATCGCTTTAGCGACACGAAGGCAAAGTCCATCGTCCGAGTCTTCAAAGCACCTTTCGACCAACGACCAAAGTCTACTCGAGGATTAAGCCAGCGGAAAATTACCAGTACCTCGACTTCGAGGTTCTCCATTCTGGAAACCCGTTGAAGTTCGGACTAATGCTCTAGTTCTAAGTAGTTTATCTTTGCTTTTGTTTTGAACTCTCACCCAAAGTGAAGAGATGTTTTATAAGGTTTAGTTTTAAATAATTTCTCTTTGTCTTGCCCAAGACGAATGAGTTTGTATTTTAGGGCCTGTTTCATATTGTGAATCATAAATAAAACCGTTGTTTTGATTCCACACTTTGTGTTTATTTTCATTTTACCCTTTCACGATAATCCTAAAAACACAATAAATAAAAAATCTTCAAAAAAATCAATTAATGCATACACTTTCACATTGGCGTTTTCAAAAAATGATGAAAAAAGTTAATTAATCAAACATAAATCAACTATGCAGATTAACGGATGGACAAATCCATTGAAAGCAATAACTCTATGCTCTTTCCCAACTTTGAAATCCCACAATGAAGTCGAGGAAGAAGTTGAAGAAGAGATCCCGGATGAGATTTCTTGTTTACTTAAGCACGAGGAAAGGATCATTCACCTCACAAAGAACCTCTAGAAGCAATCAACTTGGGTTAAGAAGATAAAAAGTGAATATCGAGCTTCACTCTCTGACATCAAGAGTAAGATAGATCTTCTCAAAGAATATGTTGATGTGTTCGCTTGGTCCTACCAGGATATGCAGGGTTTAGATACCAACATCGTGAGCATCATTTGCCATTAAGACCGGAGTGTCCACCAGTTAAACAAAGGCGAGGAGAGTTCACTGAAATGGCCGACAAAATCAAAAGGAAGTTCAAAAGCATTTCGGGTTTCCTCGTCACCTCAATATCCTCAATGGCTAGCCAACATAGTGCTGTCTCCAAGAAAGACGGTAAGGTCGAATGTGTTGACTACGAGAGACTTGAACAAAGATAGTCAAAGATGATTTCCCACCGCATATTGACATGCTAGTGGATAGCAAAGTTCAACGTCTTCTCTTTATGGACGGTTTCTCGGTTACAATCGGATCGAATGGCTCCGAAGACATGGAAGACATCCTTCATCACGCCATGGGGCACATTTTGCTATAAAGTAATGCCGTTTGGATTAAAGAATGCGGTAACTTACCAAAGGCAATGAATACTCTCTTTCATGACATGATGCACAAAGAGATCGAAGTCGTGAGCGATATGATAGCAAAGTCGACACGAAGAAGAGCATATAGAACATCTCTTGAAATTGTTTCGTGACTTAGGAAATTTCAAACCGCACGAATCTAACAAATGCACCTTTGGGGTAAGATCCGAAAACTCCTAGGTTTCATCGTCGATCAAAGAGGTATTGAAGTTGACCACGACAAAGTCAAGGCTATTCAAGAAATGCCTACGCCACACGAGAAAAGCAAGTAAGAGGATTTCTTGGACAATTGAATTACATCTCGATTTATCTCTCAAATGACGCTACACTGGGCGATATTCAAGCTTCTCAAAAATCAAGAGGTTGTGTGGACGAGACGATTGCCAAAAGCATTCGACGATATCAAGGAATACATCGAACCACCAATATTGATTCCTCCGTCGAAGGAAGACCGTTAATCATGTACCTTACCGTACTAGAAGATTCCATGGGTTGCGTGCTTGGGCAGCAAGATGAAACCGATGAAGGAGCATGCCATTTACTACTTGAGTAAAAAATTCACGGTGTGAAACTCGTTACTCCATGCTCGAGAAAACATGTTGTGCTTTGGTGTGGGCTTCAAGCGTCTCCGCCAATACATGATCAATCACGACTTGGTTAATTTCCAAAATGGATCCAATCAAGTCGTCTTTGAAAAAGCGCTTAACGGGAGAATTGCTCGATGGAAGATGCTATTATCTGAATATGACATCGATGCCGTGCTCAAAAGCGGTCAAAGGAAGCATTCTCGGATCACTTGGCTTATCACCGCTCAGCGAATACCAATCTCAGTTCGACTTCCAGCGAGGATGTTATGTACACGAAGATGAAAGATTGTGACGAACCGCTACGAAGAAGGCCCAGATCCAGAATCTAGATGGGGTTTAGTCTTTGATGGAGCAGTTAACGTTTTTGGCAATGGAATTGGAGCAGTCATCATCACTCCCGAGGGTTCTCATATCCCGTTTTCTGCCAGATTGCTATTTGATTGCGCTAACAACATCGCAGAATATGAAGCTTGTATCATGGGTATTGAAGAAGCCATCGACTTGAGGATCAAGATCCTTGACATATATGGAGACTCAGTCCTTGTAATCAACCAAATCAAAGACAAATACGAAACTCATCATCTTGGTTTGATTCCCTACAGAGATTATGCAAGACGTTTGTTGACTTTCTTCAACACAGTTGAACTGCATCATATCCCTCGAGATCGAGTCGAATGGCGGGCGCCTTAGCTACTCTATCTTCCATGTTCAAAGTCAATGATTGGAATGATATTCCTAAGATCCGTATCAGACGCCTTGAAAGACCTGCATATGTATTTGCAACTTAAGCAGTCTTCGACGATAAACCGTGGTTTCACGACATCAAGTGTTTCCTTCAAACACGAGAGTACCCATCGGGCATCGTACAAAGATAGGAAAACTCTAAGGAGGCTTTCTAGAATTTCTTCTGAATGAGGATGTATTATACAAAAGAAACTTGACATGGTTACGCTTTCGAGATCGTCGACGGGCAAAGCGGAACACGATCATCCGGAAGTGCATGAAGGTTCCTTGGAACCCATTCAAATGGGCATGCAATGTCCGGAAAAATCTTGAGCGAGGATACTATTGGATAACGATGGAATCGATTCGTAAACACGTCAAAAGATGTCACAAGTGCGGATCTACGAGATAAGATTCATGTGCGCCGACTCTACTCAACGTTCTCTCTCTCCGTGGCCTTTCTCCATGTGGGGCATTGACATGATCGGGATGATCGAACAAAGCGTCCAACGGACATCGCTTCATTCTAGTGGCTATTGATTACTTCACCAAATGGGTCGAGCGTCTTACGCCAACGTTACAAGACAAGTGGTTGTGAGGTTCATCAGAACAACCTCATTTGTCGATATGGAATTCAAAGCAAGATCATTACACACAATGGATCGAACTTGAACAACAAAATGATGAAAGAAGCGTGTGAGGAATTCAAGATCAAGCATCATAACTCATCTCCTTAGGCCAAAGATGAGCAGGCGCCGTTGAAGCTGCCAACAAGAACATCAAAAGATCGTCAAAAGATGGTCATCACCTACAAAGGCACGAAATCTGCCATTTGCTCTGCATGGGTATCATACTTGATCGCACTTCAGGGCAACTCCTTTTTCTACGGTATCGGCATGGGCAGTGCTCCCGTAGAAGTTGAGATTTCGTCAATGAGGTTCTCATGGAAACTAAGTTATCGAGGTGAATGGTGTCAAAGCGAATCGACCAGTGAACTTAATCGACGCTGACCGCTCATGTCATGGACAACTATATCAAAGAAGGATGAAAGCATTCGACAAAAGGTCCGACCTCGTGAATTCGAGAAGGCGACCTCGTGCTTAAAAAGATTACTGTCTTTTCAACCGATTCTAGGGGCAAATGGACTCCTAACTACGGCCCATACATCGTCAAAGAAGCTTTTACGGCGGTGCTATGACTCTCACAACCATGGACGGTGATGAATTCCGCACTGTGAATCTTGGTGATCCAAAATACTGTCTAAAAAAACAAAAAACAGCTCGGTAAGTCGAAAACCCGAAAAGGCGGCTTAGGCAAAAAAAGCGTCGGTGGATTGAAAACCTAAAAAGCGGTCGAGGCAAAAATTAGAGACAATAAGCGAAATTATCACGATAGATTGAAAACACGAAAAAGGCAATCTAGGCAAAAATAAGGATACAAAATGACAAAGTAGCGCAATCGATCCGTTACCGTCCATCTAAAGAAATTTCCATCAACGGATCTTCAATCAAATATTTTGAGCGACAAGCAAATTAGAATTCAAAGTTGTTAGGGATAATAGCGGTTATTTGCTTTCAATGTAGCCTTTTCCCAATAAATTATCATTTCAACTTTTGTAAATAGTTAGAATCATGCCTTTGGTGATTACCATTCTATCAATAAATTTGAGCCTTGTGCCATTTGTTTGCAATTCTTGCTTTATTCTGTTTTGCTAAATAACGCTTTTTATTGTGAAAATCACTTTTTGAAACTAAAAAGGTTTTAAATGAATTTTTACATCAAATTTTTGAAATAAAAGCGAAATTTTCCTTTGAACTCTAAACACAGAAAGAACTTCAGTTTTCTCCATAAAGTGTTTGATCTCTAAAATAGAACAAGCACTCTGAAGTCTTCTTCTCTCGGAGAGGTTATCAAAAGACGGTATTCTTATCCAAAAAGAATTCCCTACGAAGTTGCCAATGAAATGCCTTTCTCCGAAAGTCTAAAAACATGCAACTCAGATTCTTCATCGATGGCGTCTACACCATCGATTGATTTTCTTTGTATTTGTTCGAATGTGGTCCTTTTCCCCAAATACCTCTTTGTTGTCTTTTTAAATTCCTGGCAGCAGATACGTGATGTCACAGAGAATGTTATGACACACTATCTGACACTCTGTTAACAATTTACACAGCAAATATAAATAGCAGTAAAGAACACAATAAGTTGTTTACCCAGTTCAGTGTCTAACTACACCTACATCAGGGGCTACCAAGCCGGGAGGAAATTCACTATTAGTAGAATTAATTCGGGAATAAACCAACGGTTTATCTCCTTCACTTAAAACCTACCCAATGCAACTTCAACCTAAGTCCTACTTAGATCGAGTACCTACTCACTCCCCTCAATCACACGGTGATATCAACCTATTGAATAATTGAATTGTGAAGACACACTTCAATAAACTATCTTGATCTCGCTTCAAAGCTTTCAATCAAGAGACAAACACTCGTGCTTTAAAGCTTTGGTGATAAACTACCCTTACAAACAAATCCTAGTCCAATGCACTTATCAATTGATAGTTGCTTGGCTCTGAAGAAACTAAATTACAAATACCAAGCTTACTAATCCTAACGTTACACAAATAACAAGCTGCTATCTCTTCAATATGTTCCAAGGCGACACGGTTGTAAGGTTGTATTCCTTTTATAAAGCGATCCTGAAACTTGATTTTGGGCTTCCATAAAGATAGCTAGGGTTCACTTAATTTAATCCTAAAACATGGTCTTTTCAACAACCAATTTAGGTTTAATTAAGATTAACCTAGCAACCACGTGAGCATGCTTTCTAATAACGGAAAAACAATATTTAGCATTTCAACAAACTTCGAAAATCTCGGGAAAAGCAGTTACGAGAATGTCTGCACGATGTCATAACATCTGTTATGACATCGGTATTTTCTGAGAATTTCCAGACTGACTTTAGCTTCGATTCGAGTGTCCTTTTAACATCCTTAGCGGTGGATTTATCTTCAATCTCGAATGTCATGACATTTATCATGACATTGCTAAAGCGTAGTTTTACCAAAATAATGCCAACTTAAAACACTAACAAACTCCCCTTTGGCACATTTTGGCTACAACTACTTAACCTATCGAGTACATATGCGACAAAGACAAACTAGTTCTAAGCTTAAATAAACTAGAACCTAGAGATAAGATAAATTCTACCCATACAGATATCCCACAATTCCCACAATTGCCCACATACAAAATTTTAAACAGGCCATACAATTTCCCAAAGTCCCAGCCATTGTCACACACAGTTGCTCATAGTTTCCCACACAGTTCTTCTCCCCTTTTAGCCATAAAGGGCCAAAACAATACAATTTCCCAAACTTTCAATCATAAAGAACCAGCACATAAGGTTATATCTCAGTTAAGGATTACAAGTCTGTCAACACAGATGATTACAATCATTCAAAACAAAATACAGAACAAGAAAACAAAAACAAATTGACAGAACAAAAACAAAAACAAAAAACAAGAACCATCACAGCAACTAATCAGTTGCTCTCCTTTCTGAAGAAGCATTTTCATTGTGAGCAGCAGGATCAGCAACATTACCAGCTGCTAGTTCAGCCTGAATCTTGAAGCCAGAATCTTGATCAGACTCTGCAGGTTCAGATGCCTTCCTCTTCTTGGTAATTTGTGTCCTCTTGGGTTTTGTGTTACCTACAGATTTAACTCTATACTTCTTAGAGATAGTGCCAGGCTTGGTCATCTTCTCTACTTGAGCGGAGATACTACCCTTTGCTTTGTGGGGAATTGGCGGGTAGTATGGTCAGAAACCACATGATCTTCAGATGTCATAACATTCTTTGTGACATCTTGCTTAGCTGCTGAACTAGGGCTAGCCATTTCTTGGTTAAAGGGGACAGAAACTCCAGGTACAGAGTGATTGTCGTCTAGGATTCTGGTGACTATCCTAGCAATGGCTTCTTCTACATACATGGTACCTTCTATTTCTTATCTTAGGGACAGATGAGGATGAGCGAAATCTTACTGTGAGGCTGATGATCTTTGGATATTCCGTGCATCTGATTAAAGTCGGTTGCCATTGAGCAATGAGAGGCCTTCACAAGTTCAACATTCATGGCTATGGCGATTGCCTAATCTCGACCATGGTGGGAGAACAGTCAGTCTTGGGATGAAGAGGATGAGGAAGACATGTTTCTTGAGAGAAAGTTAAGAATCGAGACCAAGAATGACGAAGCGGTTGAGAGTATCTTTTGGATGGAGAAGATATGATACTTTCAAATGAAAAGGCTATTATATGGAGAGTCTTTTCATATTCTTGAACCTTATAAAAATAGGAGGAAATAATCAAATGCCCCACTTATAATTAATAAATGGTCTCTTGGTTTCTTGGAAGCAATCTTAATTGCTACAATTCCTCATCTTGACAAATACCATTTTCTCCTTAAATTTTCAAATTGACTAGCATCAAGAGCCTTAGTAAAAATGTCGACCATTGAAGTTACGTGACTACATGATCAATTTAATCACTTTCTCCTCCACAGGTCTACGATGAAGTGATGTCTAATGTCAATGTGCTTAGTCCTACTGTGTTGTATAGGATTCTTTGATATATTAATAGCACTTCAGTTGTCACGATACAATGTCATGACACCTGTGTGACATTGTACTCGAACGACATCACTTCATCGAGACCAATTGAGAACAAGCGCTACGGTGCTATGTATTCACTTGCGGTGGACAAGGACACTGATTTTGCTTCTTCTGAACAAGAAACAAGATTGTTTCCCAAGAAGAAACATCCTCGAGTACTTTTTACATCATCGGCCTACCGGCCGATCGACATCCAATAGCGGACAAAATTGGTTCACATCCATGGGAATACAGGGATACCATAATTGCAAGTTCCACTCACATACTTCAGGATTCTTTTCACCTGGTTAATGTGACTTACTTTAGGTTCAGCTTGGTATCTTGCACATACCCCAACAGCAAATGCAATGTCAGGTCTGCTGGCTGTGAGGTACAATAAGCTTCCTATCATGCTTCTATATAAACTTTGATCAACCTTTTCACCACTTGTGTCCTTGGACAACTTCAAATGTGTGGGAGTAGGAGTTCTTTTATGGCTAGCATTCTCCATTCCAAACTTTTTGACAATATTCTTTGCATATTTGCTTTGTGAAAGGAATGTTGAGTCTTCCATCTGTGTGACTTGCAGTCCAAGAAAGTAGGTCAACTCTCCCATGAGACTCATTTCAAACTCAGCTTGCATTTGATTGGCGAAATGTTTTACCATTGAATCTGACATTCCACCAAATACTATGTCATCCACATAAATTTGAGCCACCATTATCTTTCCTCCTTCATTCTTGACAAAGAGAGTTTTATCCAAGCCTCCTTTCCTGTATCCTTTATGCGTAAGGAACTTGGTTAGCCTTTCATACCAGGCCTAGGGGCTTGCTTTGAATCCATATAGGGCTTTCCTTAATTTGTAGACATGATCGGAAACTTGGATCCACAATCCTTTAGGTTTCTACATATACTTCCTCATGTAAGTAGCCATTTAGGAAGGCACTTTTACATCCATCGAAATAGTTTGAATTTGAATGCAAGCAACCCTAGAAGCCTAATTGACTCGGTCTAGCCGGTGCAAAGTCTCATCAAAGTCAATCCCTCGACACGAGTGTAACCCTGAGCAACAAGTCTAGCTTTATTTCTGGTGATAGTCCCTTCTGCATCAGACTTGTTCTTGTAGATCCACTTTGTGCCAATGATGTTTGTTCCTTCTGGTCTAGGAACTAATTTCCATACTTCATGTTGCTTTCATCTTGCATTGCTCCAATCCAGAATTCATCACTTAGAGCTTCTTTGACATTTTTTTGGCTCTATCTTTGACACGAAGCAAGAGTTTGAGACAGTTTCTCTGGATCTTGTAACGAAACCTTTGGTTGGATCCCCAATGATGAGATCCTTTGGATGATCTTTCTGAATTCTGATGGAAGGATCTTTGTTGACTTCCTCTGGTTCAGATTTTGGTGGAGTAGGAGCAGGTACATCTTCCTTATCGGTGCCGAGGTGATGTCTCAAACCATGTCTCAACATCATATGGGACATTGTGTTCTGATGATGATCATCAACAATGACATTAATAGACTCCATCATAACTGGGTTACGGAGTTGAATACCCTATATGCTCATTGTTAGTGGAGTATCCCGGAAAAATGCCTTCATCACTCTTAGAGTCCATTTTCTCCTTTGATCACGATCTGTCGAATATAGCATTTCTTTGCCAAACACATGGAAATATTTCACGTTGGTTTCTTCCCTTCCATAGTTCATACGGTGGAGAAGATCCCTTTCTTAAGGTGACCACATTGTGAACATAGCAAGGTATTCATAGCTTGACCCAAAATGAATAGGAAGTTTCTTAGCATGAATCATTGCTCTGATTCTGTATAGTCCTATTCTTTCTTTCCACCACCCCATTTTGTTGAGGTGTTATAGGAGAAGAAAACTCATGATTAATTCCTCGAGGAACAAATTCATCAAATTGGTTGTTCTCAAATTCCTTTCCATGATCACTTCTTATTCGACAATACGACTTTCCTTCTCTCTTTGAAGTCTTTTGCATAACTCCTTAAAGACATCAAACACATCGATTTTCCTTGATGAAGTTTATCCGGTAAATCGGAAGTCATCCACAACATAGGCATATCTTTTCCACCAAGGCTTTCAACTGCATAGGCCCCATCAAATCCATGTGTAGCGGATCTAGCACTTTGGAGTGGTCGATGTCTAGACATTGGGTGTGACATTCTGGTTTGCTTTCCAACCTGACATTCACCACAGACCCTTCCTTCATCAATGTGGAGTCTTGGTATTCCTCGGCGACCTCCATAGAGATGATCTTTTCATTCCTCTGAGATCACGGATGTCAGTTTTTGATGCCACAACTTTACCTCCTTTTCATCTTTGTCATAGAGCACACGGAAGAGGGTTGGTGTTCTCGATTCCCACATGTAGTTGTCCTTTGATCTTACTCCTCTCATAACTACTTCTTGTTTATCATTGATTACAAGACATTCAGACCTAGTGAAGTTGACCTTAAATCCCATATCACATAGTTGACTTATGCTTATGAGGTTAGCAGTCAAGCCTTTTACCAGCAACACTCCATTTAGATTTGGAACTCCAGAGCAGTCCAAGTTTCCAACACCTTTGATTTCTCCTTTAGCTCCATCTCCAAAGTAACAAAATTTGGTAGAATGAGGTTTGACATTATTGATGGGTTCTTTATTCCGTCATATGCTTGGAACACCTTGTCAAAGTACCAATCTTCCTTGGTGGACACTCTAAGAGAGTGTGAGCTATCAATGGGTCTTCTTCTTCCACTTTTGAGTGTAGGGTACCTTGATGTTCTTAGGCTTAACATAGGAGTCGATTAGGGTATCCATATAGCCTATAGCAGAAGGGTTTTATGTGTCCAAACCTTCCACAATGATGACATCTCCATCTTTGAAACTTCTTATTCATGTTTCTCTGATCCTAATGTTGAACCCAATGTTGTGACATCTGTTTTGACATTGGCTTATTAGGTCTGTTCTTCTATTATCGAACTTTCTTTGAATCCACATGCCAGGGAACATTTCTGTTTTATGTTGTGACATCTGCTTTGACCTTGGTTTCCCATGCCTCTTCTTTTTCTTGTCACTAACAGGTTCCTTTTCAGCCACATATCCTAGACCATGCTTATTTCCAGCATTTTGTCAAAATTGAAGAATTTCTTCCAGCTTATCAGTCCCAGTGGTCAGCATCTTGACAGACTTAGTCATATGATCAAGCTTGGATTTCAACACTATAATCTCCTTTGTTGAGATGACTTATAGTGATTGTATTCTCCTTCTTCGCTTCCACTTCACATTTTGTCTCCACTCCTCAATCGACTTTTTACATTTCTTTTTTGACATACTTCACCACGATACAACTTCTTGTAAGTATCGGCAAGTTCTTCAATCACTTCCTCATCACTAGAGTCATTATCGGGTTTGCCACTTTCGAGTGCGGTGACAAGTTTGGTGATTCTTCTTGAGCCACTACTTGATTCACCATCGGACCAAGTGATCATTCCTCTCTTTTGTTTCTTAAGAAAGGTAGGACATTCATCCCTCATATGACCATATCCTTCACAACCTTTGGATTTCTCTCTTTGACTCTCTTTATCCTCGACTTGGATCTTCTGCTGAGTCATAAGCCTGCGATGTCGGATGAAATGTCCTTGACATTTGACCTTGACTTTGGATCAAATCTCTTGATGAGCTTGTTGAATTGTCTTCCAAGCATAGCTATAGCTTGATATCTTCTCTTCATCTTCCACCTTGCATCCTTCTTGATTATTGGATACAAGTGCTATGATTTTGTTCTTTTTGTCAACAATTTCATGATTCTCATCTCAAAGTCATAAGAGATCCTATAAGTTCTTCAACCTTCAAGGTCTGATGTCACGAGCCTCCTATTGCGGTCACTTTCATTGCAAACCTTTTAGGTAAGGATCGAGAATCTTTCTCACCGACTTTTCTTGACATCTTTTCACCAAGTGCTCACGAGGGTTGGCAATCTCAAAATATTCATGGGAAACTCATGAATAGTCTCATCTTCTTTCATCTTCAAATTCTCAAATTTGGTAGTGAGCATCTGAAGTCTTGACATCTTCACCTTGGATGTCCCCTCATGAGTAGTTTTGAGAGTGTCTCAAACATCCTTGGCCAGCTCACATTGATGAACTAGTCTGAAGATATTTCTGTCAATACCATTGAATAGGGCATTCAATGCTTTAGAGTTTCCCTATGCTAGCTCCTCTTCCTCTTTGCTCCATTCTTCCTCAGGCTTCAAGACAGTAGTCCCATCTTTCACAAGCTTGGTGGGATGTTTCCATCCTTTGTCAGCAGCTCTCCAAGCCTTAATGTCCATTGATCTTAAGAAGGCAACCATACGAGGCTTCCAGTAATCATAATTAGACCCATCCAGAATGGGTGGTCTACCTCCAAATCCTCCTTCCTTATCCATTATGCGAAACTATTATCCTAGATCTCACCCGGAAATAACGAGGCGGGGTGCACTCGATGCCAATTGAAATTCTGGCGGCGGATCGTGATATCTGAGAATGTTATGACACACTATCGACACTCTGTAACAATTTACAGCAAATATAAATAGCGATAAAGAACACAATAAGTTGTTTACCGGTTCGATGTCTAACTACACCTACATCAGGGCTACCAAGCGGGGAGGAAATTCACTATTAGTAGAATTAATTAGGAATAAACCAACGGTTTATCTCCTTCACTTAAAACCTACCCAATGCAACTTCAACCTAAGTCCTACTTAGATCAGTACCTACTCACTCCCCTCAATCACGGATGATATCAACCTATTGAATAATTGAATTGAAGACACACTTCAATAAACTATCTTGATCTCGCTAAAGCTTTCAATCAAGAGACAAACACTCGTGCTTTAAAGCTTTGGTGATAAACTACCCTACAAACAAATCCTAGTCAATGCACTTATCAATTGATAGTTGCTTGGCTCACAAGAAACTAAATTACAAATACCAACTATTACTAATCCTAACGGTACACAAATAACAATGCTATCTCTTCAATATGTTCCAAGGCGCAACACGGTTGTAAGGGTTGTATTCCTTTTATAGGCAGATCCTGAAACTTCAGTTTTGGGCTTCCATAAAGATAGCTAGGGTTCATTAATTTAATCCTAAAAACATGGTCTTTTCAACAACCATTTAGGTTTAATTAAGATTAACCTAGCACCACGTGAGCATGCTTTCTAATAACGGAAAAACAATATTTAGCAGCTCAACAAACTTCCGAAAAATCTCGGGAAAAAGCAGTTACAGGCGAATGTCACCTGAATGTCATAACATCTGTTATGACATCGGTATTTTCTGAATTTCTATACTGACTTTAGCTTCGATTATTTGTCCTTTTAACATCCTTAGCGGTAGGATTTATCTTCAATCTCTGAATGTCATGACATTTATCATGACATTGCTAAAGCCTAGTTTTACCAAAATTAATGCCAACTTAAAACACTAACATCTTTGTCAAAGTATTGTCAGCATGCATATAACATTCATGACATTCATACATAATAAGCATCATTCATGCATTTTTTCCTTCCTCGAAATGTTTGCTTCCATATCACTGGCTTAAATCACACTTACTCATGTAGGGTACGATTATATCACCAGTGATTATCCCCAGCGATACATCTTCTCTCTATCATGTTCCCCAGCTGAGGGTATTCCTTATTTGGAACAATGTCTTGATTGATCGTTTCTTTCCGGTTCATTCCTGGATATAACCTCGTCTCTAACCAACAAAACAATAAGCAATAGCCTCGACATCTAGGTTGCTTATTTCCTTTTCATCTTGTAATATGTCATAAAACAATTGTTCTTCTCAACAAATTCAAATCATGACAGTTCAAGAAATCTCCACAATTGTTTTTCTGTCTAAAAGAAAACTTGTGTCTTTCAGTCAAAATGCCCGCATCTTCTCGAGAGAGAGATCCCCGGCAAGATTATAGCTTTGAAAATAGAAACTCATTTGAGATCTATTTTTTCTCACTGTCTGTTATTCACAAAGCTGAATACTCAGTAATATGTCTCAGGATTTACCTTGTTATAGTTATCACTTTGCTGATAATTGGTAATATCTTCAGAAACTCATTTGAGATCTGTTTCCATCATTGTCTGTTATTCACAAGGCTGAATACTCAACAAAAATATCTCAAGATTTACCTTGTTATAGTTATCACTTCACTGATAATTGGTAATATCTTCGAGGCTCATTACCATAAACTATCACAAGGCTGATAATTGGTAATGTCATCTCCGCTTACCTTAAACATTGTCACAAGGCTGACAGAAGGTAATCTCTTCGTCTCCCAAAGCGAAACAGATGTTCACATGTTTTGTGAATTTCTTTTTCCCCAGCGAGACATATTGCTTGTTTCCCAACAAACAGGATTCTCTTTTCTTAAACAGATCGAGTCATCCTCACAAATTTTTCCCCACCATGTCATTTCTCTAATATCATCTGGGTGAAACATTTTACATCACTCGCATCTTTTGGTATCTTAGGTCCAAAATTTGCGTATTCTGATATTTAAGTCTCTTTACACCTATCAAAATGAAGATATTCATCTTCATATCTCAGGTTAAAGAAACTTAAATAGGGGCATCTGTCATACCCCAATTTTTGACCTAATATACCACCTCACATTTGCATCATTGCATCACTAACAGTTCAGAACAGGATTAATCGGGTGTGGCTTTCACAGGTCAAAATTAGGTTTCCATCAAATTTTCATCTGATTCAGGAGGCAAGCAATTAGGGTTTGAGTTTTACTCACCTCATTTGATCTATCTTGATCAAATCATCAACCTCTGATCTTCAGATATCAAAATTTTCCTCATGATCTATCAAGGATCGACCAATTAGGGTTTTGATCGAGGATGTGCAATCTCTGATTTTCTGATCAATGAATAACTTTTTTGATTGGAGATTGATCTTCATATCTTAGATACAACATCTTGACCTAATTTCTGGATTCAAAACATCACAGAAGTTCACAGACTTCATCAGTCAATTTCTAAAACATCTGATGAAATTTCATCTGCACAGAAAAGTCAAACTTTGACTTTTGGTCAACTTTTTCAAAACAAAACTTTTTCCATCATCAAAATACTTCAAATGATCATAAAAAATCAAAGAATTTGGAAAAGTCAACAAAAAGTCAAAATTTCTAACACTTAAAAAAATTTTAAGTGTTAAAATTTTGTACTTTTTCCAAACTTCATGGAATTTTTTCACATAGTTCCACTTTGAATTGGAAAAAACTCAAAACATGAAAGTTGTAGCCCTTGAAACAAGCTTTCCAAAATGTCCAAGAAATCTCAAATCCATGGAGTCTAGCTATACTTTTGATTTTGAAACATAAGGCTCCATAACCATGGATTTCAAGTTCAAAATTTCAAGATTATAGGTCATTTTGCATTTTCTTCTTCTAGAACACATGCCACCTTGCAAGGATAGACTAGAGCTGATAAAAATCAGTGAGAAGTAATTATGATAAGATAGGATCAAGTTGAAGTTTTAACACATGGTTAAAAGGAAGTTTCCTTTTGCATTTAATGCAAAAATGACTTCCTTGCCCTCTAAGGCAAGTCAAATTTACCAATAGCCAAACTTTCTCAATTATTTTCAGAACTCATGGCCTATAAATAGAGGTCTTGCTTGCCATTCAAACTACACCAAAGTAATGCCAAGACATGCTTTCTCTCTTCTTACTTGAAATTCAAGAAACATAGTGAAAATTGAGAATTCTTGCAATTTTGAAAACTTGTGAAAACCATGAAGAACTTTGGTGTCTAACATATCTTATAATCAATATATAACATGTTTGAAACATAAGATCAACACAAGGAAAGCTAAAACTCGGAATTACACTTCATGTTTCCAAAACTTGCAAAACTGCCATAACTTTCGAATTTGGATTTTGGTTTGAACAACTTGAGCTTTAATCATTCAAACATCATCCACATACATCATAGAGATGATGGACCCTTAGCAACAATCATATGACTCTAACATCAATTTCGATTTCATTTGAAGATAGATGCAGGTCGACTTGGGTAGAGAGTTTCAAATCATTCCGAAGCAAGCGGGGTGATCATACACCTTCCATAGAAGCCGTTGGTGCTCAAGCAATCACAAAATTACAACTGGAAACACTCCTTCATCGAATTCGATTCCAGCTTCAACAGGTAAGGAACTCAAACTCAAACTCTATGATTCTTTGATTCAATTGAAAAAAACTCTTGGCCGTTTTGTTTCTGCACCATCCACGATCATTAACCCTCAATCAATTGAATAAATCATCAACCATACACGATTTCAATTAGGTTTTTCAGTTTTAGGGTTCTTAGTGTTCTTCAGAAATTCAATCATGATTAGCTTAAAATAAATGAAATTAAGTAATGCCATCATGTTCCTGGGCTTGAGGCGAGCAAGTTTGATCTTTACATCGTTTGATTTCATCAAGAAACACGAAATCCATGGCTGATTGAAGATTGGAGAAGATGATGAAGCTTGCGCGCGTTTTTCAAATTCAAAAATCCGTTTTAAAATATATTCAGTTTGTTTAAACACAATACACGGATGTATTGTCGCCCCAGCGGTTGCCAGCTCACTCTTAAGTCTCTCTTGCCTTGCCTAATGGTCCCGGGTTCAAGCCTCCTTGGGACCATTTTTTTTTTACCAAACTTTTGTATTTTTTACAAACTTTGACATTTTTTTTAACCAATCAAAACTCCTCATTTTGAGGTGATTTTTTGTACACTTGTCAATTAATGTATCTATTTTAGGATAGTGCAAAAGTTTGAAAAACTTTCATCCGATTATATTTTGATCGAGCCGAAAATGGTACTTGAGCACTTTTCAAAACACCTTTAAAGGTGATTTTTTTTAAACTTTCGAATCCCGATTCTTTTCAAAACTTCTTACAAATGAACTTCACATTTCAAAAACACTTTCAAAACCATTTCTTCAAAACTTTTTTCATCAAACTTACATCTTTTTCCATGATCGATCCGATTAAACGATAAAACTGAATTCGTTTTCTCTCGTTTTTCTTAACCGATCATGGGCCTCCCTTACGGTGTAAGTCCCAACATTCTTTATGTACATACATATTTTCTTTGTACATATAATATTCTTTTCATACAAATTTTTACTTGTACATAATACAGATACTTCTGTAAATACTCAAACACAGATAGACTTCGATCGTTTGTTTTCCGATTCGTCTGTATATATACTGAATTCCATTGGTATTAAAAGGAGCATTATTCCCGGTGAAACTACTTTTAAACCAATGGGCTACCATCATGGTGTAAGTCCCAACCCTTCTATTTACATCCATCCCCTCCTGTACATAAACACTCGTTCGTGTACATATTCATTTCCTTGTACACAATTCAAACTTGTAAATAATCAAGTTACGCTCATTTTAAACGTTCGTTTCACAGACACTTGTTTATATTTCCTTCATAAACTCTTGTAAATAAACATCATGCATTGTTTATATTTCCTTCATAAACTCCTGTGAATACATATCACACACACACACACACACACACTTGTTTATACAACTGTCTAGTTATAACATAACAACTAGTCTAACCAATAAGTTCCCCACAGTTTAGCCTCCACTTGGGCTTTATACAAGATAGCTCTCCCCACAGAGTTAGCCTCCTCTTGGGCTTTGTACAAGGTAACTCATTTCAACTGAGTTCAGCCTCCTCTTAGGCTTCATATAAGAAAACTCATTCATCTGAGTTTAGCCTCCGCTTAGGCTTCATATAAGACAGCACTCTCCCTGTTGAGTCAGCCTCCTCTTGGGCTTCGTTCAAAAGAACTCCTCATTGAGTTTAGCCTTCTCTTGGGCATCATACAATGAAAGAGACCATAAAATCTCTTAACAGCCTCCTATTGGGCTTCCAATACAAAGAATCACCCGCGATAGGATAGAACCCTGAGAGTATAATTTCCCGGTGAAATTGCTCTTCATTCCAAAAGGATGGTTTCCCAGTGAAATCCCTTTTAAAGACAAAGCCAGCCATACCCTATAGCTTCCTCTTGAGCTTCATACAAGGACCCTCGATGACCCTCGATGACCCTCGGAATGCCTTCTCTTGGGCTAACAATACAAGGACCCATGGGCTTCTTAAAAGCATCCTTTTAATCCAATCAAATTCTCCTCGAGATTTAGACGTTTATCATCTCTATGGAAGAGGTATCTCATCTATCACATCACATACAATCAAACTCTTTTCAAACTATTTTCAAACAAAAAAATATCTCTTAATTGTAAGTGGTAACGCTTGTACACTCAAGCAAAACACCCAATGCTTCAGTTAAAAGATTCAATCACCTTTTCAAACATCTTTCTTAAACATGTAGCGGTAATGCTTGTACACTCAAGCAAAATACGTAACTTCGACGAAAAGATTTTTATCGAGACAAACTTTTCAAAATGTATGTGATGAAATAGATTAGATACATTTTCATTAAGATGACATTTATGTGTCTCTTACTAACATCCGTTGCTTCCACTAGCATAAGTGGGAACTACGATTGCTCGACTTTCTCAACATCCCTTTGAGAATACGTGGCAAAGGTCTCATCCTTGCCGAGCAAATTTCTTTCTTCCTCAAACCAAACAAACCATAGATCCTGTAGATCCGAGCTACAAATGCTCGATTCCCATTAAGGGATATGTATGCGAGAAGATCAATGATCTTTGCGAGCACAATAATAACAAACACTAGGATCCCACATAATCTATCCTTCTTAAAATCCCAAAGGAGAAACTTTCCCAATCATAGAAATAGTAATTAAAACACACAAACATATCAAACATATTCATATATAAATCTATAGATAACTATATATATTTAGGGTGCTCCATCTATTCCTTTATATAACAAACCCCTTTCGAATCTCCCCAATGCGTTATGTCTAGTTTGCGCTGAGTCGTTCGCATATCAAAATCAATTGAGGTATTAACGACTTTCCCTTTTCATAATCATTAAATCATCTTTTCTTGTGTTGAAAATAATAAAGCTTGATGCTCGCGGCATCTTTATAAACAAATCAAAAGAGTAAATCGTTTCGAGCCAGAGAATCTGAAGTCATATTCAATTCCCTAGCGCGACACTTTTTATGAACGGAAAAATGGCGACTCTTTGGGAGTCTGTTGAAACTTTGATTTTCAAAAAAAATGTGACTCTGTTCAAGAGCACCAAGCTTTTTTTGTTTTCAAAAAGAAATGAAAGGGGTTAAGCTTTCATATGTGCATATGTTTGTTTTTCTTTATTGTGTGTTTTGCGACTTCATCGATGGAAAGAAATCCTAACCGGTTAAGAAACATTTTAAGATCTAGGTGGGGGTATAGTCCTATTAACTTGTGAGAAGTCTCAGTACTTACGGAGTTAATTTGAAATCCCTCTCTCAGTGGAGGTTGCCTTGGGAGTATTTGTGTTTAGCAAGTATTTGCGAAGACATTTAGCAAGTATTTGTAGCGAGTTTTAATTTACTACTATAAAAAAATTGGATCTCTAACAATGAAGATTCTCTCACTATAAATTTTAAGTTGATAAGAGGGAATGATAAAAGGGAATCTCTGAGGAAATTTAATGACAAGAAGACACGTCTGATATTCTAATAGAGAAAAATTATACAAATTATTATGAGCAATATACCATGAAATATATTGATCGTTATATAAAATATCGACCACCTTTATTGTTTAGAATATAAAAGAATATTATTTATTCTAAAATAATTTTTTAAACTAAAATCATGTTATATTTTATTTTATTTAAATTTATGTTGTTTTTGTAAATTATGTTCTATTTTATCTTTTACTAAAAACATGTTATATTTTATTTCAATTTTATCATTCAAACACTTTTTTCTTTTCTCAATTCTAGTTTTGTCTTATTCTTCATTCATCAAAGGTGATTTTAAGGTCAATTTTATCCAAAATCACCTCTCTAAATTCTTTGTCTTTTACTTTTCTTTCAAATAAGTGATTTCACATATATTTTGTGATGTTGTGTTTCCCCAACATTGTAGCGAGTTTTAATTTACTCCTATAAAAATTGGATCTCTAACAATGAAGATTCTCTCACTATAAGTTTTAAATTGATAAGAGGGAATGATAAAGGGAATCTCGAGGAAATTTAATGACAAGAAGACACGTCGATATTCTAATAGAGAAAAATTATACAAATTATTATGAGCAATATACCATGAAATATATCGATCGTTATATAAAATATCGACCACCTTTATTGTTTAGAATATAAAAGAATATTATTTATTCTAAAATAATTTTTAAACTAAAATCATGTTATATTTTATTATTTAAATTTATGTTGTTTTTTGTAAATTATGTTCTATTTTATCTTTTTACTAAAAACATGTTATATTTTATTTCATTTTATCATTCAAACACCTTTTTTTCTTTCTCAATTCTAGTTTTGTCTTATTCTTCATTCATCAAAGGTGATTTTAAGGTCAATTTTTATCCAAAATCACCTCTCAAAATTCTTTGTCTTTTACTTTTCTTTCAAATAAGTGATTTCACATATATTTTGTTATGTTTTGTTTCCCCCAACATTGTAGCGTGTTTTAATTTACTCCTATAAAAAAATTGGACCTCTAACAATGAAGATTCTCTCACTATAAGTTTTAAATTGATAAGAGGAATGATAAAAGGAATCTCGAGGAAATTTAATGACAAGAAGACACGTCTGATATTCTAACAGAGAAAAATTATACAAATTATTATGAGCAATATACCATGAAATATATCGATCGTTATATAAAATATCGACCACCTTTATTGTTTAGAAAATAAAATAATATTATTTATTCTAAAATAATTTTTTAAACTAAAATCATGTTATATTTTATTATTTAAATTTATGTTGTTTTTGTAAATTATGTTCTATTTTATCTTTTTACTAAAAACATGTTATATTTTATTTCATTTTATCATTCAAACACTTTTTTTCTTTCTCAATTCTAGTTTTGTCTTATTCTTCATTCATCAAAGGTGATTTTAAGGTCAATTTTTCCAAAATCACCTCTCTAAATTCTTTTCTTTTTCTTTTCTTTCAAATAAGTGATTTCACATATATTTTGTGATGTTGTGTTTCCAACATTGTAGCGAGTTTTAATTTACTCCTATAAAAATTGGATCTCTAACAATGAAGATTCTCTCACTATAAGTTTTAAATTGATAAGAGGAATGATAAAAGGGAATCTCGAGAAATTTAATGACAAGAAGACACGTCGATATTCTAATAGAGAAAAATTATACAAATTATTATGAGCAATATACCATGAAATATTTCGATCGTTATATAAAATATCGACCACCTTTATTGTTTAGAATATAAAAGAATATTATTTATTCTAAAATAATTTCTTAAACTAAAATCATTTTATATTTTATTATTTAAATTTATGTTGTTTTTGTAATTATGTTCTATTTTATCTTTTTACTAAAAACATGTTATATTTAATTTCATTTTTATCATTCAAACACCTGTTTTTTTCTTTCTCAATTCTAGTTTTGTCTTATTCTTCATTCATCAAAGGTGATTTTAAGGTCAATTTATATCCAAAATCACCTCTCTAAATTCTTTATCTTTTACTTTTCTTTCAAATAAGTGATTTCACATATATTTTGTG
Source organism: Vicia sativa (assembly GCA_021764765.1). NCBI lineage: Eukaryota > Viridiplantae > Streptophyta > Magnoliopsida > Fabales > Fabaceae > Vicia > Vicia sativa. The sequence goes on from CM038792.1 coordinate 144,755,603, forward strand.
ATGTTGTATTTCCCCCAACATTGTAGCGAGTTTTAATTTACCCTATAAAAAAATTGGATCTCTAACAATGAAGATTCTCTCACTATAAGTTTTAAATTGATAAGAGGGAATGATAAAGGGAATCTCGAGGAAATTTAATGACAAGAAGACACGTCTGATATTTTAATAGAGAAAAATTATACAAATTATTATGAGCAATATACCATGAAATATATCGATCGTTATATAAAATATCGTCCACCTTTATTGTTTAGAATATAAAAGAATATTATTTATTCTAAAATAATTTCTTAAACTAAAATCATGTTATATTTTATTATTTAAATTTATGTTGTTTTTGTAAATTATGTTCTATTTTATCTTTTTACTAAAAACATGTTATATTTTATTTCATTTTTATCATTCAAACACTTGTTTTTTTCTTTCTCAATTCTAGTTTTGTCTTATTCTTCATTCATCAAAGGTGATTTTAAGGTCAATTTTTATCCAAAATCACCTCTCTAAATTCTTTTTCTTTTACTTTTCTTTCAAATAAGTGATTTCACATATATTTTGTGATGTTGTGTTTCCCCCAACATTGTAGCGAGTTTTAATTTACTCCTATAAAAAAATTGGATCTCTAACAATGAAGATTCTCTCACTATAAGTTTTAAATTGATAAGAGGGAATGATAAAAGGGAATCTCTGAGGAAATTTAATGACAAGAAGACACGTCTGATATTCTAATAGAGAAAAATTATACAAATTATTATGAGCAATATACCATGAAATATATCGATCGTTATATAAAATATCGACCACCTTCATTGTTTAGAATATTAAAGAATATTATTTATTCTAAAATAATTTTTTAAACTAAAATCATGTTATATTTTATTATTTAAATTTATGTTGTTTTTGTAAATTATGTTCTATTTTATCTTTTTACTAAAAACATGTTATATTTTATTTCATTTTTATCATTCAAACACCCTGTTTTTTTCTTTCTCAATTCTAGTTTTGTCTTATTCTTCATTCATCAAAGGTGATTTTAAGGTCAATTTTATCCAAAATCACCTCTCTAAATTCTTTTCTTTTACTTTTCATTCAAATAAGTGATTTCACATATATTTTGTGATGTTGTGTTTCCAACATTGTAGCGAGTTTTAATTTACTCTTATAAAAAATTGGATCTCTAACAATGAAGATTCTCTCACTATAAGTTTTAAATTGATAAGAGGAATGATAAAGGGAATCTCGAGGAAATTTAATGACAAGAAGACACGTCGATATTCTAATAGAGAAAAATTATACAAATTATTATGAGCAATATACCATGAAATATATCGATCGTTATATAAAATATCGACCACCTTTATTGTTTAGAATATAAAAGAATATTATTTATTCTAAAATAATTTTTAAACTAAAATCATGTTATATTTTATTATTTAAATTTATGTTGTTTTTGTAAATTATGTTCTATTTTATCTTTTTACTAAAAACATGTTATATTTTATTTCATTTTATCATTCAAACACGTGTTTTTTCTTTCTCAATTCTAGTTTTGTCTTATTCTTCATTCATCAAAGGTGATTTTAAGGTCAATTTTATCCAAAATCACCTCTCTAAATTCTTTGTCTTTTACTTTTCTTTCAAATAAGTGATTTCACATATATTTTGTGATGTTGTGTTTCCCCAACATTGTAGCGAGTTTTAATTTACTCTTATAAAAAATTGGATCTCTAACAATGAAGATTCTCTCACTATAAGTTTTAAATTGATAAGAGGAATGATAAAAGGGAATCTCGAGGAAATTTAATGACAAGAAGACACGTCGATATTCTAATAGAAAAATTATACAAATTATTATGAGCAATATACCATGAAATATATCGATCGTTATATAAAATATAGACCACCTTTATTGTTTAGAATATAAAAGAATATTATTTATTCTAAAATAATTTTTAAACTAAAATCATGTTATATTTTATTATTTAAATTTATGTTGTTTTTGTAAATTATGTTCTATTTTATCTTTTACTAAAAACATGTTATATTTTATTTCATTTTATCATTCAAACACCTGTTTTTTCTTTCTCAATTCTAGTTTTGTCTTATTCTTCATTCATCAAAGGTGATTTTAAGGTCAATTTTTATCCAAAATCACCTCTCTAAATTCTTTGTCTTTTACTTTTCTTTCAAATAAGTGATTTCACATATATTTTGTGATGTTGTGTTTCCCCCAACATTGTAGCGAGTTTTAATTTAATCCTATAGAAAAATTGGATCTCTAACCATGAAGATTCTCTCACTATAAGTTTTAAATTGATAAGAGGGAATGATAAAAGAGAATCTCGGAGGAAATTTAATGACAAGAAGACACGTCGATATTCTAATAGAGAAAATTATACAAATTATTATGAGCAATATACCATGAAATATATCGATCGTTATATAAAATATCGACCACCTTTATTGTTTAGAATATAAAAGAATATTATTTATTCTAAAATAATTTCTTAAACTAAAATCATGTTATATTTTATTATTTAAATTTATGTTGTTTTTGTAAATTATGTTCTATTTTATCTTTTACTAAAAACATGTTATATTTTATTTCATTTTATCATTCAAACACTGTTTTTTCTTTCTCAATTCTAGTTTTGTCTTATTCTTCATTCATCAAAGGTGATTTTAAGGTCAATTTTATCCAAAATCACCTCTCTAAATTCTTTTCTTTCTTTCAAATAAGTGATTTCACATATTTTTGTGATGTTGTGTTTCCCCAACATTGTAGCGAGTTTTAATTTACTCCTATAAAAAACTTGGATCTCTAACAATGAAGATTCTCTCACTATAAGTTTTAAATTGATAAGAGGGAATGATAAAAGGGAATCTCTAAGGAAATTTAATGACAAGAAGACACGTCTGATATTCTAATAGAGAAAAATTATACAAATTATTATGAGCAATATACCATGAAATATATCGATCGTTATATAAAATATCGACCACCTTTATTGTTTAGAATATAAAAGAATATTATTTATTCTAAAATAATTTTTTAAACTAAAATCATGTTATATTTTATTATTTAAATTTATGTTGTTTTTGTAAATTATGTTCTATTTTATCTTTTTACTAAAAACATGTTATATTTTATTTCATTTTTATCATTCAAACACCTGTTTTTTTCTTTCTCAATTCTAGTTTTGTCTTATTCTTCATTCATCAAAGGTGATTTTAAGGTCAATTTTTATCCAAAATCACCTCTCTAAATTCTTTGTCTTTTACTTTTCTTTCAAATAAGTGATTTCACATATATTTTGTGATGTTGTGTTTCCCCCAACATTGTAGCGAGTTTTAATTTACTCCTATAAAAAAATTGGATCTCTAACAATGAAGATTCTCTCACTATAAGTTTTAAATTGATAAGAGGGAATGATAAAGGGAATCTTGAAATTTAATGACAAGAAGACACGTCGATATTCTAATAGAGAAAAATTATACAAATTATTATGAGCAATATACCATGAAATATATCGATCGTTATATAAAATATCGACCACCTTTATTGTTTAGAATATAAAAGAATATTATTTATTCTAAAATAATTTTTAAACTAAAATCATGTTATATTTTATTATTTAAATTTATGTTGTTTTTGTAAATTATGTTCTATTTTATCTTTTACTAAAACATGTTATATTTTATTTCATTTTATCATTCAAACACCTATTTTTTTCTCAATTCTAGTTTTGTCTTATTCTTCATTCATCAAAGGTGATTTTAAGGTCAATTTTATCCAAAATCACCTCTCTAAATTCTTTTCTTTTCTTTTCTTTCAAATAAGTGATTTCACATATATTTTGTGATGTTGTGTTTCCCCAACATTGTAGCGAGTTTTAATTTACTCCTATAAAAAATGGATCTCTAACAATGAAGATTCTCTCACTATAAGTTTTAAATTGATAAGAGGGAATGATAAAGGGAATCTACGAGGAAATTTAATGACAAGAAGACACGTCTGATATTCTAATAGAGAAAAATTATACAAATTATTATGAGCAATATACCATGAAATATATCGATCGTTATATAAAATATCGACCAGCTTTATTGTTTAGAATATAAAAGAATATTATTTATTCTAAAATAATTTTTAAACTAAAATCATGTTATATTTTATTATTTAAATTTATGTTGTATTTGTAAATTATGTTCGATTTTATCTTTTTACTAAAAACATGTTATATTTTATTTCATTTTATCATTCAAACACCTGTTTTTTTCTTTCTCAATTCTAGTTTTGTCTTATTCTTCATTCATCAAAGGTGATTTTAAGGTCAATTTTATCCAAAATCACCTCTCTAAATTCTTTTCTTTTACTTTTCTTTCAAATAAGTGATTTCACATATTTTTGTGATGTTGTGTTTCCCCAACATTGTAGCGAGTTTTAATTTACTCCTATAAAAAAATTGGATCTCTAACAATGAAGATTCTCTCACTATAAGTTTTAAATTGATAAGAGGGAATGATAAAAGGAATCTCTGAAATTTAATGACAAGAAGACACGTCGATATTCTAATAGAAAAAATTATACAAATTATTATGAGCAATATACCATGAAATATATCGATCGTTATATAAAATATCGACCACCTTTATTGTTTAGAATATAAAGAATATTATTTATTCTAAAATAATTTCTTAAACTAAAATCATGTTATATTTTATTATTTAAATTTATGTTGTTTTTAAATTATGTTCTATTTTATCTTTTACTAAAAACATGTTATATTTTATTTCATTTTATCATTCAAACACCTTTTTTTCTTTCTCAATTCTAGTTTTGTCTTATTCTTCATTCATCAAAGGTGATTTTAAGGTCAATTTTTATCCAAAATCACCTCTCTAAATTCTTTTCTTTTACTTTTCTTTCAAATAAGTGATTTCACATATATTTTGTGATGTTGTGTTTCCCCAACATTGTAGCGAGTTTTAATTTACTCCTATAAAAAATTGGATCTCTAACAATGAAGATTCTCTCACTATAAGTTTTAAATTGATAAGAGGAATGATAAAGGGAATCTCGAGGAAATTTAATGACAAGAAGACACGTCGATATTCTAATAGAGAAAAATTATACAAATTATTATGAGCAATATACCATGAAATATATCGATCGTTATATAAAATATCGACCACCTTTATTGTTTAGAATATAAAAGAATATTATTTATTCTAAAATAATTTTTAAACTAAAATCATGTTATATTTTATTATTTAAATTTATGTTGTTTTTGTAAATTATGTTCTATTTTATCTTTTTACTAAAAACATGTTATATTTTATTTCATTTTATCATTCAAACACCTTTTTTTCTTTCTCAATTCTAGTTTTGTCTTATTCTTCATTCATCAAAGGTGCTTTTAAGGTCAATTTTTATCCAAAATCACCTCTCTAAATTCTTTGTCTTTTTCTTTTCTTTCAAATAAGTGATTTCACATATATTTTGTGATGTTGTGTTTCCCCCAACATTGTAGCGAGTTTTAATTTACTCCTATAAAAAAAGTGGATCTCTAACAATGAAGATTCTCTAACTATAAGTTTTAAATTGATAAGAGGGAATGATAAAAGGGAATCTCTGAGGAAATTTAATGACAAGACACGTCTGATATTTTAATATAGAAAAATTATACAAATTATTATGAGCAATATACCATGAAATATATCGATCGTTATATAAAATATCGACCACCTTTATTGTTTAGAATATAAAAGAATATTATTTATTCTAAAATAATTTCTTAAACTAAAATCATGATATATTTTATTATTTAAATTTATGTTGTTTTTGTAAATTATGTTTTATTTTATCTTTTTACTAAAAACATGTTATATTTTATTTAATTTTTATCATTCAAACACTGTTTTTTCTTTCTCAATTCTAGTTTTGTCTTATTCTTCATTCATCAAAGGTGATTTTAAGGTCAATTTTATCCAAAATCACCTCTCTAAATTCTTTGTCTTTTACTTTTCTTTCAAATAAGTGATTTCACATATATTTTGTGATGTTGTGTTTCCCCAACATTGTAGGGAGTTTTAATTTAATCCTATAAAAAAATTGGATCTCTAACAATGAAGATTCTCTCACTATAAGTTTTAAATTGATAAGAGGGAATGATAAAAGAATCTCTAGGAAATTTAATGACAAGAAGACACGTCGATATTCTAATAGAGAAAATTATACAAATTATTATGAGCAATATACCATGAAATATATCGATCGTTATATAAAATATCGACCACCTTTATTGTTTAGAATATAAAAGAATATTATTTATTCTAAAATAATTTCTTAAACTAAAATCATGTTATATTTTATTATTTAAATTTATGTTGTTTTTGTAAATTATGTTCTATTTTATCTTTTTACTAAAACATGTTATATTTTATTTCATTTTATCATTCAAACACTGTTTTTTCTTTCTCAATTCTAGTTTTGTCTTATTCTTCATTCATCAAAGGTGATTTTAAGGTCAATTTTTATCCAAAATCACCTCTCTAAATTCTTTGTCTTTTTCTTTTCTTTCAAATAAGTGATTTCACATATATTTTGTGATGTTGTGTTTCCCCCAACATTGTAGCGAGTTTTAATCCTATAAAAAATTGGATCTCTAACAATGAAGATTCTCTCACTATAAGTTTTAAATTGATAAGAGGGAATGATAAAAGAGAATCTCGGAGGAAATTTAATGACAAGAAGACACGTCTGATATTCTAATAGAATAAAATTATAAAAATTATTATGAGCAATATACCATGAAATATATCGATCGTTATATAAAATATCGACCACCTTCATTGTTTAGAATATTAAAGAATATTATTTATTCTAAAATAATTTTTTAAACTAAAATCATGTTATATTTTATTATTTAAATTTATGTTGTTTTTGTAAATTATGTTCTATTTTATCTTTTTACTAAAAACATGTTATATTTTATTTCATTTTTATCATTCAAACACCTATTTTTTTCTTTCTCAATTCTAGTTTTGTCTTATTCTTCATTCATCAAAGGTGATTTTAAGGTCAATTTTTATCCAAAATCACCTCTCTAAATTCTTTGTCTTTTTCTTTTCTTTCAAATAAGTGATTTCACATATATTTTGTGATGTTGTGTTTCCCCCAACATTGTAGCGAGTTTTAATTTACTCTTATAAAAAAAGTGGATTTCTAACAATGAAGATTCTCTAACTATAAGTTTTAAATTGATAAGAGGGAATGATAAAAGGGAATCTCTAAGGAAATTTAATGACAAGAAGACACGTCTGATATTCTAATAGAGAAAAATTATACAAATTATTATGAGCAATATACCATGAAATATATCGATCGTTATATAAAATATCGACCACCTTCATTGTTTAGAATATTAAAGAATATTATTTATTCTAAAATAATTTTTTAAACTAAAATCATGTTATATTTTATTATTTAAATTTATGTTGTTTTTGTAAATTATGTTCTATTTTATCTTTTTACTAAAAACATGTTATATTTTATTTCATTTTTATCATTCAAACACGTGTGTTTTTCTTTCTCAATTCTAGTTTTGTCTTATTCTTCATTCATCAAAGGTGATTTTAAGGTCAATTTTTATCCAAAATCACCTCTCAAAATTCTTTGTCTTTTACTTTTCTTTCAAATAAGTGATTTCACATATATTTTGTTATGTTGTGTTTCCCCCAACATTGTAAAGTTTTAATTTACTCCTATAAAAAATTGGATCTCTAACAATGAAGATTCTCTCACTATAAGTTTTAAATTGATAAGAGGGAATGATAAAGGGAATCTCGAGGAAATTTAATGACAAGAAGACACGTCGATATTCTAATAGAGAAAATTATACAAATTATTATGAGCAATATACCATGAAATATATCGATCGTTATATAAAATATCGACCACCTTTATTGTTTAGAATAGAAAAGAATATTATTTATTCTAAAATAATTTTTTAAACTATAATCATGTTATATTTTATTATTTAAATTTATGTTGTTTTTGTAAATTATGTTCTATTTTATCTTTTTACTAAAAACATGTTATACTTTATTTCATTTTTATCATTCAAACACCTGTTTTTTTCGTTCTCAATTTTAATTTTGTCTTATTCTTCATTCATCAAAGGTGATTTTAAGGTCAATTTTTATCCAAAATAACCTCTCTAAATTCTTTTTCTTTTACTTTTCTTTCAAATAAGTGATTTCACATATTTTTGTGATGTTGTGTTTCGCCCAACATTGTAGCGAGTTTTAATTTACTCCTATAAAAAAATTGGATCTCTAACAATGAAGATTCTCTCACTATAAGTTTTAAATTGATAAGAGGGAATGATAAAAGGGAATCTCTGAGGAAATTTAATGACAAGAAGACACGTCTGATATTCTAATAGAGAAAAATTATACAAATTATTATGAGCAATATACCATGAAATATATCGATCGTTATATAAAATATCGACCACCTTCATTGTTTAGAATATTAAAGAATATTATTTATTCTAAAATAATTTTTTAAACTAAAATCATGTTATATTTTATTATTTAAATTTATGTTGTTTTTGTAAATTATGTTCTATTTTATCTTTTTACTAAAAACATGTTATATTTTATTTCATTTTTATCATTCAAACACCTATTTTTTTCTTTCTCAATTCTAGTTTTGTCTTATTCTTCATTCATCAAAGGTGATTTTAAGGTCAATTTTTATCCAAAATCACCTCTCTAAATTCTTTGTCTTTTACTTTTCTTTCAAATAAGTGATTTCACATATTTTTTGTGATGTTGTGTTTCCCCGAACATTGTAGCGAGTTTTAATTTAATCCTATAAAAAAATTGGATCTCTAACAATGAAGATTCTCTCACTATAAGTTTTAAATTGATAAGAGGGAATGATAAAGGGAATCTAGGAAATTTAATGACAAGAAGACACGTCGATATTCTAATAGAGAAAATTATACAAATTATTATGAGCAATATACCATGAAATATATCGATCGTTATATAAAATATCGACCACCTTTATTGTTTAGAATATAAAAGAATATTATTTATTCTAAAATAATTTTTTAAACTAAAATCATGTTATATTTTATTATTTAAATTTATGTTGTTTTTGTAAATTATGTTCTATTTTATCTTTTTACTAAAAATATGTTATATTTTATTTCATTTTATCATTCAAACACTGTTTTTTCTTTCTCAATTCTAGTTTTGTCTTATTCTTCATTCATCAAAGGTGATTTTAAGGTCAATTTTTATCCAAAATCACCTCTCTAAATTCTTTTCTTTTACTTTTCTTTCAAATAAGTGATTTCACATATATTTTGTGATGTTGTGTTTCCAACATTGTAGCGAGTTTTAATTTACTCCTATAAAAAATTGGATCTCTAACAATGAAGATTCTCTCACTATAAGTTTTAAATTGATAAGAGGAATGATATGATAAAAGGGAGAGATCAAGAAGACACGTCTGATATTCTAATAGAGAAAATTATATTATTATACCATGAAATATATCGATCGTTATATAAAATATCGACCACCTTTATTGTTTAGAATATAAAAGAATATTATTTATTCTAAAATAATTTTTTAAACTAAAATCATGTTATATTTTATTATTTAAATTTATGTTGTTTTTGTAAATTATGTTCTATTTTATCTTTTTACTAAAAACATGTTATATTTTATTTCATTTTATCATTCAAACACCTGTTTTTTTCTTTCTCAATTCTAGTTTTGTCTTATTCTTCATTCATCAAAGGTGATTTTAAGGTCAATTTTTATCCAAAATCACCTCTCTAAATTCTTTTTCTTTTACTTTTCTTTCAAATAAGTGATTTCACATATATTTTGTGATGTTGTGTTTCCCCCAACATTGTAGCGAGTTTTAATTTACTCCTATAAAAAAATTGGATCTCTAACAATGAAGATTCTCTCACTATAAGTTTTAAATTGATAAGAGGGAATGATAAAGGGAATCTCTAGGAAATTTAATGACAAGAAGACACGTCGATATTCTAATAGAGAAAATTATACAAATTATTATGAGCAATATACCATGAAATATATCGATCGTTATATAAAATATCGACCACCTTTATTGTTTAGAATATAAAAGAATATTATTTATTCTAAAATAATTTTTTAAACTAAAATCATGTTATATTTTATTATTTAAATTTATGTTGTTTTTGTAAATTATGTTCTATTTTATCTTTTTACTAAAAACATGTTATATTTTATTTCATTTTTATCATTCAAACACTTGTTTTTTTCTTTCTCAATTCTAGTTTTGTCTTATTCTTCATTCATCAAAGGTGATTTTAAGGTCAATTTTTATCCAAAATCACCTCTCTAAATTCTTTGTCTTTTACTTTTCTTTCAAATAAGTGATTTCACATATATTTTGTGATGTTGTGTTTCCCCAACATTGTAGCGAGTTTTAATTTACTCCTATAAAAAAATTGGATCTCTAACAATGAAGATTCTCTCACTATAAGTTTTAAATTGATAAGAGGGAATGATAAAAGGGAATCTCTGAGGAAATTTAATGACAAGAAGACACGTCTGATATTCTAATAGAGAAAATGAGCAATATACCATGAAATATATCGATCGTTATATAAAATATCGACCACCTTTATTGTTTAGAATATAAAAGAATATTATTTATTCTAAAATAATTTTTTAAACTAAAATCATGTTATATTTTATTATTTAAATTTATGTTGTTTTTGTAAATTAGGTTCTATTTTATCTTTTTACTAAAAATATGTTATATTTTATTTCATTTTTATCATTCAAACACCTGTTTTTTTCTTTCTCAATTCTAGTTTTGTCTTATTCTGCATTCATCAAAGGTGATTTTAAGGTCAATTTTTATCCAAAATCACCTCTCTAAATTCTTTTCTTTTACTTTTCTTTCAAATAAGTGATTTCACATATATTTTGTGATGTTGTGTTTCCAACATTGTAGCGAGTTTTAATTTACTCCTATAAAAAATTGGATCTCTAACAATGAAGATTCTCTCACTATAAGTTTTAAATTGATAATAGGGAATGATAAAAGCGAATCTCTAAGGAAATTTAATGACAAGAACACACGTCTGATATTCTAATAGAGAAAAATTATACAAATTATTATGAGCAGTATACCATGAAATATATCGATCGTTATATAAAATATCGACCACCTTTATTGTTTAGAATATAAAAGAATATTATTTATTCTAAAATAATTTTTAAACTAAAATCATGTTATATTTTATTATTTAAATTTATGTTGTTTTTGTAAATTATGATCTATTTTATCTTTTTACTAAAAACATGTTATATTTTATTTCATTTTTATCATTCAAACACTTGTTTTTTTCTTTCTCAATTCTAGTTTTGTCTTATTCTTCATTCATCAAAGGTGATTTTAAGGTCAATTTTTATCCAAAATCACCTCTCTAAATTCTTTGTCTTTTACTTTTCTTTCAAATAAGTGATTTCACATATATTTTGTGATGTTGTGTTTCCTCAACATTGTAGCGAGTTTTAATTTAATCCTATAAAAAAATTGGATCTCTAACAATGAAGATTCTCTCACTATAAGTTTTAAATTGATAAGAGGGAATGATAAAAGGGAATCTCTGAGGAAATTTAATGACAAGAAGACACGTATGATATTCTAATAGAGAAAATGGGCAATATACCATGAAATATATCGATCTTTATATAAAATATCGACCACCTTTATTGTTTAGAATATAAAAGAATATTATTTATTCTAAAATAATTTTTTAAACTAAAATCATGTTATATTTTATTATTTAAATTTATGTTGTTTTTGTAAATTATGTTCTATTTTATCTTTTTACTAAAAACATGTTATATTTTATTTCATTTTTATCATTCAAACACCTGTTTTTTTCTTTCTCAATTCTAATTTGTCTTATTCTTCATTCATCAAACGTGATTTTAAGGTCAATTTTTATCCAAAATCACCTCTCTAAATTCTTTTTTTTTACTTTTCTTTCAAATAAGTGATTTCACATATATTTTGTGATGTTGTGTTTCCAACATTGTAGCGAGTTTTAATTTACTCCTATAAAAATTGGATCTCTAACAATGAAGATTCTCTCACTATAAGTTTTAAATTGATAAGAGGGAATGATAAAAGGGAATCTCTAGGAAATTTAATGACAAGAAGACACGTCGATATTCTAATAGAGAAAATTATACAAATTATTATGAGCAATATACCATGAAATATATCGATCGTTATATAAAATATCGACCACCTTTATTGTTTAGAATATAAAAGAATATTATTTATTCTAAAATAATTTTTTAAACTAAAATCATGTTATATTTTATTATTTAAATTTATGTTGTTTTTGTAAATTATGTTCTATTTTATCTTTTTACTAAAAACATGTTATATTTTATTTCATTTTTATCATTCAAACACTTGTTTTTTTCTTTCTCAATTCTAGTTTTGTCTTATTCTTCATTCATCAAAGGTGATTTTAAGGTCAATTTTTATCCAAAATCACCTCTCTAAATTCTTTGTCTTTTACTTTTCTTTCAAATAAGTGATTTCACATATTTTTTGTGATGTTGTGTTTCCCCTAACATTGTAGCGAGTTTTAATTTAATCCTATAAAAAAATTGGATCTCTAACAATGAAGATTCTCTCACTATAAGTTTTAAATTGATAAGAGGGAATGATAAAAGGGAATCTCTGAGGAAATTTAATGACAAGAAGACACGTCTGATATTCTAATAGAGAAAATGGGCAATATACCATGAAATATATCGATCGTTATATAAAATATCGACCACCTTTATTGTTTAGAATATAAAAGAATATTATTTATTCTAAAATAATTTTTTAAACTAAAATCATGTTATATTTTATTATTTAAATTTATGTTGTTTTTGTAAATTATGTTCTATTTTATCTTTTTACTAAAAACATGTTATACTTTATTTAATTTTTATCATTCAAACATCTGTTTTTTTCTTTCTCAATTCTAATTTGTCTTAGTCTTCATTCATCAAACGTGATTTTAAGGTCAATTTTTATCCAAAATCACCTCTCTAAATTCTTTTTTTTTACTTTTCTTTCAAATAAGTGATTTCACATATATTTTGTGATGTTGTGTTTCCCCCAACATTGTAGCGAGTTTTAATTTACTCCTATAAAAAATTGAATCTCTAACAATGAAGATTCTCTCACTATAAGTTTTAAATTGATAATAGGGAATGATAAAAGCGAATCTCTAAGGAAATTTAATGACAAGAACACACGTCTGATATTCTAATAGAGAAAAATTATACAAATTATTATGAGCAGTATACCATGAAATATATCGATCGTTATATAAAATATCGACCACCTTTATTGTTTAGAATATAAAAGAATATTATTTATTCTAAAATAATTTTTTAAACTAAAATCATGTTATATTTTATTATTTAAATTTATGTTGTTTTTGTAAATTATGTTCTATTTTATCTTTTTACTAAAAACATGTTATATTTTATTTCATTTTTATCATTCAAACACTTGTTTTTTTCTTTCTCAATTCTAGTTTTGTCTTATTCTTCATTCATCAAAGGTGATTTTAAGGTCAATTTTTATCCAAAATCACCTCTCTAAATTCTTTGTCTTTTACTTTTCTTTCAAATAAGTGATTTCACATATTTTTTGTGATGTTGTGTTTCCCCCAACATTGTAGCGAGTTTTAATTTACTCCTATAAAAAAATTGGATCTCTAACAATGAAGATTCTCTCACTATAAGTTTTAAATTGATAAGAGGGAATGATAAAAGGGAATCTCTGAGGAAATTTAATGACAAGAAGACACGTATGATATTCTAATAGAGAAAAATTATACAAATTATTATGAGCAATATACCATGAAATATATCGATCGTTATATAAAATATCGACCACCTTTATTGTTTAGAATATAAAAGAATATTATTTATTCTAAAATAATTTTTAAACTAAAATCATGTTATATTTTATTATTTAAATTTATGTTGTTTTTGTAAATTATGTTCTATTTTATCTTTTTACTAAAAACATGTTATATTTTATTTCATTTTTATCATTCAAACACCTGTTTTTTTCTTTCTCAATTCTAGTTTTGTCTTATTCTTCATTCATCAAAGGTGATTTTAAGGTCAATTTTATCCAAAATCACCTCTCTAAATTCTTTTCTTTTACTTTTCTTTCAAATAAGTGATTTCACATATATTTTGTGATGTTGTGTTTCCAACATTGTAGCGAGTTTTAATTTACTCCTATAAAAAATTGGATCTCTAACAATGAAGATTCTCTCACTATAAGTTTTAAATTGATAAGAGGGAATGATAAAGGGAATCTGAGGAAATTTAATGACAAGAAGACACGTCGATATTCTAATAGAGAAAAATTATACAAATTATTATGAGCAATATACCATGAAATATATCGATCGTTATATAAAATATCGACCACCTTTATTGTTTAGAATATAAAAGAATATTATTTATTCTAAAATAATTTTTAAACTAAAATCATGTTATATTTTATTATTTAAATTTATGTTGTTTTTGTAAATTATGTTCTATTTTATCTTTTACTAAAAACATGTTATATTTTATTTCATTTTATCATTCAAACACTGTTTTTTCTTTCTCAATTCTAGTTTTGTCTTATTCTTCATTCATCAAAGGTGATTTTAAGGTCAATTTTATCCAAAATCACCTCTCTAAATTCTTTTTCTTTTACTTTTCTTTCAAATAAGTGATTTCACATATATTTTGTGATGTTGTGTTTCCAACATTGTAGCGAGTTTTAATTTACTCCTATAAAAAATTGGATCTCTAACAATGAAGATTCTCTCACTATAAGTTTTAAATTGATAAGAGGGAATGATAAAAATTCGAGGAAATTTAATGACAAGAAGACACGTCTGATATTCTAATAGAGAAAAATTATACAAATTATTATGAGCAATATACCATGAAATATATCGATCGTTATATAAAATATCGACCACCTTTATTGTTTAGAATATAAAAGAATATTATTTATTCTAAAATAATTTCTTAAACTAAAATCATGTTATATTTTATTATTTAAATTTATGTTGTTTTTGTAAATTATGTTCTATTTTATCTTTTTACTAAAAACATGTTATATTTTATTTCATTTTTATCATTCAAACACTGTTTTTTTCTTTCTCAATTCTAGTTTTGTCTTATTCTTCATTCATCAAAGGTGATTTTAAGGTCAATTTTTATCCAAAATCACCTCTCTAAATTCTTTGTCTTTTACTTTTCTTTCAAATAAGTGATTTCACATATATTTTGTGATGTTGTGTTTCCCCCAACATTGTAGCGAGTTTTAATTTACTCCTATAAAAAATTGGATCTCTAACAATGAAGATTCTCTCACTATAAGTTTTAAATTGATAAGAGGGAATGATAAAAGGGAATCTCTGAGAAAATTTAATGACAAGAAGACACGTCTGATATTCTAATAGAAAAATTATACAAATTATTATGAGCAATATACCATGAAATATATCGATCGTTATATAAAATATCGACCACCTTTATTGTTTAGAATATAAAAGAATATTATTTATTCTAAAATAATTTTTAAACTAAAATCATGTTATATTTTATTATTTAAATTTATGTTGTTTTTGTAAATTATGTTCTATTTTATCTTTTTACTAAAAACATGTTATATTTTATTTCATTTTATCATTCAAACACTGCTTTTTTCTTTCTCAATTCTAGTTTTGTCTTATTCTTCATTCATCAAAGGTGATTTTAAGGTCAATTTTATCCAAAATCACCTCTCTAAATTCTTTGTCTTTTCTTTTCTTTCAAATAAGTGATTTCACATATATTTTGTGATGTTGTGTTTCCCAACATTGTAGCGAGTTTTAATTTACTCCTATAAAAAATTGGATCTCTAACAATGAAGATTCTCTCACTATAAGTTTTAAATTGATAAGAGGGAATGATAAAAGGAATCTCGAGGAAATTTAATGACAAGAAGACACGTCTGATATTCTAATAGAGAAAAATTATACAAATTATTATGAGCAATATACCATGAAATATATCGATCGTTATATAAAATATCGACCACCTTTATTGTTTAGAATATAGAAGAATGTTATTTATTCTAAAATAATTTCTTAAACTAAAATCATGTTATATTTTATTATTTAAATTTATGTTGTTTTTGTAAATTATGTTCTATTTTATCTTTTTACTAAAAACATGTTATATTTTATTTCATTTTTATCATTCAAACACCTGTTTTTTCTTTCTCAATTCTACTTTTGTCTTATTCTTCATTCATCAAAGGTGATTTTAAGGTCAATTTTTATCCAAAATCACCTCTCTAAATTCTTTGTCTTTTACTTTTCTTTCAAATAAGTGATTTCACATATATTTTGTGATGTTGTGTTTCCCCCAACATTGTAGCGAGTTTTAATTTACTCCTATAAAAAAATTGGATCTCTAACAATGAAGATTCTCTCACTATAAGTTTTAAATTGATAAGAGGGAATGATAAAAGGGAATCTCTGAGAAATTTAATGACAAGAAGACACGTCTGATATTCTAATAGAGAAAAATTATACAAATTATTATGAGCAATATACCATGAAATATATCGATCGTTATATAAAATATCGACCACCTTTATTGTTTAGAATATAAAAGAATATTATTTATTCTAAAATAATTTTTTAAACTAAAATCATGTTATATTTTATTATTTAAATTTATGTTGTTTTTGTAAATTATGTTCTATTTTATCTTTTACTAAAAACATGTTATATTTTATTTCATTTTTATCATTCAAACACTGTTTTTTCTTTCTCAATTCTAGTTTTGTCTTATTCTTCATTCATCAAAGGTGATTTTAAGGTCAATTTTTATCCAAAATCACCTCTCTAAATTCTTTTGTCTTTTACTTTTCTTTCAAATAAGTGATTTCACATATATTTTGTGATGTTGTGTTTCCAACATTGTAGCGAGTTTTAATTTACTCCTATAAAAAATTGGATCTCTAACAATGAAGATTCTCTCACTATAAGTTTTAAATTGATAAGAGGGAATGATAAAAGGGAATCTCGAGAAATTTAATGACAAGAAGACACGTCGATATTCTAATAGAGAAAATTATACAAATTATTATGAGCAATATACCATGAAATATATCGATCGTTATATAAAATATCGACCACCTTTATTGTTTAGAATATAAAAGAATATTATTTATTCTAAAATAATTTTTAAACTAAAATCATGTTATATTTTATTATTTAAATTTATGTTGTTTTTGTAAATTATGTTCTATTTTATCTTTTACTAAAAACATGTTATATTTTATTTCATTTTTATCATTCAAACACCTTTTTTTCTTTCTCAATTCTAGTTTTGTCTTATTCTTCATTCATCAAAGGTGATTTTAAGGTCAATTTTATCCAAAATCACCTCTCTAAATTCTTTGTCTTTTACTTTTCTTTCAAATAAGTGATTTCACATATATTTTGTGATGTTGTGTTTCCAACATTGTAGCGAGTTTTAATTTACTCCTATAAAAAATTGGATCTCTAACAATGAAGATTCTCTCACTATAAGTTTTAAATTGATAAGAGGGAATGATAAAAGGAATCTCGAGGAAATTTAATGACAAGAAGACACGTCGATATTCTAATAGAGAAAATTATACAAATTATTATGAGCAATATACCATGAAATATATCGATCGTTATATAAAATATCGACCACCTTCATTGTTTAGAATATTAAAGAATATTATTTATTCTAAAATAATTTTTTAAACTAAAATCATGTTATATTTTATTATTTAAATTTATGTTGTTTTTGTAAATTATGTTCTATTTTATCTTTTTACTAAAAAGATGTTATATTTTATTTCATTTTTATCATTCAAACACGTGTTTTTTTCTTTCTCAATTCTAGTTTTGTCTTATTCTTCATTCATCAAAGGTGATTTTAAGGTCAATTTTTATCCAAAATCACCTCTCAAAATTCTTTGTCTTTTACTTTTCTTTCAAATAAGTGATTTCACATATATTTTGTTATGTTGTGTTTCCCCCAACATTGTAGCGAGTTTTAATTTACTCCTATAAAAAATTGGATCTCTAACAATGAAGATTCTCTCACTATAAGTTTTAAATTGATAAGAGGGAATGATAAAAGGGAATCTCTGAGGAAATTTAATGACAAGAAGACACGTCTGATATTCTAATAGAGAAAAATTATACAAATTATTATGAGCAATATACCATGAAATATATCGATGGTTACATAAAATATCGACCACCTTTATTGTTTAGAATATAAAAGAATATTATTTATTCTAAAATAATTTCTTAAACTAAAATCATGTTATATTTTATTATTTAAATTTATGTTGTTTTTGTAAATTATGTTCTATTTTATCTTTTTACTAAAAACATGTTATATTTTATTTCATTTTTATCATTCAAACACCTGTTTTTTTCTTTCTCAATTCTAGTTTTGTCTTATTCTTCATTCATCAAAGGTGATTTTAAGGTCAATTTTTATCCAAAATCACCTCTCTAAATTCTTTGTCTTTTTCTTTTCTTTCAAATAAGTGATTTCACATATATTTTGTGATGTTGTGTTTCCCCCAACATTGTAGCGAGTTTTAATTTACTCTTATAAAAAAAGTGGATTTCTAACAATGAAGATTCTCTAACTATAAGTTTTAAATTGATAAGAGGGAATGATAAAAGGGAATCTCTGAGGAAATTTAATGACAAGAAGACACGTCTGATATTCTAATAGAGAAAAATTATACAAATTATTATGAGCAATATACCATGAAATATATCGATCGTTATATAAAATATCGACCACCTTCATTGTTTAGAATATTAAAGAATATTATTTATTCTAAAATAATTTCTTAAACTAAAATCATGTTATATTTTATTATTTAAATTTATGTTGTTTTTGTAAATTATGTTCTATTTTATCTTTTTACTAAAAACATGTTATATTTTATTTTTATCCTTCAAACACCTGTTTTTTTGTTTCTCAATTCTAGTTTTGTCTTATTCTTCATTCATCAAAGAAGGTGATTTTAAGGTTAATTTTTATCCAAAATCACCTCTCTAAATTCTTTTTCTATTACTTTCCTATCAAATAAGTGATTTCACATATATTTTGTGATGTTGTGTTTCCCCCAACATTGTAGCGAGTTTTAATTTACTCTTATAAAAAAAGTGGATCTTTGACAAATGAAGATTCTCTCACTATAAGTTTTAAATTGATAAGAGGGAATGATAAAAGAGAATCTCTGAGGAAATTTAATGACAAGAAGACACGTCTGATATTCTAATAGAGAAAAATTATACAAATTATTATGAGCAATATACCATGAAATATATCGATCGTTATATAAAATATCGACCACCTTTATTGTTTAGAATATAAAAGAATATTATTTATTCTAAAATAATTTCTTAAACTAAAATCATGTTATATTTTATTATTTAAATTTATGTTGTTTTTGTAAATTATGTTCTATTTTATCTTTTTACTAAAAACATGTTATATTTTATTTCATTTTTATCATTCAAACACCTATTTTTTTCTTTCTCAATTCTAGTTTTGTCTTATTCTTCATTCATCAAAGGTGATTTTAAGGTCAATTTTTATCCAAAATCACCTCTCTAAATTCTTTGTCTTTTTCTTTTCTTTCAAATAAGTGATTTCACATATATTTTGTGATGTTGTGTTTCCCCCAACATTGTAGCGAGTTTTAATTTACTCTTATAAAAAAAGTGGATCTCTAACAATGAAGATTCTCTAACTATAAGTTTTAAATTGATAAGAGGGAATGATAAAAGGGAATCTCTGAGGAAATTTAATGACAAGAAGACACGTCTGATATTCTAATAGAGAAAAATTATACAAATTATTATGAGCAATATACCATGAAATATATCGATGGTTACATAAAATATCGACCACCTTTATTGTTTAGAATATAAAAGAATATTATTTATTCTAAAATAATTTCTTAAACTAAAATCATGTTATATTTTATTATTTAAATTTATGTTGTTTTTGTAAATTATGTTCTATTTTATCTTTTTACTAAAAACATGTTATATTTTATTTCATTTTATCATTCAAACACCTTTTTTTTCTTTCTCAATTCTAGTTTTGTCTTCTTCATTCATCAAAGGTGATTTTAAGGTCAATTTTTATCCAAAATCACCTCTCTAAATTCTTTGTCTTTTAGTTTTCTTTCAAATAAGTGATTTCACATATATTTTGTGATGTTGTGTTTCCCCCAACATTGTAGCGAGTTTTAATATACTCCTATAAAAAAATTGGATTTCTAACAATGAAGATTCTCTCACTATAAGTTTTAAATTGATAAGAGGAATGATAAAAGGAATCTCTGGAAATTTAATGACAAGAAGACACGTCTGATATTCTAATAGAGAAAAATTATACAAATTATTATGAGCAATATACCATGAAATATATCGATCGTTATATAAAATATCGACCACCTTTATTGTTTAGAATATAAAAGAATATTATTTATTCTAAAATAATTTTTTAAACTAAAATCATGTAATATTTTATTATTTAAATTTATGTTGTTTTTGTAAATTATGTTCTATTTTATCTTTTTACTAAAAACATGTTATATTTTATTTCATTTTTATCCTTCAAACACCTGTTTTTTTCTTTCTCAATTCTAGTTTTGTCTTATTCTTCATTCATCAAAGAAGGTGATTTTAAGGTTAATTTTTATCCAAAATCACCTCTCTAAATTCTTTTTCTATTACTTTCCTATCAAATAAGTGATTTCACATCTATTTTGTGATATTGTGTTTCCCATAACATTGTAGCGAGTTTTAATTTACTCCTATAAAAAAATTGGATCTCTGACAAATGAAGATTCTCTCACTATAGACCCTGGGTCAGTATTCCACCCACTTTCGGGTGTTTATTTAAAATTTTATTTTATTTTTTACTTAATTTTTAAATTCCATGTGACATTTTTTTTAATTATGATTTTATTGAATGATTATTTAAATGTTTTTACTTTTTTAAATATTATACTTTTCATGAAATTATTTTTTAAGTTATAAACATTTGAAGTTTGGACTGAAGTCTATATTTGTCTCAAGATATTTATTCAAGTTGTTTTAAATTCAGTTAAACATATGTATTTTTAGCTCATAATATTTATTAAGTGGTAATCTGAAATTCCTGGCAGGCAGATACGTGATGTCACAGAGAATGTTATGACACACTATCGACACTCTGTTAACAATTTACACAGAAATATAAATAGTAAAAAGAACACAATAAGTTGTTTACCTTCAATTAACTACACTACACCTACATCCGGGCTACCAAGCCGTGGAGGAAATTCACTATTAGTAGAATTAATTCAGAATAAACCACCAGTTTATCTCCTTCACTTAAAACCTACCCAATGCAACTTCAACCTAAGTCCTACTTAGATCGAGTACCTACTCACTCCCTCAATCACAGTGATATCAACCTATTGACTAATTGAATTGTGAAGACACACTTTAATAAAATATCTTGATCTTGCTTCAAAGCTTCAATCAAGAGACAAACACTGTGCTTTAAGCTGAGTGATACCTTACAAACAAATCCTAGTCCAATGCACTTATCAATTGATAGTTGCTTGGCTCACAAAAGAATTACAAAAAATGTTACTAATCCTAAAGACACAAAAACAAGCTGCTATCTCTTCAATATAATTCATAAGACACTTTAAGGTTGAATTCCTTTTATAAGTATCCCTGAAACTTCATTTTGGGTTTCCATAAAGATAGTTAGGTTCACTTAATTTAATCCTAAAAATGGTGGTCTTCAACAACCAATTTAGGTTTAATTAAGATTAACCTAGCAGCCACGTGAGCATGCTTTAATGTAAAAACAATATTTAGCGTTCAACAAACTTCAAAAATCAACAAAACAGATTCTCAACAAAATACTTCCATGTCATTTCTGACATCGTTTCTGAATTTCCTGATTTAGCTTTTATTCGACTGTCCTTTTAACATCCTTAGTGTAGGATTTATCTTCAATCTCGAATGTCATGACATTTATCATGATTGCTAAAGCCAGTTTAATGTTAACCAAAACACTAACATAATCGATGTGAGACTCTTGTTATTCACCATGATTTATTCCGCTGTCTTAAAAATATACATGTCTCAGCTCAACATCTTTTTCACATTTTTGACCAAACTTAAATCAAATATAAAATGGTTGTAGTAAAGTTGAAGACATTAAAGTAATAAATATAAGTTTTTTGATTAAAAATGTGATGGAATGAAGAACCACGATGAAGAATGTGATGGAATAAATATGTTTCCTTACCAAGATTAAGCAGATAGACATTTAATGATCTAGATAGGAATGGAATAAATATGCAAATCTTTAACCTAAGGATGGTTTAGTGGTAGACATTTAATAATAACTTGAATTTAGGAAGATCTTGGATTGAAATATCACAGTCGCGATGACTCTTATTGTTAAACCTTTCTACTGCCATTATATTTCACCTTTAAAAATTAGAATAATTGGTTAATATAGTTAAGAATAACTTTCACTTTCTAGCACAATTCATCCATAGGAAAGCCACTAGATTTATGTAAATACCGATACTAAATTTATTGCAACACTCTTAAAACTCAAAATTGATGACACTCCACCCACCAAGTATTTGGCATGTAACAAATATTCTAACTGCGGCCTCAATCGTGATTTGACTGAATCAACAAATAATCCTTGTTGCGTTGGGTATTCTCTCACTGGTCCTGTTTTTCCTAAACATTCCCGCAAAAGACACGAAAACCTAATTAGTCTAACACCAATACAAATAAATATCTACTATAATGGTTATTTTCAAACAATTAGAAAATTATAAAAATATCAAATGATAAACTAGAGAAAATATCATCTTTGATTTAATTTTTTTTCTATTTATAGATAATTGATTTAAGAAATATTTTTAACTCAAATTTAATTAAGTAATTTATGGCTAAGAAAAATTTAAATATTAATTTTATAAAAAAAATTATTCTTATAGTTAAGAAAAACTTAAATGAATTTAGTTTTACTTATTAGGTGAATATTTGAGTATCTTTGGATATATTTGTTGGGTAGGTATCCGTTATTCAATCGATGGCTAATTAGTTTTTAATTTAATTTAATTTTAAAATCATTAAAATTTTAATTCTATTTCTAACAAATATAAGGATACACAATTATATAATTATTGGATCTTTATAAATGAAATAAATCTAAAAGTTTCCATCTATTACTAAGAAGTCAAGAGAGAAATGGCAGCAAATCTCTCTCATTTTTCAATATAAAATCTTCAAATACAAAACATTCCATCTATTTGATGGGTGCAGTGCCACCTTTCCGCTCCCATGTTTGATGAAGTTGTTGTTAATCTGCAACCGAGTGCAAAAGGATTATCGAGAGTTGATGAAGTTGTTGATGATAAGAGGGGTTTGGTTACGGTGTGAGTTTGTTCTTGTTTAAGGATCATTTATGGTTTCTTAAAGTGTGAAAACAGAATTTAAGTTTTAAATTGAGAAGACGGAAAGATAACAGGGAATCTGAGGAAGGGAATCTTAGGAAATTTATAGACCATGGGTTAGTATTCTACAAACTTTCGGGTGTTTATTTAAAATTTTATTTTCTTTTATATTTAATTTATAAATTTCATGTGACATTTTTTTAATTATGATTTTATTCAACGATTTTTTAATTTTTTTTACTTTTTTAAATATTAAACTTTTTATGAAATTATTTTTTAAATTATAAAAATTTGAAGTTTGGACTGAAGTCTATATTTGTCTCAAGATATTTATTCAAGTTGTTTTAAATTCATTTAAACATATGTATTTTTAGCTCATAATGTTTATTAAGTGGTAATTGATGTGAGACTCTTGTTATTCACCATGCTTTATTCCACTGTCTTAAAAATATACATGTCTCAGCTCAACTTCTTTGTCACATTTTTGACCAAACTTAAATCAAATATAAATTGGTTTTAGTAAAGTTCAAGACATTAAAGTAATAAATAGTAGTTTGTGATTAAAAATGTGATGGAATAAATTTGTTTCCTTACCTAGATTAAGCAGATAGACATTTAATGATCAAGATAGGAATGGAATAAATATGCAAATCTTTAACCTAAAGATTGCCTAGCGGTAGACATTTAATAATAACTTGAATTTAGGAAGATCTTGGATGGAAAAATCACTGTTGCGATGACTCTTATTGTTAAACCTTTCTATTGCCATTATATTTCACCTTTAAAAATTAGAATCATTGGTTAATATAGTTAAGAATAGCTTTCACTTTCTAGCACAATCCATCCATAGGAAAGCCACTAGATTTATGTAAATACGGATGCTAGATTTATTGCAACACTCTTAAAACTCAACATTGATTACACTCCACCAACCAAGTATTTGGCATGTAACAAATATTCTAACTGCGGCCTCCATCATGATTTGACAGAATGAACAAATAATCCTTGTTGTTGTGGGTATTCTCTCACTGGTCCAGTTTTTCCTAAACATTCCCGCAAAAAGACACGAAAACCTAATTAGTCTAACACCAAAACAAATAAATATCTACTATAATGGTTATTTTCAAACAATTAGAAAATTATAAAAATATCAAATGATAAACTTGAGAAAAAATCATCTTCGATTTAATTTTTTTTTCTATTTAAAGATAATTGATTTAAGAAATATTTTTAACTCAAATTTAATTAAGTAATTTATTGCTAACAAAAATTTATATATTAATTTTATAAAAAAAATTATTCTTATAGTTAAGAAAAATTTCAATCAATTTAGTTTTACTTTTTAGGTGAATATTTGAGTATCTTTGTATATATTTGTTGGGTAGGTATCCGTTATTCAATCGATGGCTAATTATTTTTTAATTTAATTTTATTTTAAAATAATTAAAATTTTAAATCAATTTCTAACAAATATACTGACCGATACACAATTATATAAATGAAATAAATCTAAAAGTTTCAATCTATTACTAATAAGTCAAGAGAGAAATGGCAGAAAATCTTTCTCATTTTTCAATATAAAATCTTCAAATATAAAACATTCCTTCTATTTGATGGGTGCAGTGCCACCTTTCCGCTCTCATGTTTGATGAAGTTGTTGTTAATCTGACACCAAGTGCAAAAGGATTATCGAGAGTTGATGAAGTTGTTGATGATAAGAGGGGTTTGGTTACGGTGTGAGTTTGTTCTTGTGTAAGGATCATTTATGGTATCTTAAAGTGTGAAAACAAAATTTAAGTTTTAAATTGTGAAGAGGGAAAGATAACAGCGAATCTGAGGAAGGGAATCATAGGAAATTTAATGACAAGAAGACACCTCTGATATTTTAATTGAGAAAAATTATACAAATTCTTATGAGCAACATATCATGAAATATATCGATCGTTATATAAAATATCGACTATCTTTATTGTTTAGAATATAAAATAATATTATTTGATCTAAAATAATTTTTTAAACTAAAATCATGTTATATTTTTTTTAAAATTTATGTTGTTTTTGTAAATTATGGTTGTAAATTAGATAGGAATGGAATAAATATGCAAATCTGTAATCTAAGGATGGTCTAGCGGTAGACATTTAATAATAACTTGAATTTAGGAAGATCTTGGATGGAAAAATCACTGTCGCGATGACTCTTATTGTTAAACCTTTCTACTGCCATTATATTTCACCTTTAAAAATTAGAATCATTGGTTAATATAGTCAAGAATAGCTTTCACTTTCTAGCACAATTCATCCACAGGAAAGCCACTAGATTTATGTAAATACCGATACTAGATTTATTGCAACACTCTTAAAACTCAACATTGATGACACTCCACCCACCAAGTATTTGGCATGTAACAAATATTATAACTGTGGCCTCAATCGTGATTTGACTGAATCAACAAATAATCCTTGTTGCGGTGGGTATTCTCTCACTGCTCCAGTTTTTCCTAAACATTCCCGCAAAAGACACGAAAACCTAATTAGTCTAACACCAATACAAATAAATATCTACTATAATGGTTATTTTCAAACAATTAGAAAATTATAAAAATATCAAATGATAAACTAGAGAAAATATCATCTTTGATTTAATTTTTTTCTATTTATAGATAATTGATTTAAGAAATATTTTTAACTCAAATTTAATTAAGTAATTTATGGCTAAGAAAATTTTAAATATTAATTTTATAAAAAAAAGTTATTCTTATAGTTAAGAAAAATTTAAATGAATTTATTTTACTTATTAGGTGAATATTTGAGTATCTTTGGATATATTTGTTGGGTAGGTATCCGTTATTGAATCGATGGCTAATTATTTTTTAATTTTATTTTATTTTAAAATAATTAAAATTTTAATTCTATTTCTAACAAATATACTGATACACAATTATATAATTATTGGACCTTTACAAATGAAATAAATCTAAAAGTTTCCATTTGTTAATAAGAAGTCAAGAGAGAAATGGCAGAAAATCTCTCTCATTTTTCAATATAAAATCTTCAAATACAAAACATTCCATCTATTTGATGGGTGCAGTGCCACCTTTCCGCTCCCATGTTTGATGAAGTTGTTGTTAGTCTAACACCGAGTGCAAAAGGATTATCGAGAGTTGATGAAGTTGTTGATGATAAGAGGGGTTTGGTTACGGTGTGAGTTTGTTCTTGTTTAAGGATCATTTATGGTTTCTTAAAGTGTGAAAAGAGAATTTAAGTTTTAAATTGAGAAGACAGAAAGATAACAGGGAATCTGAGGAAGGGAATCTTAGGAAATTTAATGACAAGAAGACACGTCTGATATTCTAATAGAGAAACATTATACAAATTATTATGAGCAATATATCATGAAATATGTCGATCATTATATAAAATATCGACCATCTTTATTCTTTAGAATATAAAAGAATATTATTTAATCTAAAATAATTTTTTAAACAAATATCACGTTATATTTTTTTATTTAAGTTTATGTTGTTTTTTTAAATTATGTTCTATTTTATCTTTTTACTAAATACATGTTATATTTTATTTCATTTTTATCATTCAAACACCAGTTTTTTTCTTTCTCAATTCTAGTTTTGTCTTATTCTACATTCATCAAAGAAGTTGATTTTAATGTCAATTTTTATCCAAAATCACCTCTCTAAATTCTTTTTCTTTTACTTTTCTTTCAAATAAGTGATTTCACATATATTTTGTGATTTTGTGTTTCCCCCAACATTGTAGCGAGTTTTAATGAACATTCTCTCACTATAGACCCTGGGTTAGTATTCCACCAACTTTCGGGTGTTTATTTAAAACTTGATTTGATTTTATATTTAATTTATAAATTTCATGTGACATTTTTTTAATTATGATTTTATTCAACGATTTTTAATTTTTTACTTTTTAAATATTAATCTTTTATGAAATTATTTTTAAATTATAAAATTTGAAGTTTGGACTGAAGTCTATATTTGTCTCAAGATATTTATTCAAGTTGTTTTAAATTCATTTAAACATATGTAATTTTAGCTCATAATGTTTATTAAGTGGTAATCGATGTGAGACACTTGTTATTCACCATGCTTTATTCCACTCTTAAAATATATACATGTCTCATTTCAACTTCTTTTCACATTTTGACCAAACTTAAATCAAATATAAATATGGTTGTACTAAAGTTGAAGACATTAAAGTAATAAATATAAGTTTGTGATTAAAAATGTGATGGAATGAAGAACCACGATGAAGAATGTGATGGAATAAATATGTTTCCTTAACTAGATTAAGCATATAGACATTTAATGATCTAGATAAGAATGAAATAAATATGCAAATCTTTAACCTAAAGATTGCCTAGCGGTAGACATTTAATAATAACTTGAATTTAGGAAGATCTTGGATGGAAAAATCACTGTTGCGATGACTCTTATTGTTAAACCTTTCTATTGCCATTATATTTCACCTTTAAAAATTTGAATCATTGGTTAATATAGTTAAGAATAGCTTTCACTTTCTAGCACAATTCATCCATAGGAAAGCCACTAGATTTATGTAAATAACGATACTAGATTTATTGCAACACTCTTAAAACTCAACATTGATGACACTCCACCCACCAAGTATTTGGCATGTAAACAATATTCTAACTACGACCTCTATCGTGATTTGACTGAATCAACAAATAATCCTTGTTGCTGTGGGTATTCTCTCACTGGTCCTGTTTTTCCTAAACATTCCCGCAAAAGACACGAAAACCTAATTAGTCTAACACCAATACAAATAAATATCTACTATAATGGTTGTTTTCAAACAATTAGAAAATTATAAAAATATCAAATGATAAACTAGAGGAAAAATCATCTTCGATTTAATTTTTTTTCTATTTAAAGATAATTTATTTAAGAAATATTCTTAACTCAAACTTAATTAACTAATTTATGGCTAAGAATATGTTATATATTAAATTTTTTTAAAAAAATTATTCTTATAGTTAAGAAAAATTTAAGTCAATTTAGTTTTACATATTAGGTGAATCTTTGAGTATCTTTGTATATATTTGTTGGGTACGTATCCATTATTCAATCGAAGGCTAATTATTTTTTAATTTTATTTTATATTAAAATAATTAAAATTTTAAAATAAGTCTAACAAATATACTGATACACAATTATATAATTATTGGACCTTTACAAATGAAATAAATCTAAAAGTTTCCATTTATTAATAAGAAGTCAAGAGAGAAATGATAGAAAATCTCTCTCATTTTTCAATATAAAATAAGTCTAACAAATATACTGATACACAATTATATAATTATTGGACCTTTACAAATGAAATAAATCTAAAAGTTTCCATTTATTAATAAGAAGTCAAGAGAGAAATGATAGAAAATCTCTCTCATTTTTCAATATAAAGTCTTCAAATATAAAACATTCCATCTATTTGATGGGTGCAATGCCACCTTTGCTCCATGTTTGATGAAGTTGTTGTTCCGACCCGAGTGCAAAAGGATTATCGAGAGTTGATGAAGTTGTTGATGATAAGAGAGGTTTGGTTACGGTGTGAGTTTGTTCTTGTTTAAGGATCATTTATGGTTTCTTAAAGTGTGAAAACAGAATTTAAGTTTAAAATTGAGAAGAGGGAAGGATAACAGAGAATATGAGGAAGGGAATCTGAGGAAATTTAATGACAAGAAGACATGTGTGATATTCTAATAGAGAAAAATTATACAAATTATTAGGAGCAATATATCATGAAATATATCAATCGTTATATAAAAATCGACCACCATTATTGTTTAGAATATAAAATAATATTATTTAATCTAAAATAACTTTTTAAACTAAAATCGTGTTATATTTTTTTATTTAAATTTATGTTGTTTTTTAAAATTATGTTCTATTTTATCTTTTTACTAAAAACATGTTATATTTTATTTCATTTTTATCATTCAAACACCTATTTTTTTCTTTCTCAATTCTAGTTTTGTCTTATTCTTCATTCATCAAAGAAGGTGATTTTAAGGTCAATTTTTATCCAAAATCACCTCTCTAAATTCTTTTTCTTTTACTTTTCTTTCAAATAAGTGATTTCACATATATTTTGTGATTTTGTGTTTCCCCCAACGTTGTAGCGAGTTTTAATGAACATTCTCTCACTATAGACCCTGGGTTAGTATTCCACCAACTTTCGGGTGTTTATTTAAAACTTGATTTGATTTTATATTTAATTTATAAATTTCATGTGACATTTTTTTAATTATGATTTTATTCAACGATTTTTTAATTTTTTTACTTTTTTAAATATTAATCTTTTTATGAAATTATTTTTTAAATTATAAAAATTTGAAGTTTGGACTGAAGTCTATATTTGTCTCAAGATATTTATTCAAGTTGTTTTAAATTCATTTAAACATATGTATTTTTAGCTCATAATGTTTTTTAAGTGGTAATCGATGTGAGACACTTGTTATTCACCATGCTTTATTCCACTGTCTTAAAAATATACATGTCTCAGCTCAACTTCTTTTTCACATTTTTGACCAAACTTAAATCAAATATAAATATGGTTGTACTAAAGTTGAAGACATTAAAGTAATAAATATAAGTTTGTGATTAAAAATGTGATGGAATGAAGAACCACGGTGAAGAATGTGATGGAATAAATATGTTTCCTTACCTAGATTAAGCATATAGACATTTAATGATCTAGATAAGAATGAAATAAATATGCAAATCTTTAACCTAAAGATTGTCTAGCGGTAGACATTTAATAATAACTTGAATTTAGGAAGATCTTGGATGGAAAAATCACTGTTGCGATGACTCTTATTGTTAAACCTTTCTATTGCCATTATATTTCACCTTTAAAAATTAGAATCATTGGTTAATATAGTTAAGAATAGCTTTCACTTTCTAGCACAATTCATCCATAGGAAAGCCACTAGATTTATGTAAATAACGATACTAGATTTATTGCAACACTCTTAAAACTCAACATTGATGACACTCCACCCACCAAGTATTTGGCATGTAAACAATATTCTAACTACGGCCTCCATCGTGATTTGACTGAATCAACAAATAATCCTTGTTGCTGTGGGTATTCTCTCACTGGTCCTGTTTTTCCTAAACATTCCCGCAAAAGACACGAAAACCTAATTAGTCTAACACCAATACAAATAAATATCTACTATAATGGTTGTTTTCAAACAATTAGAAAATTATAAAAATATCAAATGATAAACTAGAGGAAAAATCATCTTCGATTTAATTTTTTTTCTATTTAAAGATAATTTATTTAAGAAATATTTTAACTCAAACTTAATTAACTAATTTATGGCTAAGAATATTTATATATTAATTTTTTAAAAAATTATTCTTATAGTTAAGAAAAATGTAAATCAATTTAGTTTTACTTATTAGGTGAATATTTGAGTATCTTTGTATATATTTGTTGGGTGGTATCCGTTATTCAATCGAGGCTAATTATTTTTAATTTTATTTTATATTAAAATAATTAAAATTTTAAATAATTTCTAACAAATACTGATACACAATTATATAATTATTGGACCTTTACAAATGAAATAAATCTAAAAGTTTCCATTTATTAATAAGAAGTCAAGAGAGAAATGATGAAAAATCTCTCATTTTTCAATATAAAGTCTTCAAATATAAAACATTCCATCTATTTGATGGGTGCAATGCCACCTTTTGCTCCCATGTTTGATGAAGTTGTTGTTAATCCGACACGAGTGCAAAAGGATTATCGAGAGTTGATGAAGTTGTTGATGATAAGAGAGGTTTGGTTACGTGTGAGTTTGTTCTTGTTTAAGGATCATTTATGGTTTCTTAAAGTGTGAAAACAATTTAAGTTTTAAATTGAGAAGAGGAAGGATAATGAGAGATGAGGAAGGGAATCGAGGAAATTTAATGACAAGAAGACATGTGTGATATTCTAATAGAGAAAAATTATACAAATTATTAGGAGCAATATATCATGAAATATATCAATCGTTATATAAAATATCGACCACCTTTATTGTTTAGAATATAAAATAATATTATTTAATCTAAAATAACTTTTTAAACTAAAATCATGTTATATTTTTTTATTTAAATTTATGTTGTTTTTTTAAATTATGTTCTATTTTATCTTTTTACTAAAAACATGTTATATTTTATTTCATTTTTATCATTCAAACACCTATTTTTTTCTTTCTCAATTCTAGTTTTGTCTTATTCTTCATTCATCAAAGAAGGTGATTTTAAGGTCAATTTTATCCAAAATCACCTCTCTAAATTCTTTTCTTTTACTTTTCTTTCAAATAAGTGATTTCACATGTATTTTGTGATGTTGTGTTTCCAACATTGTAGCGAGTTTTCATTTACTCTATAAAAAATTAGATCTCTAACAAATGAAGATTCTCTCATTATAGACCCTGGGCCAGTATTCAACCCACTTTCGGGTGTTTATTTAAAATTTTGTTTTAGTTTTGATTTAATTTTTAAATTTCATATGACATTTTGTTAATTATGATTTTATTCAACGATTTTTAAATTATTTTACTTTTTTATATATTATAATTTTTATGAAATTATTTTTTAAATTATAAAAATTTGAAGTTTTGACTGAAGTCTATATTTGTCTCAAGATATTTATTCAAGTTGTTTTAAATTCATTTAAACATATGTATTTTTAGCTCATAATGTTTTTTAAGTGGTAATCGATGTGAGACACTTGTTATTCACCATGCTTTATTCCACTGTCTTAAAAATATACATGTCTCAGCTCAACTTCTTTTTCACATTTTTGACCAAACTTAAATCAAATATAAATATGGTTGTACTAAAGTTGAAGACATTAAAGTAATAAATATAAGTTTGTGATTAAAAATGTGATGGAATGAAGAACCACGGTGAAGAATGTGATGGAATAAATATGTTTCCTTACCTAGATTAAGCATATAGACATTTAATGATCTAGATAAGAATGAAATAAATATGCAAATCTTTAACCTAAAGATTGTCTAGCGGTAGACATTTAATAATAACTTGAATTTAGGAAGATCTTGGATGGAAAAATCACTGTCGCGATGACTCTTATTGTTAAACCTTTCTACTGCCATTATATTTCACCTTTAAAAATTAGAATCATTGGTTAATATAGTTAAGAATAGCTTTCACTTTCTAGCACAATTCATCCATAGGAAAGCCACTAGATTTATGTAAATACCGATACTAAATTTATTGCAACACTCTTAAAACTCAAAATTGATGACACTCCACCCACCAAGTATTTGGCATGTAACAAATATTCTAACTGCGGCCTCAATCGTGATTTGACTGAATCAACAAATAATCCTTGTTGCGTTGGGTATTCTCTCACTGGTCCTGTTTTTCCTAAACATTCCCGCAAAAGACACGAAAACCTAATTAGTCTAACACCAATACAAATAAATATCTACTATAATGGTTATTTTCAAACAATTAGAAAATTATAAAAATATCAAATGATAAACTTGAGAAAAAATCATCTTCGATTTAATTTTTTTTTCTATTTAAAGATAATTGATTTAAGAAATATTTTTAACTCAAATTTAATTAAGTAATTTATTGCTAACAAAAATTTATATATTAATTTTATAAAAAAAATTATTCTTATAGTTAAGAAAAATTTCAATCAATTTAGTTTTACTTTTTAGGTGAATATTTGAGTATCTTTGTATATATTTGTTGGGTAGGTATCCGTTATTCAATCGATGGCTAATTATTTTTTAATTTAATTTTATTTTAAAATAATTAAAATTTTAAATCAATTTCTAACAAATATACTGACCGATACACAATTATATAAATGAAATAAATCTAAAAGTTTCAATCTATTACTAATAAGTCAAGAGAGAAATGGCAGAAAATCTTTCTCATTTTTCAATATAAAATCTTCAAATATAAAACATTCCTTCTATTTGATGGGTGCAGTGCCACCTTTCCGCTCTCATGTTTGATGAAGTTGTTGTTAATCTGACACCAAGTGCAAAAGGATTATCGAGAGTTGATGAAGTTGTTGATGATAAGAGGGGTTTGGTTACGGTGTGAGTTTGTTCTTGTGTAAGGATCATTTATGGTATCTTAAAGTGTGAAAACAAAATTTAAGTTTTAAATTGTGAAGAGGGAAAGATAACAGCGAATCTGAGGAAGGGAATCATAGGAAATTTAATGACAAGAAGACACCTCTGATATTTTAATTGAGAAAAATTATACAAATTCTTATGAGCAACATATCATGAAATATATCGATCGTTATATAAAATATCGACTATCTTTATTGTTTAGAATATAAAATAATATTATTTGATCTAAAATAATTTTTTAAACTAAAATCATGTTATATTTTTTTTAAAATTTATGTTGTTTTTGTAAATTATGGTTGTAAATTAGATAGGAATGGAATAAATATGCAAATCTGTAATCTAAGGATGGTCTAGCGGTAGACATTTAATAATAACTTGAATTTAGGAAGATCTTGGATGGAAAAATCACTGTTGCGATGACTCTTATTGTTAAACCTTTCTATTGCCATTATATTTCACCTTTAAAAATTAGAATCATTGGTTAATATAGTCAAGAATAGCTTTCACTTTCTAGCACAATTCATCCACAGGAAAGCCACTAGATTTATGTAAATACCGATACTAGATTTATTGCAACACTCTTAAAACTCAACATTGATGACACTCCACCTACCAAGTATTTGGCATGTAACAAAATATTCTAACTGCGGCGGCCTCCATCGTGATTTGATTGAATCAACAAATAATCCTTGTTGTTGTGGGTATTCTCTCACATGTCCAGTTTTTCCTAAACATTCCCGCGAAAGACACGAAAACCTAGTTAGTCTAACACCAATACAAATAAATATCTACTATAATGGTTATTTTCAAACAATTAGAAATTATAAAAATATCAAATGATAAACTAGAGGAAAAATCATCTTCGATTTAATTTTTTTTCTATTTAAAGATAATTGATTTAAGAAATATTATTAACTCAAATTTAATTAAATAATTTATGGCTAAGAAAAAGTTATATATTAATTTTATAAAAAAAAATTATTCTTATAGTTAAGAAATATTTAAGTCAATCTAGTTTTACTTATGTGGTGAATATTTAAGTATCTTTGTATATATTTGTTGGGTAGGTATCCGTTATTCAATCGATGGCTAATTATTTTTTAATTTAATTTTATTTTAAAATAATTAAAATTTTAAATCAATTTCTAACAAATATACTGACCGATACACAATTATATAAATGAAATAAATCTAAAAGTTTCAATCTATTACTAATAAGTCAAGAGAGAAATGGCAGAAAATCTTTCTCATTTTTCAATATAAAATCTTCAAATATAAAACATTCCTTCTATTTGATGGGTGCAGTGCCACCTTTCCGCTCTCATGTTTGATGAAGTTGTTGTTAATCTGACACCAAGTGCAAAAGGATTATCGAGAGTTGATGAAGTTGTTGATGATAAGAGGGGTTTGGTTACGGTGTGAGTTTGTTCTTGTTTAAGGATCATTTATGGTTTCTTAAAGTGTGAAAACAGAATTTAAGTTTAAAATTGAGAAGAGGGAAGGATAACAGAGAATATGAGGAAGGGAATCTGAGGAAATTTAATGACAAGAAGACATGTGTGATATTCTAATAGAGAAAAATTATACAAATTATTAGGAGCAATATATCATGAAATATATCAATCGTTATATAAAAATCGACCACCATTATTGTTTAGAATATAAAATAATATTATTTAATCTAAAATAACTTTTTAAACTAAAATCGTGTTATATTTTTTTATTTAAATTTATGTTGTTTTTTAAAATTATGTTCTATTTTATCTTTTTACTAAAAACATGTTATATTTTATTTCATTTTTATCATTCAAACACCTATTTTTTTCTTTCTCAATTCTAGTTTTGTCTTATTCTTCATTCATCAAAGGTGATTTTAAGGTCAATTTTTATCCAAAATCACCTCTCTAAATTCTTTGTCTTTTTCTTTTCTTTCAAATAAGTGATTTCACATATATTTTGTGATGTTGTGTTTCCCCCAACATTGTAGCGAGTTTTAATTTACTCTTATAAAAAAAGTGGATTTCTAACAATGAAGATTCTCTAACTATAAGTTTTAAATTGATAAGAGGGAATGATAAAAGGGAATCTCTGAGGAAATTTAATGACAAGAAGACACGTCTGATATTCTAATAGAGAAAAATTATACAAATTATTATGAGCAATATACCATGAAATATATCGATGGTTACATAAAATATCGACCACCTTTATTGTTTAGAATATAAAAGAATATTATTTATTCTAAAATAATTTCTTAAACTAAAATCATGTTATATTTTATTATTTAAATTTATGTTGTTTTTGTAAATTATGTTCTATTTTATCTTTTTACTAAAAACATGTTATATTGTATTTCATTTTTATCATTCAAATAATTGCTTTTTTCTCAATTCTAGTTTTGTCTTATTCTTCATTCATCAAAGAATGTGATTTTAAGGTCAATTTTATCCAAAATCACCTTCTAAATTATTTTCTTTACTTTTCTATCAAATAAGTGATTTCACATATATTTTGTGATGTTGTGTTTCCAACATTGTAGTAGTTTTAATTTACTCCTATAAAAAAATTGGATCTCTAAAATGAAGATTCTCTCACTATAAGTGGTAATATTCCACCCAATAAGAGTTTATTTTAAATTTTATTTAATTTTATTTAATTTTAAAATTCCATATGTGACATTTTTTAATTATGATTTTATTCAACGATTTTATATTTTTTACTTTTTAAATATTATACTTTTTATGAAATTATTTTAAAATTATAAAATTAGAAGTTTGACTCAAGTCTATATTTGTCTTAAGATATTTATTCGTTGTTTTAAATTCATTTAAACATATGTATTTTTAGCTCATAATGTTTATTAAGTGGTAATCGATGTGGACTCTTGTTATTCACCATGCTTTATTCCATCTTAAAAATATACATATCTCAGCTAAACTTCTTTTTCACATTTTTGACCAAACTTAGTAAAAAGATAAATATGGTTGTAGTAAAGTTGAAGACATTAAAGTAATAAATAGTAGTTTGTGATTAAAAATGTGATGGAATGAAGAACCACGATGAAGAATGTGATGGAATAAATATGTTTCCTTACCTAGATTAAGCAGATAGACATTTAATGATCTAGATAGGAATGGAATAAATATGAAAAACTTTAACCTAAGGATGGTCTAGCGGTAGACATTTAATAATAACTTGAATCTCTAACAATGATGATTCTCTCACTATAAGTTTTAAATTGATGAGAGGGAATGATAAAAGGGAATCTCTGAGGAAATTTAATGACAAGAAGACACGTCTGATATTCTAATAGAGAAAAATTATACAAATTATTATGAGCAATATACCATGAAATATATCGATCGTTATATAAAATATCGACCAATTTATTGTTTAGAATATAAAAGAATATTATTTATTCTAAATAATTTCTTAAACTAAAATCATGTTATATTTTATAATTTAAATTTATGTTGTTTTTGTAAATTATGTTCTATTTTATCTTTTTACTAAAAACATGTTATATTTTATTTCATTTTTATCATTCAAACACCTGTTTTTGTCTTTTCTTAATTCTAGTTTTGTCTATTCTTCATTCATCAAAGGTGATTTTAAGGTCAAGAAGATTCTCTCACTATAAGTTTTAAATTGATAAGAGGGAATGATAAAAGGGAATCTTTAGGAAATTTAATGACAAGAAGACACGCCGATATTCTAATAGAGAAAAATTATACAAATTATTATGAGCAATATACATGAAATATATCATCGTTATATAAAATATCGACCACCTTTATTGTTTAGAATATAAAAGAATATTATTTATTCTAAAATAATTTTTTAAACTAAAATCATCTTATATTTTATTATTTAAATTTATGTTGTTTTTGTAAATTATGTTCTATTTTATCTTTTTACTAAAAACATGTTATATTCTATTTCATTTTTATCATTCAAACACCTGCTTTTTTCTTTTCTCAATTCTAGTTTTTCTTATTCTTCATCCATCAAGGTGATTTTAAGGTCAATTTTTATCCAAAATCACCTCTCTAAATTCTTTCTTTTACTTTTCTTTCAAATAAGTGATTTCATACATATATTTTGTGATGTTGTGTTTCCAACATTGTAGCGAGTTTTAATTTACTCCTATAAAAAATTGGATCTCTAACAATGAAGATTCTCTCACTATAAGTTTTAAATTGATAAGAGGGAATGATAAAAGGAATCTAAGGAAATTTAATGACAAGAAGACACGTCTGATATTCTAATAGAGAAAATTATACAAATTATTATGAGCAATATACCATGAAATATATCGACATATATATAAAATATCCATTTTATTGTTTAGAATATAAAAGAATATTATTTATTCTAAAATAATTTAAACTAAAATCATGTTATATTTTATTATTTAAATTTATGTTGTTTTTGTAAATTATGTTCTATTTTATCTTTTACTAAAACATGTTATATTTTATTTCACTTTTATCATTCAAACACTGCTTTTTCTTTCAATTTTAGTTTTGTCTTATTCTTCATTCATCAAAGGTGATTTTAAGGTCAATTTCTATCCAAAATCACCTCTCTAAATTCTTTTTTTACTTTTCTTTCAAATAAGTGATTTCACATATATTTTGTGATGTTGTGTTTCCCCAACATTGTAGCGAGTTTTAATTTACTCCTATAAAAAATTGGTCTAACAATGAAGATTCTCTACTATAAGTTTTAAATTGATAAGAGGGAATGATAAAAGGGAATCTCGAGGAAATTTAATGACAAGAAGACACGTCCGATATTTTATAGAGAAAAATTATACAAATTATTATGAGCAATATACCATGAAATATATCGATCGTTATATAAAATATCGACCACCTTTATTGTTTAGAATATAAAGAATATTATGTTGTTAATGATAAAATAGGTTTGGTTACAATGTGAGTTTGTTCTTTACTAAGGATCATTTATGGTTTCTTAGAGTGAAAACAATTTAAGTTTCTAATTGAGAAGAGGGAAAGATAATAGGGAATGAGGAAGGGATCAAGAAATTTAATGACAAGAAGACACGTCCGATATTCTAATAAAGAAAATATACAAATTATTATGAGCAATATCAAGAAATATATCGATCATATATAAAATATCGACCATCTTTATTTAAATTTATGTTGTTTTTGTAAATTATGTTCTATTTATCTTTTACTAAAAACATGTAATATTTTATTTCAATTTATCATTCAAACACTGCTTTTTTTCTTTTCTAATTCTAGTTTTGTCTTATTCTTCATTCATCAGGTGATTTAAGGTCAATTTTATCCAAATCACCTCTAAATTCTTTGTCTTTTACTTTTCTTCAAATAAGTGATTTCACATATATTTTGTGATGTTGTGTTTCCAACATTGTAGCGAGTTTTAATTTACCTTATAAAAATTGGATCTCTAACAATGATATTCTCTCACTATAAGTTTTAAATTGATGAGGGAATGAAAAGGAATCTCCGAGGAAATTTAATGACAAGAAGACACGTCCGATATTCTAATAGAAAAATTATACAAATTATTATGAGCAATATAAATATATCATCGTTATATAAAATATCAACCACCTTATTGTTTAGAATATAAAAGAATATTATTTATTCTAAAATAATTTTTTAAACTAAAATCATGTTATATTTTATTATTTAAATTTATGTTGTTTTGTAAATTATGTTCTATTTTATCTTTTACTAAAACATGTTATATTTTATTTCATTTTTATCATTCAAACAACTGCTTTTTTTCTTCTTTAATTTAGTTTGTCTATCTTTCATTCATCAAAGGTGATTTATGTCAAGAAGATTCTTCACTATAAGTTTTAAATTGATAAGAGGGAATGATAAAAGGGAATCTCTTTAGAAATTTTAATGACAAGAAGACATCGCCCTGATATTCTAATAGAGAAAATTATACAAATTATTATGAGCAATATACCATGAAATATATCGATCGTTATATAAAATATCGACCACCTTTATTGTTTAGAATATAAAAGAATATTATTTATTCTAAAATAATTTTTAAACTAAAATCA
The DNA here is from genome assembly GCA_021764765.1 of Vicia sativa. Taxonomy (NCBI): domain Eukaryota; kingdom Viridiplantae; phylum Streptophyta; class Magnoliopsida; order Fabales; family Fabaceae; genus Vicia; species Vicia sativa. The sequence goes on from CM038792.1 coordinate 144,795,524, forward strand.
TGTTATATTTTATTATTTAAATTTATATTTTTTGAATTATGTTCTATTTTATCTTTTACTAAAAACATGTTATATTTATTTCATTTTTATCATTCAAACAATTTCTTTCCTCAATTTCTCTTTTGTCTTATTCTTCATTCATAAGGTGATTTTAAGGTCAATTTTTATCCAAAATCACCCTCTAAATTCTTTCTTTTATTTTCTTTCAAATAAGTGATTTCATATTTTGTGATGTTGTGTTTCCAACATTGTAGCGAGTTTTAATTTACTCATAAAAAAATTGGATCTTCTAACAATGAAGATTCTCTCACTATAAGTTTTAAATTGATAAGAGGGAATGATAAAAGGAATCTCTGAGGAAATTTAATGACAAGAAGACACGTCTCGATATTCTAATAGAGAATTATTATACAATTATGAGCAATATACCATGAAATATATCGATCGTTATATAAAATATCGACCACCTTTATTGTTTAGAATATAAAAGAATATTATTTATTCTAAAATAATTTTTTAAACTAAAATCATGTTATATTTTATATTTAAATTTATGTTTTTTGTAAAATGTTCTATTTTATCTTTTTACTAAAAACATGTTATATTTTATTTCATTTTTATCATTCAAACACTGCTTTTTTCTTTCTCAATTCTAGTTTTGTCTTATTCTTCATTCATCAAAGAAGGTGATTTTAAGGTCAATTTTTATCCAAAATCACCTCTAAATTCTTTGTCTTTTACTTTTCTTTCAAATAAGTGATTTCACATATTTTGTGATGTTGTGTTTCCCAACATTGTAGCGAGTTTTAATTTACTCCTATAAAAAATTGATCTCTAACAATGAAGATTCTCTCACTATAAGTTTTAAATTGATAAGAGGAATGATAAAAGGAATCTATTAGGAAATTTAATGACAAGAAGACACGTCTGATATTCTAATAGAGAAAAATTATACAAATTATTATGAGCAATATACCAAATATATCGACATTATATAAAATATCGACCATCTTTATTGTTTAGAATATAAAAGAATATTATTTATTCTAAAATAATTTTTAAACTAAAATCATGTTATATTTTATTATTTAAATTTATGTTGTTTTTGTAAATTATGTTCTTTTATCTTTTTACTAAAACATGTTATATTTTATTTCATTTTATCATTCAAACACTGCTTTTTTCTTTTCTCAATTTTAGTTTTGTCTTATTCTTCATTCATCAAAGGTGATTTTAAGGTCAACTTTATCCAAAATCACCTCTAAATTTTTTCTTTTCTTTTCTTTCAAATAATGATTTCACATATATTTTGTGATGTTGTGTTTCCCCAACATTGTAGCGTAGTTTTAATTTACTTCTAAAAAATTGATCTCTAACAATGAAGATTCTCTCACTATAAGTTTTAAATTGATAAGAGGGAATGATAAAAGGGAATCTCGAGGAAATTTAATGACAAGAAGACACGTCTGATATTCTAATAGAGAAAATTATACAAATTATTATGAGCAATACCATGAAATATATCGATCGTTATATAAAATATCGACCACCTTTATTGTTTAGAATATAAAAGAATATTATTTATTCTAAAATAATTTCTTAAACTAAAATCATGTTATATTTTATTATTTAAATTTATGTTGTTTTTGTAAATTATGTTCTATTTTATCTTTTTACTGTTAATGTTTATTTCATTTTTTATCATTCAAACACTGTTTTTTTCTTCTCAATTCTAGTTTTGTCTTATTCTTCATTCATCAAAGGTGATTTTAAGGTCAATTTTTATCCAAAATCACCTCTCTAAATTCTTTGTCTTTTACTTTTCTTTCAAATAAGTGATTTCACATATATTTTGTGATGTTGTGTTCTCCAACATTGTAGCGAGTTTTAATTTCTCCTATAAAAAATTGATCTCTAACAATGAAGATTCTCTCACTATAAGTTTTAAATTGATAAGAGGGAATGATAAAAGGAATCTCTAGGAAATTTAATGACAAGAAGACACGTCCGATATTCTAATAGAGAAAAATTATACAAATTATTATGAGCAATATACCATGAAATATATCGATATATATATAAAATATCACCACCTTTATTGTTTAGAATATAAAAGAATATTATTTATTCTAAAATAATTTTTAAACTAAAATCATGTTATATTTTATTATTTAAATTTATGTTGTTTTTGTAAATTATGTTCTATTTTATCTTTTACTAAAAACATGTTATATTTTATTTCATTTTTATCATTCAAACACTGTTTTTTTTCTTTCTCAATTTTAGTTTTGTCTTATTCTTCATTCATCAAAGAAGGTGATTTAAGGTCAATTTTATCCAAAATCACCTCTCTAAATTCTTTCTTTTTCTTTCTTTCAAATAAGTGATTTCACATATATTTTGTGATGTTGTGTTTCCAACATTGTAGCAGTTTTAATTTACCTAAAAAATTGGATCTCTAACAATGAAGATTCTCACTATAAGTTTTAAATTGATAAGAGGGAATGATAAAAGGGAATCTCTCGAGGAAATTTAATGACAAGAAGACACGATCGATATTCTAAGAGAAAAATTATACAAATTATTATGAGCAATATACCATGAAATATATCAGTTATATAAAATATCACCACCTTTATTGTTTAGAATATAAAAGAATATTATTTATTCTAAAATAATTTCTTAAACTAAAATCATGTTATATTTTATTATTTAAATTTATGTTGTTTTTGTAAATTATGTTCTATTTTATCTTTTACTAAAAACATGTTATATTTTATTTCATTTTATCATTCAAACACTTTTTTTTTTTCTCAATTCTAGTTTTTTCTTATTCTTCATTCATCAAAGGTGATTTTAAGGTCATTTTTATCCAAAATCACCTCTCTAAATTCTTTTTCTTTTACTTTTTTTCAAATAAGTGATTTCACATATATTTTGTGATGTTGTGTTTCCAACATTGTAGCTAGTTTTAATTTACTCCTATAAAAATTGATCTCTAACAATGAAGATTCTCTCACTATAAGTTTTAAATTGATAAGAGGGAATGATAAAAGGAATCTTCGAGGAAATTTAATGACAAGAAGACACGTCCGATATTCTAATAGAGAAAATTATACAAATTATTATGAGCAATATACCATGAAATATATCGATCGTTATATAAAATATCGACCACCTTATTGTTTAGAATATAAAAGAATATTATTTATTCTAAAATATTTTTTAAACTAAAATCATGTTATATTTTATTATTTAAATTTATGTTGTTTTTGTAAATTATGTTCTATTTTATCTTTTTCCTTAAAACATGTTATATTTTATTTCATTTTTATCATTCAAACACCTGTTTTTTTCTTTTTCAATTTTAGTTTTGTCTTCTTCTTCATTCATCAAAGGTGATTTTAAGGTCAATTTTTATCCAAAATCACCTCTAAATTCTTTTACTTTTCTTTTCAAATAAGTGATTTCATATATTTTGTGATGTTGTGTTTCCCAACATTGTAGCGGAGTTTTAATTTAATCCTATAAAAAAATTGGATCTCTAACAATGAAGATTCTCTCACTATAAGTTTTAAATTGATAAGAGGGAATGATAAAAGGGAATCTCTGAGGAAATTTAATGACAAGAAGACACGTCTGATATTCTAATAGAGAAAAATTATACAAATTATTATGAGCAATATACCATGAAATATATCGATCATATATAAAATATATCAACCACCTTTATTGTTTAGAATATAAAAGAATATTTATTCTAAAATAATTTTTAAACTAAAATCATGTTATATTTTATTATTTAAATTTATGTTGTTTTGTAAATTATGTTCTATTTTATCTTTTACTAAAACATGTTATATTTTATTTCATTTTTATCATTCAAACACTGCTTTTTTCTTTTCAATTCTAGTTTTTTTTCTTATTCTTCATTCATCAAAGGTGATTTTAAGGTCAATTTTATCCAAAATCACTCTCTAAATTCTTTGTCTTTTCTTTTCTTTCAAAAATAAGTGATTTATATTTTTGTGATGTTGTGTTTCCAACATTGTAGTTTTAATTTACTCCTATAAAAAATTGGATCTCTAACAATGAAGATTCTCTCTACTATAAGTTTTAAATTGATAAGAGGGAATGATAAAGGGAATCTCTGAGAAATTTAATGACAAGAAGACATCTCGATATTCTAATAGAGAAAATTATACAAATTATTGAGCAATATCATGAAATATATCGATTATATATAAAATATCCACCACCTTTATTGTTTAGAATATAAAAGAATATTATTTATTCTAAAATAATTTTTAAACTAAAATCATGTTATATATTTTATTATTTAAATTTATTGTTTTTGTAAATTATGTTCTATTTATCTTTTACTAAAACATGTTATATTTTATTTCATTTTATCATTCAAACACTGCTTTTTTTCTTTTCTATTCTAGTTTTGTCTTATTCTTCATTCATCAAAGGTGATTTTAAGGTCAATTTTATCCAAAATCACCTCTCTAAATTTTTGTCTTTACTTTTCTTTCAAATAAGTGATTTCACATATTTGTGATGTTGTGTTTCCACAGTAGTTTTAATTTACTCTTATAAAAAGTGGATCTCTAACAATGAAGATTCTCTCACTATAAGTTTTAAATTGAAAGGGAATGATAAAGGGAATCTCCGAGGAAATTTAATGACAAGACACGTCGAGATATTCTAATAGAGAAAAATTATACAAATTATTATGAGCAATATACCATGAAATATATCGATCGTTATATAAAATATCACCACCTTTATTGTTTAGAATATAAAAGAATATTATTTATTCTAAAATAATTTCTTAAACTAAAATCATGTTATTTTATTATTTAAATTTATGTTGTTTTTGTAAATTATGTTCTATTTTTATTTTTACTAAAACATGTTATATTTATTTCATTTTATCATTCAAACACCTATTTTTTTCTTTTCTCAATTCTAGTTTGTCTTATTTTTCATTCATCAAAGGTGATTTTAAGGTCAATTTTTATCCAAAATCACCTCTAAATTCTTTGTCTTTTTCTTTTCTTTCAAATAAGTGATTTCATATATTTTGTGATGTTGTGTTTCAACATTGTAGCAGTTTTAATTTACCTAAAAAGTGGATCTTCAATGAAGATTCTCTAATAAGTTTTAAATTGATAAGAGGGAATGATAAAAGGAATCTCCGAGAAATTTAATGACAAGAAGACACGTCTGATATTCTAATAGAGAAAATTATACAAATTATTATGAGCAATATACCATGAAATATATCGATCGTTATATAAAATATCGACCACCTTTATTGTTTAGAATATAAAAGAATATTATTTATTCTAAAATAATTTTAAACTAAAATCATGTTATATTTTATTATTTAAATTATATGTTTTTTTGTAAATTATGTTCTTTATTCTTTACTAAAACATGTTATATTTTATTTCATTTTTATCATTCAAACACCTGCTTTTTTCTTTTCTCAATTTAGTTTTGTCTTATTCTTCATTCATCAAAGGTGATTTTAAGGTCAATTTTATCCAAAATCACCTCTCTAAATTCTTTTTCTTTTCTTTCTTTCAAATAAGTGATTTCACATATATTTTGTGATGTTGTGTTTCCAACATTGTAGCGAGTTTTAATTTACTCCTATAAAAAATTGATCTCTAACAATGAAGACTCTCACTATAAGTTTTAAATTGATAAGAGGGAATGATAAAAGGGTCTCGAGGAAATTTAATGACAAGAAGACACTCGATATTCTAATAGAGAAAAATTATACAAATTATTATGAGCAATATACCATGAAATATATCGATCGTTATATAAAATATCGAACCACCTTTATTGTTTAGAATATAAAGAATATTATTTATTCTAAAATAATTTTAAACTAAAATCATGTTATATTTTATTATTTAAATTTATGTTGTTTTTGTAAATTATGTTCTATTTTATCTTTTACTAAAAACATGTTATATTTTATTTCATTTTTATCATTCAAACACCGTTTTTTTTCTTTTCTCAATTCTAGTTTTGTCTTATTCTTTTCATCAAAGGTGATTTTAAGGTCAATTTTATCCAAAATCACCTCTCTAAATTCTTGTTTTTACTTTTCTTTCAAATAAGTGATTTCACATATATTTGTGATGTTGTGTTTCCAACGTAGCGAGTTTTAATTTACTCCTATAAAAAAATTGGATCTCTAACAATGAAGATTTCTCACTATAAGTTTTAAATTGATAAGAGGAATGATAAAAGGAATCTCTCGAGGAAATTAAACAGAAGACACGTCCGATATTCTAATAGAGAAAATTATACAAATTATTATGAGCAATATACCATGAAATATATCGATCGTTATATAAAATATCGACCACCTTTATTGTTTAGAATATAAAAGAATATTATTTATTCTAAAATAATTTCTTAAACTAAAATCATGTTATATTTTTATTATTTAAATTTATGTTGTTTTGTAAATTATGTTCTATTTTATCTTTTACTAAAACATGTTATATTTTATTTCATTTTTATCATTCAAACACCTATTTTTCTTTCTCAATTCTAGTTTTGTCTTATTCTTCATTCATCAAAGGTGATTTTAAGGTCAATTTTTATCCAAAATCACCTCTCTAAATTCTTTTGTCTTTTACTTTTCTTTCAAATAAGTGATTTCACATATTTTGTGATGTTGTGTTTCCCAACATTGTAGCTTAGTTTTAATTTACTCTTATAAAAAATTGGATCTCTAACAATGAAGATTCTCTCACTATAAGTTTTAAATTGATAAGAGGGAATGATAAAAGGAATCTCGAGGAAATTTAATGACAAGACACGCTCGATATTCTAATAGAGAAAAATTATACAAATTATTATGAGCAATATACCATGAAATATATCGATCGTTATATAAAATATCGACCACCTTTATTGTTTAGAATATAAAAGAATATTATTTATTCTAAAATAATTTTTAAACTAAAATCATGTTATATTTTATTATTTAAATTTTTTGTTTTTGTAAATTATGTTCTATTTTATCTTTTTACTAAAAACATGTTATATTTTATTTCATTTTTATCATTCAAACACTGCTTTTTTTCTTTTCTCAATTCTAGTTTTGTCTTATTCTTCATTCATCAAAGGTGATTTTAGGTCAATTTTATCCAAAATCACCTCTCTAAATTCTTTGTCTTTTCTTTTCTTTCAAATAAGTGATTTTCATATATTTTGTGATGTTGTGTTTCCAACATTGTAGCGAGTTTTAATTTACTCCTATAAAAAATTGATCTCTAACAATAAAAGATTCATATCTTTTAAATTGATAAGAGGGAATGATAAAGGGAATCTCTAGAAATTTAATGACAAGAAGACGTCTCGATATTCTAATAGAGAAAAATTATACAAATTATTATGAGCAATATACCATGAAATATATCGATCGTTATATAAAATATCGACCACCTTTATTGTTTAGAATATAAAAGAATATTATTTATTCTAAAATAATTTTAAACTAAAATCATGTTATATTTTATTATTTAAATTTATGTTGTTTTTGTAAATTATGTTCTATTTTATCTTTTTACTAAAAACATGTTATATTTTATTTCATTTTTATCATTCAAACACCTGTTTTTTTCTTTCTCAATTCTAGTTTTGTCTTATTCTTCATTCATCAAAGGTGATTTTAAGGTCAATTTTTATCCAAAATCACCTCTCTAAATTCTTTTTCTTTTACTTTTCTTTCAAATAAGTGATTTCACATATATTTTGTGATGTTGTGTTTCCCCCAACATTGTAGCGAGTTTTAATTTACTCCTATAAAAAAATTGGATCTCTAACAATGAAGATTCTCTCACTATAAGTTTTAAATTGATAAGAGGGAATGATAAAAGGAATCTCTGAGGAAATTTAATGACAAGAAGACATCGCCCATATTCTAATAGAGAAAAATTATACAAATTATTATGAGCAATATACCATGAAATATATCGATCGTTATATAAAATATCGACCACCTTTATTGTTTAGAATATAAAAGAATATTATTTATTCTAAAATAATTTTTAAACTAAAATCATGTTATATTTTATTATTTAAATTTATGTTGTTTTTGTAAATTATGTTCTATTTTATCTTTTACTAAAACATGTTATATTTTATTTCATTTTTATCATTCAAACACCGTTTTTCTTTTCAATTCTAGTTTTGTCTTATTCTTCATTCATCAAAGGTGATTTTAAGGTCAATTTTTATCCAAAATCACCTCTCTAAATTCTTTGTCTTTTACTTTTCTTTCAAATAAGTGATTTCACATATTTTGTGATGTTGTGTTTCCAACATTGTAGCGAGTTTTAATTTACTCCTATAAAAAATTGGATCTCTAACAATGAAGATTCTCTCACTATAAGTTTTAAATTGATAAGAGGGAATGATAAAGGGAATCGAGGAAATTTAATGACAAGAAGACACGTTTGATATTCTAATAGAGAAAAATTATACAAATTATTATGAGCAATATACATGAAATATATCGATCGTTATATAAAATATCACCAATTGTTTAGAATATAAAAGAATATTATTTATTCTAAAATAATTTCTTAAACTAAAATCATGTTATATTTTATTATTTAAATTTATGTTGTTTTTGTAAATTATGTTCTATTTTATCTTTTACTAAAAACATGTTATATTTTATTTCATTTTTATCATTCAAACACCTTTTTTTTCTCAATTCTAGTTTTGTCTTATTCTTCATTCATCAAAGGTGATTTTAAGGTCAATTTTTATCCAAAATCACCTCTCTAAATTTTTTGTCTTTTACTTTTCTTTCAAATAAGTGATTTCACATATTTTGTGATGTTGTGTTTCCAACATTGTAGCGAGTTTTAATTTACTCCTATAAAAAATTGGATCTCTAACAATGAAGATTTCTCACTATAAGTTTTAAATTGATAAGAGGGAATGATAAAAGGAATCGAGGAAATTTAATGACAAGAAGACATTCCATATTCTAATAGAGAAAATTATACAAATTATTATGAGCAATATACCATGAAATATATCGATCGTTATATAAAATATCCACCTTTATTGTTTAGAATATAAAAGAATATTATTTATTCTAAAATAATTTTTTAAACTAAAATCATGTTATATTTTATTATTTAAATTTATGTTGTTTTGTAAATTATGTTCTATTTTATCTTTTACTAAAAACATGTTATATTTTATTTCATTTTTATCATTCAAACACCGTTTTTCTTTTCTCAATTCTAGTTTTGTCTTATTCTTCATTCATCAAAGGTGATTTTAAGGTCAATTTTTATCCAAAATCACCTCTAAATTTTTTCTTTTACTTTTCTTTCAAATAAGTGATTTCACATATATTTTGTGATGTTGTGTTTCCAACATTGTAGCGAGTTTTAATTTACTCCTATAAAAATTGGATCTCTAACAATGAAGATTCTCTCACTATAAGTTTTAAATTGATAAGAGGGAATGATAGGGAATCTCCGAGGAAATTTAATGACAAGAAGACACGCCCGATATTCTAATAGAGAAAAATTATACAAATTATTATGAGCAATATACCATGAAATATATCGATCGTTATATAAAATATCGACCACCTTTATTGTTTAGAATATAAAAGAATATTATTTATTCTAAAATAATTTCTTAAACTAAAATCATGTTATATTTTATTATTTAAATTTATGTTTTTGTAAATTATGTTCTATTTTATCTTTTACTAAAAACATGTTATATTTTATTTCATTTTATCTATCAAACACCTGTTTTTTTTTCTCAATTCTAGTTTTGTCTTATTCTTCATTCATCAAAGGTGATTTTAAGGTCAATTTTATCCAAAATCACCTCTCTAAATTCTTTGTCTTTACTTTTCTTTCAAATAAGTGATTTCACATATATTTTGTGATGTTGTGTTTCCAACATTGTAGCGTAGTTTTAATTTACTCCTATAAAAATTGGATCTCTAACAATGAAGATTCTCTCACTATAAGTTTTAAATTGATAAGAGGGAATGATAAAAGGAATCTCTGGGAAATTTAATGACAAGAAGACACGCCTCGATATTCTAATAGAGAAAATTATACAAATTATTATGAGCAATATACCATGAAATATATCGATCAATATAAAATATCGACCACCTTTATTGTTTAGAATATAAAAGAATATTATTTATTCTAAAATAATTTTTTAAACTAAAATCATGTTATATTTTATTATTTAAATTTATGTTGTTTTTGTAAATTATGTTCTATTTTATCTTTTTACTAAAAACATGTTATATTTTATTTCATTTTTATCATTCAAACACCTGTTTTTTTCTTTCTCAATTCTAGTTTTGTCTTATTCTTCATTCATCAAAGGTGATTTTAAGGTCAATTTTTATCCAAAATCACCTCTCTAAATTCTTTGTCTTTTACTTTTCTTTCAAATAAGTGATTTCACATATATTTTGTGATGTTGTGTTTCCCCCAACATTGTAGCGTGTTTTAATTTACTCCTATAAAAAATTGGATCTCTAACAATGAAGATTCTCTCACTATAAGTTTTAAATTGATAAGAGGGAATGAAAAGGGAATCTCTGAGGAAATTTAATGACAAGAAGACACGCTCGATATTCTAATAGAGAAAATTATACAAATTATTATGAGCAATATACCATGAAATATATCGATCGTTATATAAAATATCGAATTTTATTGTTTAGAATATAAAGAATATTATTTATTCTAAAATAATTTTTAAACTAAAATCATGTTATATTTTATTATTTAAATTTATGTTGTTTTTGTAAATTATGTTCTATTTTATCTTTTTACTAAAAACATGTTATATTTTATTTCATTTTTATCATTCAAACACTGCTTTTTTTTCTTTCTCAATTCTAGTTTTGTCTTATTCTTCATTCATCAAAGGTGATTTTAAGGTCAATTTTTATCCAAAATCACTCTCTAAATTTTTTGTCTTTTACTTTTCTTTCAAATAAGTGATTTCACATATATTTTGTGATGTTGTGTTTCCTAACATTGTAGCAGTTTTAATTTACCTTATAAAAAATTGGATCTCTAACAATGAAGATTCTCTCACTATAAGTTTTAAATTGATAAGAGGGAATGATAAAAGGGAATCGAGGAAATTTAATGACAAGAAGACACGTCCGATATTCTAATAGAGAAAATTATACAAATTATTATGAGCAATATACCATGAAATATATCGATCGTTATATAAAATATCGACCACCTTTATTGTTTAGAATATAAAAGAATATTATTTATTCTAAAATAATTTTTTAAACTAAAATCATGTTATATTTTATTATTTAAATTTATGTTGTTTTTGTAAATTATGTTCTATTTTATCTTTTTACTAAAAACATGTTATATTTTATTTCATTTTTATCATTCAAACACTTGTTTTTTTCTTTCTCAATTCTAGTTTTGTCTTATTCTTCATTCATCAAAGGTGATTTTAAGGTCAATTTTATCCAAAATCACCTCTCTAAATTTTTTCTTTTACTTTTCTTTCAAATAAGTGATTTCACATATATTTTGTGATGTTGTGTTTCCCAACATTGTAGCTTAGTTTTAATTTACTCCTATAAAAAATTGGATCTCTAACAATGAAGATTCTCTCACTATAAGTTTTAAATTGATAAGAGGGAATGATAGGGAATCTCTGAGGAAATTTAATGACAAGAAGACACGTCTCCCATATTCTAATAGAGAAAATTATACAAATTATTATGAGCAATATACCATGAAATATATCGATCGTTATATAAAATATCGACCACCTTTATTGTTTAGAATATAAAAGAATATTATTTATTCTAAAATAATTTTTAAACTAAAATCATGTTATATTTTATTATTTAAATTTATGTTGTTTTTGTAAATTATGTTCTATTTTATCTTTTACTAAAACATGTTATATTTTATTTCATTTTTATCATTCAAACACCTGTTTTTTCTTTCTCAATTCTAGTTTTGTCTTATTCATTCATCAAAGGTGATTTTAAGGTCAATTTTATCCAAAATCACCCTCTAAATTTTGTCTTTTACTTTTCTTTCAAATAAGTGATTTCACATATTTTGTGATGTTGTGTTTCCCAACATTGTAGTAGTTTAATTTACTCCTATAAAAAATTGATCTCTAACAATGAAGATTCTCTCACTATAAGTTTTAAATTGATAAGAGGGAATGATAA
>CM038792.1:144807891-144843366 GCA_021764765.1 Vicia sativa
ATGAAATATACATAAGTTTTAGTAAAAAGATAAAATAGAAACATAATTTATAAAACAATATAAATTTAAATAATAAAATATAATATGATTTTAGTTTAAAAAATTATTTTAGATAAATACATATTCTTTTATATTCAAAACAATAAAGGGTGGAGCTATATTTTATATAACGATCGACATATTTCATGTATATTGCCTACATAATTTTTGTATAATTTTTTCTCTATTAGAATATGGACATGTCTTCTTAATATTAAATCTCCCCTGATTCCCTTTTATCATTCCCTTATCAATTAAAACTTATAGTGGAGAGAATCTTCATTGTTAGATATCCAATTCTTTTATAGGAGTAAATTAAAACTCAAGTACAAATGTTAGAAACATAAACATCACAAAATATATGTGAAATCTATTTATTTGAAAGAAAAGTAAAAGACAAGAATTTAGAGAGGTGATTTTGATAAAATTGACCTTAAAATCACCTCGATAAACAAATACCAAAACTAGAATTGAGAAAGAAAAAACTATAAAATTTGAAATGATAAAAATGAAATAAAAAATAAATATGTTTTAGTAAAAAGATAAAAGCTGATAACATAATTTACAAAACAATATAAATTTAAATAATAATAAATATAAATATGATTTTAGTTTTAAAAAATTATTTTAGAATAATAAATTATTTATATTCTAAAACAATAAAGGTGGTCAAGTAATTTTATATAACCACCTATATTTCTATGGTATATTGCTTCATACTAATTTGTATATAATTTTTCTCTACATAATAAGGGGACAACGGTCTTCTTGTCATTAAATTTCTCTAGATTCCCTCATCATTCCTCTTATCAATTTAAAAGTTATAGCAGAATCATTGTTAGAGATCCAATTTTTTATAGGAGCAAAACCTGCCATACTGGGGAAACACAACACGCAAAATATAAGTGAAATACTCTTATTTGAAAGAAAAGAAAGAAAAGAACTAGAGATGTGGATTTGATAAAATTGACCCAAAATCACCTTCTTGATGAAATATAACACAAAAACTAGAATTTGTAAAAAGAAAAAACATTTGAAAAATAAAAGGAATTAGTATATACATGTTTTAGTAAAATGATAAATGTAACATAATTAACAAAACAACATAAATTTTAAATAAAAATATAACATGATATTAGTTTAAAAAATTATTTTAGAATAAATAATATTATTTTATATTCTAAACAATAAAGATGGTCATAGGTTTTATATACCCATATATTCTATTGTATATTGTACAGCCATTTATATAATTTTCCATAGAATATGATTGGTTCTTTGTCAATTAACTCTCAGATTCCCTTTATACTTCCTCTCATCAAACCTAAACTTATAGTGAGGAGAATTACCTTGAAAGCCAGATCCAATTTTATAGAGTAAAAGGAAATTCTGCCATAATGTTGGGGAACACAAACATCACAAAATATATGGAATCAATTTATTTGAAAGAGTAAGATAAAAGAATTTAGAGATGGATTTTGAAAAATTGACCTTAAAATCACCTTCTTGATGAACGAAGAATAAGACAAAACTAGAATTGAGAAAGAAAAAAACAAAGGTTTGAATGATAAAGAAAGAAAAATATACATGTTTTAGTAAAAGATAAAAATATGAATACAATTTACAAAAACTAATAAATTTAATAAAAATATAATACTATATTAGTTTAAAAAATTTTATTTTGATTAAATAATAAGTATTTTATATTCTAAAACAATAGAGTTTATCTAATAGGAATGGCCTATATTTTGTATATTGCTCATAAGAATTCTTGTTAATTTTTCTCTCTTCTAGAATATGGGATTTCTTCTCATTGCCAAATTTGAGGACCCCCTAATATTCAACCTTAACAATTTAAAACTTATAGTAGAACTTTCATTGTTAGAGATCCAATTTTATAGAGTAAATTAAACCGCTTAAGGTTAGAAACACAAATCTACAAATATATACAAACTACTATTTGAAAAGAATAGTAATGAAAAGAATTGAGTAGGTATTTTGATAAAATTGACCTAGAAATTCTTTGATAATCAAAGAATACACAAACTAGAATTGAGAAAGAAAAAACAAAATAATGATAAAAATAAAATAAAATATAATATGTTTTAGTTAAATATAAAAGAATATAACCTACAAAACAAATATAAATCTTAAATAATAAAATATAACATAGATTTTAGTTTAAAAATATTTTAGGATTAAATATACTCTTTATATCTCAAAACAAAGGTGGACGATATTTTTTATGTATACCGGCGATATATCCTATATGGTATTGTCCATAATAACTTACTAATCCTTCCATTAGAACCATGGATCTATTTCTTATCAATAAACTCCCTCGATCCCTTATCATCCTCCCATCCATCTAAAACTTATAGTGAGAGAACTCACTGTTATAGATCCAACTTTATAGAGGAATCTAAAAACAGCAAATCGTTGGGGAAACACAACACTATTTTATACGTGAAATCACTTCTATCTAAGAAAAGAAATGATGCAGAACTGAGAGGATCTTGATAAAAATTGACCCAAACCTTTGATGAACGAAGACAAGACTAAACTAGAACTGAGAAAAGAAAACATTATTCACCGATAAATGAATCAGAAAACATAACATGCTCTTTAGAAAAATATAAAACAATAATTGGCTTAAACACTATAAAATTCTAAATAATGAAATATAACACATGATTCTATTATAAAAAATTATTTTCATACATTTTATATCCAAAACAATTGTGGTATTTCCATGCATTTTATAAACTATCTATATATTTCATGGTATATATTTCCTTATAAATTGTAAAATCTTTCCATTATCATGGGAGGGACGTATCTCTTATCAAATCCTAGATCCCTTATCATTCCCTCCATCAATTCTAAAAGCTATAGTGAGAATCTCATTGTTAGAGATCCAATTTTTTTATATAAAATTCAAACCCTTACAAAAACACAAACATCACAAAACATATGGAAACCATTTCATTTGAAAGCATAAAAGAACTTAGATGATTTGATAAAACTGACCCTAAATCAATCTCCCTTTGATGAATGAAGAATAAGACAAACTAGAAATTTGAAAGAAAAAACTGGTTCTGAATTTATAAAATGAAATAAAATATACATATTTTAGTAAAAAGATAAAATAGAAATACAATATTTATAAAACAAATATAAATTTAAATAAAAATATAACATGATTTTAGTTTAAAAATTATTTTAGATTAAATAATATTATTTTTATATTCTAAACAATAAAGATGGTTATATTTTATATAACTACTATATTTCCATGGTATATTGCTCATATAATTGTATAATTTTTCTACCAGAATATGGACGGTCTTCCTATTTAAATCCCTAGGATTCCCTCTACCCTCATCAATTTAAACTTATAGGAGAGAAATTCTACAGTCAGAGATCCAATTCTTTTGTAGAAAAAACAAACCTACAATGTTAAAACATAACATCACAAAATATAAGTGGAAACCCAATTTCATTTGAAAGAAAGTAAAAAGACAAAGAACTTAGAGATGGATTTTGACAAAATTGATCTTTAAAATCACCTCTATTGAACGAAGAATAAGACAAAACTGTAATTTTAAAAAGAAAAAAAGAATGTGTCAAATGAAAAGGAAGAAACAATAACATGTTTTTAGTAAAAAGATAAACAAATACAATTTACAAAAAAAACAACATAAATTTAAATAAAAAATATAACATGGATATAGTTTAAAAACTATTTTAGATTAAATAATATTATTTTATATTCCTAAACAATAAAGATGGTTTATATTTTATATAACTATCGATATATTCTATGGTATATTGCCTATACATTGGTATAATTTTCAATAGAATATGGACGGTCTCTTCACTAAATCTTCTGAGATTCCCTTTATCATCCTACTTATCAATTTAAACCTATAGAGAGAATCTCCACAGAGATCCAATTCTGATATAGAGTAAATTAAACCCTGGCAATGTCAAATAAACATCACAAAATAATGTGAAAAACTCTATTTGAAAGAAATAAAATTAAAAAGACCGAGAGGATTTGGATAAAACTGACCCAAAATCACCTTTGATAAAATGAAGACAAGACAAAACTAGAATTGAGAAAGAAAAATGTGTTCAAATGATAAAATAAAACAAAATATAACATGTTTTTAGAAAAAGATAAAATAGAAATAATTTCAAAACAATATAAATTTAAATAATAAAATATATAATATGATTTTAAGTTTAAAAAATTATTTAGAAATAGTATTTCTTATATCCAAAACAACAGGTGAATATATTTCATACAACATCATATATTCTGCAATACATGTCTGCAATAATTTGTATAATTTTTCTCATTAGAATCATGACTTGTCTCCCTGTCAATTCCCTTTTATCATCATCCTCTCATCCATTTAAAACCTATAGTAGAGAATTCTTATTATCATGAGATCCAAATTTTTATAGGAGTAAATTAAACCCTCATACAAGAAACACAACATCATACAAATATATGTGGAACTACCTATTTGAAAGAAAAGTAAAAGACAGAATTTAGAGAGAAGGATTTTGATAAAATTGACTTTGAAATCTTGATGAAATGGCATAAGATTTAAACTAATTGAGAAAGAAAACGGTGTTCAATGATAAAAAACAAATAAAAACATATTATGTTTTAGTAAAAGATAAATAGAATATAATTTACAAAAACAAATATCAAATTAAAAAATAAAATATAATAGATTTTAGTTTAAAATATTTTAGAATATAATATTCTTTTATATCTCAAAACAAATAAAGAAAAATTATATTATATACTTTTTATATATTTCATGGTATACTGCCTATAATTTGTGTATAATTTTTCTCAAATTAGAAGGACTGTCTTTTATTACAATTTCTCGCAGATTCCCTTTTATCATTCTCCATCAATTTAAACTTATAGTGAGAATCTCTAGTTGGATCCAATTTTTATAGAAAAACAAACCGCCATGTTGGGGAAACACAACATCACAAAATATATGTGGAACTTATTTGAAAGAAAAGTAAAAGACAAAGAATTTAGAGATGGATTTTGATAAAAATCGACCTTAAAATCATACCACTTCATGAATGAAGAATAAGACAAAACTAGAATTTAGAAAGAAAAAAATGTGTGTTTGAACGATAAAAGGAAATAAATATACATGTTTTTAGTAAAATGATAAAATGTAATATAATTTAAAAACAATATAAATTTAAATAAAAAATATAACATGATATTAGTTTAAAAAAATTTTAGATTAAATATTATTTTATATTCTAAACAAATGTATTTTATATTTTATATAACGCCTATATATTTCATGGTATATATTGCCCAATAATTTGTATAATTTTTTTCTATTAGAATATGGGACGGGTCTTCTGTCATTAAATTTTCTTTAGATTCCCTTTATCATTCCCCTCTTATCTTTAAACTTATAAGAGAGAATCTTCATTAGAGATCCAATTTTTATAGGAGTAAATTAAACTCGCTACAATGTCAGAAACACAAACATCACAAAATATATATGTAAAATCACTTATTTGAAAGAATAGTAAATGAAAAAGAATTTAGAGATGGATTTGATAAAACTGATCTTAAAATTACCTTCTTTGATGAATGAAGAATAAGACAAAACTAGAATTTAAAAGAAAAAAAAAATGTGTTTAACGATAAAAGTGAAATATAACATGTTTTTAGTAAATGATAAAATGTAATATAATTTATAAAAAACAATATAAATTTAAAATTAAAAATATAATATGATATTAGTTTAAAAAATTATTTTAGATTAAATAATATTATTTTATATTCTAAATCAATAAAGATGGTCGATATTTTATATAACTACGACATATATTTTATGGTATATTGCTCATAATAATTTGTATAATTTTTCTCTAATAGAATATGGGACGGTCTTCTTGTCATTAAATTCCTCAGATTCCCCTTTATCATTCCTCTTATCAATTTAAACTTATAGTGAGAGAATCTTCATAGTTAGATCCAATTTTATAAGAGTAAAATAAAACTCGCCAAGGTAAATGTTGAAACACAACACCACAAAACATATATGGAATGTCACATATTTGAAAGAAAAGTAAAAGATTGTAAAGAATTTAGAGATGTGATTTTGATAAAAAATTGACCTTAAAATCACCTCTTCCTTTGATGAATGAAGAATAAGACAAAACTAGAATTAGAAAGAAAACAGTGTTTGAATGATAAAAGAAATAAAATATAACATGTTTAGTAAAAGATAAAAAATGAATATAATTTATAAAAATAAATATAAATTTAAATAAAAAATATAATATGATATTAGTTTAAAATTATTTTAGATTAAATAATATTATTTTATATCCTAAACAACAGCATGGTCATATTTTATATAACGGCTCATATATTTCTGTATATTGCCATAATAATTTGTATAATTTTTCTCTAATAGAATAAGGGACGTAGTCTCTTGTCATTAATTTCCTCGTAGATTCCTTTATCATTCACCTTATCAATTTAAACTTATAGTGAGAGAATCTTCATTGTTAGATCCAATTTTTTATAGGAGTAAATTAAACTCGCTACAATGTTGGGGAAACACAACATCACAAAAATATATGTAAAAATCACTTATTTGAAAGAATAGTAAATGAAAAGATTTAGAGAGGTGGATTTCTTGATAAAATTGATAAAAATCACCTTTGATAAATGAAGAATAAGACAAAACTAGAATGAGAAAGAAAAAAAAAAAATTCAATGATAAAAATAAAATAAAATATACATGTTTTTAGTTAAAGATAAAATAGAAATATAATTTACAAAAACAATATAAATTTAAATAATAAAATATAACATGATTTTAGTTTAAAAAATTATTTTAGGATAAATAATATTCTTTTTTTATATTCAAAACAATGGTGGTATCTATATTTTATATAACGATCTATATATTTCATGGTATATTGCTCAATAATTTGTATAATTTTTCTCTATTAGATGGACGTTCTCTTTGTCATTAAATTTCTATTCCCTTTATCATTCCTCTTATCCATTTAAACTTATAGTGAGAGATCTTCATTGTTAGAGATCCAATTTTTATAGGAGTAAATAAAAAACTCATGTCAGGGGAAATACAACATCACAAAATATATGTGAAATCACTTATTTGAAAGAAAAGTAAAAGACAAAGACCTAGAGAGGATTTTGATAAAAATTGACCTTAAAATCACCCCTTGATGAATGAAGAATAAGACAAAACTAGAATTAGAAAGAAAAAAAAGTTTATGATAAAATGAATAAAAATATATTTTAGTAAAAAGATAAATATAATTTATAAAATATATAAATTTAAATAATAAATATAACATGATTTTAGTTTTAAAAAATTATTTAGAATAATAATATTTTTATATTCTAAACAATAAAGGTGGTTTATATTTTATATAACGATCTATATTTCATGTATATATTTGTTTAATAATTTGTATAATTTTCTCTCTATTAGAATATCGACGTATTTCTTGTCATTAAATCTCAGATTCTCTATCATTTCCCTCTATCAATTTAAAACTTATAGTGAGAGAATCTTCATTTTTAGAGATCCAATTTTTTATAGGAGTAATTAAACTCGCTTCCAATGTTAAACACAACATCACAAAATATATGTGGAAAACTACTATTTGAAAGAAAAGTAAAAGAAAAGATTTAGAGAGGTGGATTTTGATAAAATTGACCTTAAAATCACCTTTGATGAATGAAGAATAAGAAACTAGAATTGAGAAAGAAAACAAAAGAATGATAAAAAATGAAATAAAATATAACATGTTTTTAGTATAAAATTAGAAACATAATTTATAAAAACAACATAAATTTAAATAATAAAATATAACATGATTTTAGTTTAAGAAATTATTTTAGAATAAATAACATCTTCTATATTCTAAACAATAAAGTGGTCATATTTTATATAACGATCGATATATTTCATGGTATATGTTTATAATAATTTGTATAATTTTTTCTATTAGAATATCGACGTGTCTTCTTGTCATTAATTTCCCCAGATTCCCCGCATCATTCCCTTATCAATTTAAAACTTATAGTGAGAGAATCTTCATTTTAGAGATCCAATTTTTTATAGGAGTAAATTAAAACCTCAATAACACAACATCACAAAATATATGTGGAAATCACTTATTTGAAAGAAAATTAAAAGATGAATTTAGAGAGGTTTTTGATAAAATTGACCTTAAAATCACTTGATGAATGAAGAATAAACACAAATAGAATTGAGAAAGAAAAAACAAAGAGAATGATAAAATGAAATAAAATATAACATGTTTTAGTAAAAGATAAATAGAATATTAATTTATAAAACAATATAAATTTAAATAAAATTTAACATGATTTTAGTTTAAAAAATTATTTTAGAATAAATAACATCCTTTTATATTCTAAACAATAAAGGTGGTTTCATATTATATAACGATCGATATATTTCTATGGTATATTGTCATAATAATTTGTTAATTTTTTTCTCTATTAGAATATGGACGTGTTCCTCTGTCATTAAATTTCTCAGATTCCCTTTTATCATTCCTCTTATCAATTTAAAACTTATAAAGAGAATCTTCATTGTTAGAGATCCAATTTTTATAGGAGTAAATTAAACTCATACAAATGTCAGAAACACAACATCACAAAATATATGTAAAATCACTTATTTGAAAGAATAGTAAAATGAAAAAGAATTAGAGAGGTGATTTTGATAAAAATTGACCTTAAAATCACCTTGATGAATGAAGAATAAGACAAAACTAGAATTGAGAGAAAAAAAAACAGGTTTGAATGATAAAATAAAATAAAATATAACATAAGTTTTTAGTTAAAAGATAAATAGAACATAAATTTAAAAAAAATAAATTTAAATAATAAAATATAACATGATTTTAGTTTAAAAATTATTTTAGAATAAATATTCTTTTGTATTCAAAACAATAAAGGTGGTTTCGATATTTTATATAATCTCATTATATATTTCATGGTATATTGCTCATAATAATTTGTATAATTTTCTCTATTAGAATATCGGACGTGTCTTCTTGTCATTAAATCCTCAGATCCCTTTATCATTCCCTCTTATCCATTTAAAACTTATAGTGAGAGAATCTTCATTGTTAGAGAGATCCAATTTTTATAGGAGTAAATTAAACTCGCCATAATGTTGGGGAAACATAACATCACAAAATATATGTGAAATCACTATTTGAAAGAAAAGTAAAGACAAGAATTAGAGAGGTGATTTTGATAAAATTGACCTTAAAATCAATTCTTTTGATGAAAAGAATAAGACAAAACTAGAATCAGAAAAACAGTGTTTAAATGATAAAATGAAATAAAATATAACATGTTTTAGTAAAAAGATAAAATAGAATATAATTTATAACAATATAAATTTAAATAATAAAATATAATATGATTTTAGTTTAAGAAATTATTTTAGAATAAATAATATTCTTTTATATTCTAAACAATAAAGGTGGTCGATATTTTATATAACAATAGATATATTCATGGTATATTGCTCATAATAATTTTAAAATTTTTCTCTATTAGAATATCAAACGTGTCTTCTTGTCATTAAATTTAGATCCCTTTATATCATTCCCTCCATCAATTTAAACTTATAGTGAGAATCTTCATTGTTGTAGATCCAATTTTTATAGGAGTAAATTAAACTCGCTACAATGTTGGGGAAATACAACATCACAAAATATATGTGAAATCACTTATTTGAAAGAAAAGTAAAAGACAAAGAATTTAGAGAGGTGATTTTGATAAAAATTGACCTTAAAATCACTCTTTGAATGAAGAATAAGACAAAAAGAGAATGAGAAAGAAAAAATAAATGTTTGAATGATAAAATGAAATAAATATAACATGTTTTTAGTAAAAGATAAAATAGAACCTAATTTACAAAACAATATAAATTTAAATAATAAAATATAACATGATTTTAGTTTAAGAAAATTATTTTAGAATAAATAACATTCTTCTATATTCTAAAAATAAATGTGGTTTTATATTTTATATAACGATCATATATTTCATGGTATATTGCTATAATAATTTGTATAATTTTTTCTATTAGAATATCGCATTTACGTCTCTTCTTTCATAATAAATTTCTGTAGATTCCATTTTATCATTCCTCTTTTATCAATTGAAAACTTATATGAGAGAATCTTCATTGTTAGAGATCCAATTTTTTTATAGGAGTAAATTAAAACTCATAATAATGGGGAAACACAACATCACAAAATATATGTGAAATCACCTATTTGAAAGAAAAGTAAAGACAAAGAATTTAGAGAGGTTATTTGATAAAATTGACCTAAAATAATTTTGATGAATGAAGAATAAGACAAAACTAGAATTGAGAAAGAAAACAGGTGTTTGAAATTGAATGAAATAAAATATAACATGTTTTTAGTAAAAAGATAAAATAGAACTAATTTATAAAAATATAAATTTAAATAATAAAATTTAATATGATTTTAGTTTAAGAAATTATTTTAGAATAAATAATATTCTTTTATATTCTAAATAATAAAGGTGGTTTATATTTTATATAACGATCGTATATATTTCTTGGTATATTGCTCATAATAATTTGTATAATTTTCTCTAATAGAATATGGACGGTCTTCTTATTGCCATTAAATTTCTAGATTCCCTTTTATCATTCCTCTATCAATTTAAAACTTATAGTGAGAGAATCTTCATTGTTAGAGATCCACTTTTTATAGTAAATTAAAACTCACAATGTTGGGGGAAACACAACATCACAAAATATATGGAAATTCACTTATTTGAAAGATAGTAAAACTAAAAGATCTAGAGAGGTGATTTTGATAAAAATTGACCTTAAAATCACCTTTGATGAATGAAGAATATACAAAACTAGAATCTTGAGAAAGAAAAAACAGTGCTTGAATGATAAAAAAATAAAATAAATATAACATGTTTTAGTTAAGATAAAATAAAATATAATTTAAAAACAACATAAATTTAAATAATAAAAAATATAACATGATTTTATTTAAAAAATTATTTTAGAATAAATAATATTCTTTTATATTCTAAACAATAAAGGTATTTATATTTTTATATAACGATCGATATATTTATGCTATATGGTTAAAATAATTTGTATAATTTTTCTCATTAGAATATGGGACGGTCTTCTTGTCATTAAATTTCCCATTCCTTTTATCATTCCTCTTATCCATTTAAACTTATAGTGAGAGAATCTTCATTGTTAGAGATCCAATTTTTATAGGAGTAAATTAAACTCGCTACAATGTTGGGAACACAACATCACAAAATATATGTGAAATCACTTATTTGAAAGAAAAGTAAAGACAAGAATTTAGAGAGGTGATTTTGATAAAATTGACCTTAAAATCACCTTCTTTGATGAATGAAGAATAAGACAAAACTAGAATGAGAAAGAAAAACAGGTGTTTGAATGATAAATGAAATAAAATATAACATGTTTTTAGTAAAAAGATAAAATAGAACATAATTTATAAAACAATATAAATTTAAATAATAAAATATAACATGATTTTAGTTTAAGAAATTATTTTAGAATAAATAATATTCTTTTATATTCTAAACAATAAAGTGGTCGATATTTTATATAACAATAGATATATTTCATGGTATATTTTTCATAATAATTTGTAAATTTTTCTATTAGAATATCAACGTGTCTTCTTGTCATTAAATTTCTAGATTCCCTTTATCATTCCTCTTATCAATTTAAAACTTATAGTGAGAGAATCTTCATTGTTAGAGATCCAATTTTTTATAGGAGTAAATTAAAACTATATGTTGGGGAAACACAACATCACAAAATATATGTGAAATCACTTATTTGAAAGAAAAGACAAAGAATTTAGAGGGATTTTGGATAAAAATTGACCTAAAATCACCTTTGATGAATGAAGAATAAGACAAAACTAGAATTGAGAAAGAAAATAGTGTTTGAATGATAAAATGAAATAAAATATAACATGTTTTTAGTAAAAAGATAAAATAGAACATAATTTAAAAACAACATAAATTTAAATAATAAAATATAACATGATTTTAGTTTAAAAATTATTTTAGAATAAATAATATTCTTTATATTCTAAACAATAAATGTGGTTTATATTTTATATAACGATCGATATTTCCATGGTATATTGCTCATAATAATTTGTATAATTTTTCTCTATTAGAATATCGATCTATTCTTGTCATTAAATTCCAGATTCCATTTTATCATTCCTCTTATCAATTTAAAACTTATAGTGAGAGAATCTTCATTGTTAGAGATCCAATTTTTATAGGAGTAAATTAAAACTCGCCACAATGTTGGGGAAACACAACATCACAAAATATATGTGAAATCACTTATTTGAAAGAAAAGTAAAAGACAAAGAATTTAGAGAGGTTATTTTGGATAAAATTGACCTTAAAATCACCTTTGATGAATGAAGAATAAGACAAAACTAGAATTGAGAAAGAAAAACAGTGTTTGAATGATAAAATGAAATAAAATATAACATGTTTTAGTAAAAGATAAAATAGAACATAATTTAAAAAACAACATAAATTTAAATAAAAAATATAACATGATTTTAGTTTAAAAATTATTTTAGAATAAATAATATTCTTTTATATTCTAAACAATAAAGGTGATCTATATTTTATATAACATCGATATATTTCATGGTATATTACTCAATAATTTGTATAATTTTTCTCTATTAGAAATCGATGCGGTCTTCTTCTCATTAAATTTCCTCGAGATTCCCTTTATCATTCCCTCTTATCAATTTAATATGATAGAGAATCTTTATTGAGATCCAATTTTTTATAGGAGTAAAGTAAAACTGCTACAATGTTGGGGAACACACATCACAAAATATATGTGAAATCACTTATTTGAAAGAAAAGTAAAAGACAAGAATTTAGAGAGGTGATTTTGGATAAAATTGACCTTAAAATCACCTTCTTTGATGAATGAAGAATAAGACAAAACTAGAATTTAGAAAGAAAAAACAGGTGTTTGAATGATGAAATAAAATATAACATGTTTTTAAAAAGATAAATAGAACATAATTTACAAAACAACATAAATTTAAATAATAAAATATAACATGATTTTAGTTTAAGAAATTATTTTAGAATAAATAATATTCTTTTATATTCTAAACAATAAAGGTGGTCGATATTTTATATAACGATCGATATATTTCATGGTATATTGCTCATAATAATTTTTATAATTTTTCTCATTAGAATATCGAGTGTCTTCTTGTCATTAAATTTCCTGATTCCCTTTATCATTCCTCTTATCAATTTAAAACTTATAGTTAGAGAATCTTCATTGTTAGAGATCCAATTTTTATAAGAGTAAATTAAAACTCGCTACAATGTTGGGGAAACACAACATCACAAAATATATGTGAAATCATTATTTGAAAGAAAAGAAAAGACAAAGAATTAGAGAGAGGTGATTTTGGATAAAAATTGACCTTAAAATCAATTTGATGAATGAAGAATAAGACAAAACAACAATTGAGAAAGAAAAAATAGGTGTTTGAATGATAAAATGAAATAAATATAACATGTTTTTAGTAAAAAGATAAAATAGAATATAATTTACAAAAACAACATAAATTTAAATAATAAAATATAACATGATTTTAGTTTAAGAAATTATTTTAGAATAAATAATATTCTTTATATTCTAAACAATAAAGGTGGTCGATATTTTATATAACGATCATATATTTCATGGTATATTGCTCATAATAATTTGTATAATTTTTCTATTAGAATATCGACTTGTCTTGTCATTAAATTTCCTCGTAGATCCCCTTTATCAATCCCTCTTATCAATTTAAAACTTATAGTGAGAGAATCTTCATTGTTAGAGATCCAATTTTTTATAGGAGTAAATTAAAACTCACAAACGTTGGGGAAACACAACATCTCAAAATATATGTGAAATCACTTATATGAAAGAAAAGTAAAAGAAGAATTTAGAGAGGTGATTTGATAAAAATTGACCTTAAAATCACCTTTGATGAATGAAGAATAAGACAAACTAGAATTGAGAAAGAAAAAACAGTGTTTGAATGATAAAATGAAATAAAATATAACATGTTTTAGTAAAAAGATAAAATAGAACATAATTTACAAAACAATATAAATTTAAATAATAAAATATAACATGATTTTAGTTTAAAAATTATTTTAGAATAAATATTCTTTATATTCTAAACAATAAAGGTGGTCGATATTTTATATAACGATCGATATATTTCATGGTATATTGCTCACAATAATTTGTATAATTTTTCTCTATTAGAATATCGACGGTTCTTCTCATTAAATTTTCTCAGATTCCCTTTATCATTCCCTCTTATCAATTTAAAACTTATAGTAGAGAATCTTCATTGTTAGAGATCCAATTTTTATAGAGTAAATTAAACTCGCACAATGTTGGGGAAACACAACATCACAAAATATATGTGAAATCACTTATTTGAAAGAAAAGAAAAGACAAAGAATTTAGAGAGGTGATTTTGGATAAAATTGACCTTAAAATCACCTTCTTTGATGAATGAAGAATAAGACAAAACTAGAATTGAGAAAGAAAACAGGTGTTTGAATGATAAAATGAAATAAAATATAACATGTTTTTAGTAAAAAGATAAATAGAACATAATTTACAAAACAATATAATTTAAATAATAAAATATAACATGATTTTAGTTTAAGAAATTATTTTAGAATAAATAATATTCTTTTATATTCTAAACAATAAAGGTGGTCGATATTTTATATAACGATCGATATATTTCATGGTATATTGCTCATAATAATTTGTATAATTTTTTCTATTAGAATATCGACGTGTCTTCTTGTCATTAAATTTCTGATTTCCTTTATCATTCCTCTTATCAATTTAAAACTTATAGTTAGAGAATCTTCATTGTTAGAGATCCAATTTTTATAAGAGTAAATTAAAACTCGCTACAATGTTGGGGAAACACAACATCACAAAATATATGTGAAATCACTTATTTGAAAGAAAAGAAAAGACAGAATTTAGAGGTGATTTTGATAAAATTGACCTTAAAATCACCTTTGATGAATGAAGAATAAGACAAAACTAGAATTTAGAAAGAAAAAAACAGGTGTTTGAATGATAAAAGTGAAATAAAATATAACATGTTTTTAGTAAAAAGATAAAATAGAACATAATTTACAAAAACAATATAAATTTAAATAATAAAATATAACATGATTTTAGTTTAAGAAATTATTTTAGAATAAATAATATTCTTTTATATTCTAAACAATAAAGGTGGTCGATATTTTATATAACGATCGATATATTTCATGGTATATTGCTCATAATAATTTGTATAATTTTTCTCTATTAGAATATCTGACTTGTCTTGTCATTAAATTTCCTCAGAGATTCCCTTTTATCATTCCCTCTTATCAATTGAAAACTTATAGTTAGAGAATCTTCATTGTTAGAGATCCACTTTTTTTATAAGAGTAAATTAAAACTCGCTACAATGTTGGGGGAAACACAACATCACAAAATATATGTGAAATCACTTATTTGAAAGAAAAGAAAAAGACAAAGAATTTAGAGAGGTGTTTTGGAAAAATTGACCTTAAAATCACCTTTGATGAATGAAGAATAAGACAAAACTAGAATTGAGAAAGAAAAATGTGTTTGAATGATAAAATGAAATAAAATATAACATGTTTTTAGTAAAAAGATAAAATAGAACATAATTTACAAAAACAATATAAATTTAATTAATAAAATATAACATGATGTTAGTTTAAAAAATTATTTTAGAATAAATAATATTCTTTTATATTCTAAACAATAAAGGTGGTCGGTATTTTATATAACGATCGATATATTTCATGGTATATTGCTCATAATAATTTGTATAATTTTCTCTATTAGAATATCGACGTGTCTTCTTCTCATTAAATTTCCTCATAGATTCCCTTTTATCATTCCCTCTTATCAATTTAAAACTTATAGATAGAGAATCTTCATTGTTAGAGATCCACGTTTTTTATAGGAGTAAAGTAAAACTCGCTACAATGTTGGGGGAAACACAACATCACAAAATATATGTGAAATCACTTATTTGAAAGAAAAGAAAAAGACAAAGAATTTAGAGAGGTGATTTTGGATAAAAATTGACCTTAAAATCACCTTTATGAATGAAGAATACAAAACTAGAATTGAGAAAGAAAAATGTGTTTGAATGATAAAATGAAATAAAGTATAACATGTTTTTAGTAAAAGATAAAATAGAACATAATTTACAAAAACAACATAAATTTAAATAATAAAATATAACGTGATTTTAGTTTAAGAAATTATTTTAGAATAAATAATATTCTTTTATATTCTAAACAATAAAGGTGGTTGATATTTTATATAACGATCGATATATTTCATGGTATATTGCTCATAATAATTTGTATAATTTTTCTCTATTAGAATATCGACATGTCTTCTTGTCATTAAATTTCCTCAGAGATTCCCTTTTATCAATCCCTCTTATCAATTTAAAACTTATAGTGAGAGAATCTTCATTGTTAGAGATCCAATTTTTTTATAGGAGTAAATTAAAACTCGCTACAACGTTGGGGGAAACACAACATCTCAAAATATATGTGAAATCACTTATGTGAAAGAAAAGTAAAAGACAGAATTTAGAGAGGTGATTTTGGATAAAAATTGACCTTAAAATCACCTTTGATGAATGAAGAATAAGACAAAACTAGAATTGAGAAAGAAAAAACAAAGGTTTGAATGATAAAAATGAAATAAAATATAACATGTTTTTAGTAAAAGATAAAATAGAACATAATTTACAAACAACATAAATTTAAATAATAAAATATAACATGATTTTAGTTTAAGAAATTATTTTAGAATAAATAATATTCTTTATATTCTAAACAATAAAGGTGGTCGATATTTTATATAACGATCGATATATTTCATGGTATATTGCTCATAATAATTTGTATAATTTTTCTCTATTAGAATATCGTACATGTCTTCTGTCAAAAATTTCCTCAAAGATTCCCTTTATCATTCCTCTTATCAATTTAAAACTTATAGTGAGAGAATCTTCATTGTTAGAGATCCAATTTTTTATAGGAGTAAATTAAACTCGCTACAATGTTGGGGAAACACAACATCACAAAATATATGTGAAATCACTTATTTGAAAGAAAGTAAAAGAAAAGAATTTAGAGAGGTGATTTTGGATAAAATTGACCTTAAAATCACCTTTATGAATGAAGAATAACAAAACTAGAATTGAGAAAGAAAAAAGGTGTTTGAATGATAAAATGAAATAAAATATAACATGTTTTTAGTAAAAAGATAAAATAAACATAATTTACAAAAACAATATAAATTTAAATAATAAAATATAACATGATTTTAGTTTAAGAAATTATTTTAGAATAAATAATATTATTTTATATTCTAAACAATAAAGGTGGTCGATATTTTATATAACGATCGATATATTTTCATGGTATATTGCTCATAATAATTTGTATAATTTTTCTCTATAAGAATATCATACGTGTCTTCTTGTCATTAAATTCTCGAGATTCCTTTATCATTCCTCTTATCAATTTAAAACTTATAGTGAGAGAATCTTCATTGTTAGAGATCCAATTTTTTATAGAGTAAATTAAAACTCGCACAATGTTGGGGAAACACAACATCACAAAATATATGTGAAATCACTTATTTGAAAGAAAAGAAAATAAAAAGAATTTAGAGAGGTGATTTTGATAGAATTGACCTTAAAATCACCTTCTTTGATGAATGAAGAATAAGACAAAACTAGAATTAGAAAGAAAAAACAGTTTGAATGATAAAATGAAATAAAATATAACATGTTTTTAGTAAAAAGATAAAATGAATATAATTTACAAAAACAACATAAATTTAAATAAAAAAATATTACATGATATTAGTTTAAAAATTATTTTAGATTAAATAATATTATTTTATATTCTAAATAAAGATAGGTCGATATTTTATATATACGTCGATATATTTCATGGTATATTGCTCATAATAATTTGTATAATTTTTCTCTATTAGAATATCGATGTCTTCTTGTCATTAAATTTCCTAATAGATTCCTTTTATCATTCCCTCTTATCAATTTAAAACTTATAGTGAGAGAATCTTCATTGTTAGAGATCCAATTTTTATAGGAGTAAATTAAAACTCGCTACAATGTTGGGGAAACAACATCACAAAATATATGTGAAATCACTTATTTGAAAGAAAAGTAAAAGACAAAGAATTTAGAGAGGTGATTTTGGATAAAATTGACCTTAAAATCACCTCTTTGATGAATGAAGAATAAGACAAAACTAGAATTGAGAAAGAAAAACAAAAATTGAATGATAAAATGAAATAAAATATAACATGTTTTTAGTAAAAAGATAAAATAGAACATAATTTTCAAAAAACATAAATTTAAATAATAAAATATAACATGATTTTAGTTTAAGAAATTATTTTAGAATAAATAATATTATTTTATATTCTAAACAATAAAGGTGGTCGATATTTTATATAACGATCGATATATTTCATGGTATGTTGCTCATAATAATTTGTATAATTTTTCTATATAGAATATCATACGTGTCTTCTTGTCATTAAATTTCCTCGAGATTCCCTTTATCATTCCTCTTATCAATTTAAAACTTATAGTGAGAGAATCTTCATTGTTAGAGATCCAATTTTTTTACAGGAGTAAATTAAAACTCGCTACAATGTTGGGGGAAACACAACATCACAAAATATTTGTGAAATCACTTATTTGAAAGAAAAGAAAAATAAAAAGAATTTAGAGAGGTGATTTTGGATAGAAATTGACCTTAAAATCACCTTCTTTGATGAATGAAGAATAAGACAAAACTAAAATTTAGAAAGAAAAAAACAGGTGTTTGAATGATAAAAGTGAAATAAAATATAACATGTTTTTAGTAAAAAGATAAAACAGAACATAATTTACAAAAACAACATAAATTTAAATAAAAAAATATTACATGATATTAGTTTAAAAAATTATTTTAGATTAAATAATATTATTTTATATTCTAAACAATAAAGATGGTCGATATTTTATATATATGTCGATATATTTCATGGTATATTGCTCATAATAATTTGTATAATTTTTCTCTATTAGTATATCAGACGTGTCTTCTTGTCATTAAATTTCCTAATAGATTCCCTTTTATCATTCCCTCTTATCAACTTAACACTTATAGTGAGAGAATCTTCATTGTTAGAGATCCAATTTTTTTATAGGAGTAAATTAAAACTCGCTACAATGTTGGGGGGAACACAACATCACAAAATATATGTGAAATCACTTATTTGAAAGAAAAGTAAAAGACAAAGAATTTAGAGAGGTGATTTTGGATAAAAATTGACCTTAAAATCACCTTCTTTGATGAATGAAGAATAAGTTAAAACTAGAATTGAGAAAGAAAAAAACAGGTGTTTGAATGATAAAAATGAAATAAAATATAACATGTTTTTAGTAAAAAGATAAAATAGAACATAATTTTCAAAAACAACATAAATTTAAATTATAAAATATAACATGATTTTAGTTTAAGAAATTATTTTAGAATAAATAATATTCTTTTATATTCTAAACAATAAAGGTGGTCGATATTTTATATAACGATCGATATATTTCATGGTATATTGCTCATAATAATTTGTATAATTTTTCTCTATTAGAATATCAGACGTGTCTTCTTGTCATTAAATTTCAGATTCCTTTTATCATTCCTCTTATCAATTTAAAACTTATAGTGAGAGAATCTTCATTGTTAGAGATCCAATTTTTTATAGGAGTAAATTAAAACTCGCTACAATGTTGGGGAAACACAACATCACAAAATATATGTGAAATCACTTATTTGAAAGAAAAGTAAAAGAAAAGAATTTAGAGAGGTGATTTTGATAAAAATTGACCTTAAAATCACCTTTGATGAATGAAGAATAAGACAAAACTAGAATTGAGAAAGAAAAACAGGTGGAATGATAAAATGAAATAGAATATAACATGTTTTTAGTAAAAGATAAAATAGAACATAATTTACAAAAAAAACATAAATTTAAATAATAAAATATAAGATGATTTTAGTTTAAAAATTATTTTAGAATAAATAATATTCTTTATATTCTAAACAATAAAGGTGGTCGATATTTTATATAACGATCGATATATTTCATGGTATATTGCTCATAATAATTTGTATAATTTTTCTTATTAGAATATCGGTCTTCTTGTCATTAAATTTCCTAAGAGATTCCCTTTTATCATTCCTCTTATCAATTTAAAACTTATAGTGAGAGAATCTTTCTTGACCTTAAAATCACCTGATGAATGAAGAATAAGACAAAACTAGAATTAAGAAAGACAAAACAGTGTTTGAATGATAAAATGAAATAAAATATAACATGTTTTTAGTAAAAGATAAAATAGAACATAATTTAAAAACAACATAAATTTAAATAATAAAATATAACATGATTTTAGTTTAAAAAATATTTTAGAATAAATAATATTCTTTTATATTCTAAACAATAAAGGTATTATATTTTATATAACGATCGATATATTTCATGGTATCTTGCTCATAATAATTTATATAATTTTTCTCTATTAGAATATCGACGTGTCTCTGTCATTAAATTTCCTCGAGATTCCCTTTTTCATTCCTCTCATCAATTTAAAACTTATAGTGAGAGAATCATCATTGTTAGAGATCCAAGTTTTTTATAAGAGTAAATTAAAACTCGCTACAATGTTGGGGGAAACACAACATCACAAAATATATGTGAAATCACTTATTTGAAAGATAAGTAAAAGACAAAGAATTTAGCGAGGTGATTTTGGATAAAAATTGACCTTAAAATCACCTTTGATGAATGAAGAATAAGACAAAACTAGAATTGAGAAAGAAAACAGTGTTTGAATGATAAAATCAAATATAAAAATATTAATTTTTAGTAAAAAGATAAAATAGAACATAATTTACAAAAACAACATAAATTTAAATAAAGATGGTCGATATTTTATATAACGATCGATATATTTCATGAGATATTGCTCATAATAATTTGTATAATTTTTCTTTATTAGAATATCGTTTGTCTTCATATTAAATTTCTTCGTAGTCCTTCCCAGATTCCTATTATCTTTCCTCTTCTCAATTGAAAACTTAAATTGCTTTCACACTCTAAGAAACCATAAATGATCCTTAAACAAGAACAAACTCACAGAACTAAACCTCTTATCATCAACATAATATTCTTTTTATATTCTAAACAATAAAGGTATTTATATTTTATATAACGATCGATATATATATTTCATGGTATGTTGCTCATAATAATTTGTATAATTTTTCTCTATTAAATATCGACGTCTTTGTCATTAAATTTCTAGATTCCCTTTTATCATTCCCTCTTATCAATTTAAAACTTATAGAGAGAATCTTCATTGTTAGAGATCCAATTTTTTATAGAGTAAATTAAAACTCGCTACAATGTTGGGGAAACACAACATCACAAAATATTTGTGAAATCACTTATTTGAAAGAAAAGAAAATAAAAGAATTTAGAGAGGTGATTTTGATAGAAATTGACCTTAAAATCACCTCTTTGATGAATGAAGAATAAGACAAAACTAAAATTTAGAAAGAAAACAGGTGTTTGAATGATAAAAGTGAAATAAAATATAACATGTTTTTAGTAAAAAGATAAAATGGTAATTTTTATAAAAACAACATAAATTTAAATAAAAAAAATATTACATGATATTAGTTTAAAAATTATTTTAGATTAAATAATATTATTTTATATTCTAAACAATAAAGATGATCATATATTTATATATATGTCGATATATTTCATGGTATATTGCTCATAATAATTTGTATAATTTTTTCTATTAGTATATCGACGTGTCTTTGTCATTAAATTTCCTAATAGATTCCCTTTATCATTCCTCTTATCAACTTAACACTTATAGTGAGAGAATCTTCATTGTTAGAGATCCAATTTTTTATAGGAGTAAATTAAAACTCATACAATGTTGGGGAACACAACATCACAAAATATATGGAATCACTTATTTGAAAGAAAAGTAAAAGACAAAGAATTTAGAGAGGTGATTTTGGATAAAATTGACCTTAAAATCACCTTTGATGGATGAAGAATAAGAGAAAACTAGAATTGAGAAAGAAAAACAGTGTTTGAATGATAAAATGAAATAGAATATAACATGTTTTTAGTAAAAAAGATAAAATAGAACATAATTTACAAAACAACATAAATTTAAATAATAAAATATAAGATGATTTTAGTTTAAAAATTATTTTAGAATAAATAATATTCTTTTATATTCTAAACAATAAAGGTGGTCGATATTTTATATATCGATCGATATATTTCATGGTATATTGTCTATAATAATTTGTATAATTTTTCTATTAGAATATCGACGTGTCTTCTGTCATTAAATTTCCTAGATTCCCTTTATCATTCCCTCTTATCAATTTAAACTTATAGTGAGAGAATCTTCTTGACCTTAAAATCACCTTTGATGAATGAAGAATAAGACAAAACTAGAATTAAGAAAGACAAAAAGTGTTTGAATGATAAAATGAATAAAATATAACATGTTTTGAAAAAAAGAAAATTAGAACATAATTTACAAAAAACAACATAAATTTAAATTATAAAATATAACATGATTTTAGTTTAAGAAATTATTTTAGAATAAATAATCTTTTATATTCTAAACAATAAAGGTGGTATATATTTTATATAACGATCTATATTTCATGGTATATTGCTCATAATTTGTATAATTTTTCTATTATCGATTTGTCTTCTTGTCATTAAATTTCAGATTCCCTTTTATCATTCCCTCTCATCAATTTAAAACTTATAGTAGAGAATCATCATTGTTAGAGATTCAGTTATTATTAAATGTCCACCTAGACCATCCTTAGGTTAAAGTTTTTCATATTTATTCCATTCCTATCTAGATCATTAAATGTCTATCCGCTTAATCTAGGTAAGGAAACATATTTATTCCATCACATTCTTCATCGTGGTTCTTCATTCCATCACATTTTTAATCACAAACTACTATTTATTACTTTAATGTCTTCAACTTTACTACAACCATATTTATCTTTTACTAAGTTTGGTCAAAATGTGAAAGAAGTTTAGTAGATATGTATATTTTAAGACAGGAATAAAGCATGGTGAATAAAAAGAGTCTCACATCGATTACCACTTAATAAACATTATGAGCTAAAATACATATGTTTAAATGAATTTAAAACAACTTGAATAAATATCTTAAGACAAATATAGACTTCATCCAAACTTAATTTTTATAATTTAAAAATAATTTCATAAAAAGTATAATATTTAAAAAGTAAAAAAATATAAAAATCTTGAATAAAATCATAATTAAAAAATGTCACATGGAATTTTAAAATTAAATAAAAATTAAATAAAATTTAAAATAAACACCGTAACTGGGTGGAATATTTACCTGTATCAGAGAATCTTCATTTGTCAGAGATCCAATTTTTTTATAGGAGTAAATTAAACTCGCCTACAATGTTGGGGAAACACAACATCACAAAATAGATGTGAAATCACTTATTTGATAGAAAAGTAAAAGAAAAATAATTTAGAGAGGCGATTTTGGATAAAAATTGACCTTAAAATCATTGATTTTGATGAATGAAGAATAAGACAAAACTAGAATTGAGAAAGAAAAAAATGTATTTGAATGATAAAAAATAAATATAACATGTTTTAGTAAAAGATAAATAGAACATAATTTACAAAAAAATATTAATTTAAATATAAAAATTTAAAAATTATTTTAGATTAAATAATATTATTTTATTTAAACAATAAAGATGGTCGATATTTTATATAACATCGATATATTTCATATATTGCTCATAATAATTTGTATAATTTTTCTATTAGAATATCGACGTGTCTCTTGTCATTAAATTTCCTCGATTCCCTTCCTCCATTTCCTGTTATCTTTCCCTCTTTTCAATTTAAAACTTAAATTCTGTTTTCACACTTTAAGAAAACATAAATGATCCTTAAACAAGAACAAACTCACACCGTAACCAAACCCCTATTATCATCAACAACTTCATCAACTCTTGATAATCCTTTTGAACTCGGTGTCGATTAACAACAACTTCATCAAACATTGAAGCGGAAAGGTGGCACTGCACCCATCAAATAAATGGAATTTTTTATATTTAAAGATTTTGTATTGAAAAATGAGAGAGATATTCTGTCATTTCTCTCTTGACTTCTTAGTAATAGATGGAAACTTTTAAATTTATTTGTAAAGGTCCAATAATTATATAATTGTGTATTATATTTGTTAGAAATTGATTTAAAATTTTAATTATTTTAAAATAAATTAAAATTAAAAAATAATTAGCCATCGATTGAATAACGGATACCTACCCAACAAATATATACAAAGATACTTAAATATTCACCACATAAGTAAAACTAGATTGACTTAAATATTTCTTAACTATAAGAATAATTTTTATAAATTAATATATAACTTTTTCTTAGCCATAAATTATTTAATTAAATTTGAGTTAATAATATTTTTAAATCAATTATCTTTAAATAGAAAAAAATTAAATCAAGATGATTTTTCCTCTAGTTTATCATTTGATATTTTTATAATTTCTAATTGTTTGAAAATAACCATTATAGTAGATATTTATTTGTATTGGTGTTAGACTAACTAGGTTTTCGTGTCTTTCTGGAATGTTTAGGAAAACTCGACATGTGAGAGAATACCCACAACAACAAGGATTATTTGTTGATTCAATCAAATCACGATGGAGGCCGCAGTTAGAATATTTTGTTACATGCCAAATACTTGGTAGGTGGAGTGTCATCAATGTTGAGTTTTAAGAGTGTTGCAATAAATCTAGCATCCGTTTTAAATAAATCTAGTGGCTTTCTATGGATGAATTGTGTGAAAGTGAAAGTTATTCTTAACTATATTAACCAATGATTCTAATTTTTAAAGGTGAAATATAATGGCAATAGAAAGGTTTAACAAGAGTCATCGTAATAGTGATTTTTCCATCCAAGATCTTCCTAAATTCAAGTTATTATTAAACGTCTACCGCTAGACCATCCTTAGGTTACAGATTTTCATATTTATTCCATTCCTATCTAGATCATTAAATGTCTATCTGCTTAATCTCTGTAAGGAAACATATTTATTCCATCACAATCTTCATCGTGGTTCTTCATTCCATCACATTTTTAATCAAAAAACTTATATTTATTACTTTAATGTCTTCAACTTTACTACAACCATATTTATATTTGATTTAAGTTTGGTCAAAATGTGCAAAAGAAGTTGAGCTGAGACATGTATATTTTTAAGACAGTGGAATAAAGCATGGTGAATAAAAAGAGTCTCACATCGATTACCACTTAATAAACATTATGAGCTAAAAATACATATGTTTAAATGAATTTAAAACAACTTGAATAAATATCTTGAGACAAATATAGACTTCACCAACTTCAAATTTTATAATTTAAAAATAATTTCATAAAAGTATAATATTTAAAAAGTATAATATTTAAAAAGTAAAATAATTTAAAAATCGTTGAATAAAATCATAATTAAACAATGTCACATGAAATTTAAAAATTAAATAAAACTAAAACAAATTTTAAATAAACACCGAAAGTGGTTGAATACCGCCTGTGGTCTTTATGAGAGAATCTTCATTTGTTAGAGATTTTTTTTTATAGGAGTAAATTAAACTCGCTCAATGTTGGGAAACACAACATCACAAAATACATGTGAAATCACTTATTTGAAAGAAAAGTAAAAGAAAAGAATTTAGAGAGGTGATTTGGATAAAATTGACCTTAAAATCACCTTCTTTGATGAATGAAGAATAAGACAAAACTAGAATTGAGAAAAAGAAAAACAGTGTTTGAATGATAAAATGAAATAAAATATAACATGTTTTAGTAAAAAGATAAAATATAACATAATTTAAAACAACATAAATTTAAATAAAAAATATAACATTTTAGTTTAAAAAGTTATTTTAGATTAAATAATATTATTTTATATTCTAAACAATAAAGATGGTCGATATTTATATAACGATTGATATATTTCATGATATATTGCTCCTAATAATTTGTATAATTTTTCTCTATTAGAATATCGACATGTCTTCTTGTCATTAAATTTCTCGATTCCTTCCTCGATTCTTATCTTTCCCTTCTCAATTTAAAACTTAAATTGTTTTCACACTTTAAGAAACCATAAATGATCCTTAAACAAGAACAAACTCACACAGTAACCAAACCTCTTATCATCAACAACTTCATCAACTCTCGATAATCCTTTTGCATTCCTGTGTCGATTAACAACAACTTCATCAAACATGGGAGCGAAAGGTAGCATCGCACCCACCAAATAGATGGAATGTTTTATATTTGAAGATTTTATATTGAAAATGAGATAGATTTTCTATTTCTCTTGACTCTTAGTAATAGATGGAAACTTTTAGATTTATTTCATTTGTAAAGGTCCAATAATTATATAATTGTGTATCAGATATTTGTTAGAAATTGATTAAAATTTTAATTATTTTAAAATAAATTAAACAAAAAATAATTAGCCATCGATTGAATAACGGATACCTACCCAACAAATATATACAAAGATACTCAAATATTCACCTAATAAGTAAAACTAAATTGATTTAAATTTTTCTTAACTATAAGAATAATTTATTTTATAAAATTAATATATAACTTTTCTTAGCCATAAATTAGTTAATTAAATTTGAGTTAAAATATTTTTAAATCAATTATCTTTAAATAGAAAAAAATTAAATCAAGATGATTTTTCCTCTAGTTTATCATTTGATATTTTATAATTTTCTAATTGTTTGAAAATAACCATTATAGTAGATATTTATTTGTATTGGTGTTAGACTAATTAGGTTTTCGTGTCTTCGCAGGAATGTTTAGGAAAAATCGACATGGAGAGAATACCGCCAACAAGGATTATTTGTTGATTCAATCAAATCACAATGAGGCCGCAGTTAGAATATTTGTTACATGCCAAATACTTGGTAGCTGGAGTGTCATCAATGTTGAGTTTTAAGAGTGTTGCAATAAATCTAGCATCCGTATTTACATAAATCTAGTGGCTTTCCTATGGATGAATTATGCTAGAAAGTGAAAGTTATTCTTAACTATATTAACCAATGATTCTAATTTTAAAGGTGAAATATAATGGCAATAGAAAGGTTTAACAATAATATCATCGCAATAGTGATTTTCCGTCCAAGTCTTCTTAAATTGAAGTTATTAATAAATGTCTACCGCTAGACCATCCTTAGGTTACAGATTTGCATATTTATTCCATTCCTATCTAGATCATTAAATGTCTATCTTCTTAATCTAGGTAAGGAAACATATTTATTCCATCACATTCTTCATCGTGGTTCTTCATTCCATCACATTTTTAATCACAAACTACTATTTATTACTTTAATGTCTTCAACTTTACTACACCCATATTTATATTTGATTTAAGTTTGGTCAAAATGTGAAAAAGAAGTTGAGCTGAGACATGTATATTTTTAAGACAGTGGAATAAAGCATGGTCAAATAAAATGAGTCTCACATCGATTACCACTTAATAAACATTATGAGCTAAAAATACATATGTTTAAATGAATTTAAAACAACTTGAATAAATATCTTGAGACAAATATAGACTTCAGTCAAAACTTCAAATTTTTATAATTTAAAAAATAATTTCATAAAAATTATAATATATAAAAAAGTAAAATAATTTAAAAATCGTTGAATAAAATCATAATTAACAAAATGTCATATGAAATTTAAAAATTAAAACTAAAACAAAATTTTAAATAAACACCCAAAGTGGTTTAATATCGGGTCTATAATGAGAGAATCTTCATTGTTAGAGATCTAATTTTTTATAGGTGTAAATGAAACTCGCTACAATGTTGGGGAAACACAACATCAAAAATATATGTGAAATCACTTATTTGAAAGAAAAGTAAAAGAAAAGAATTTAGAGAGGTGATTTTGGATAAAATTGACCTTAAAATCACCTTCTTTGATGAATGAAGAATAAGACAAAACTAGAATTGAGAAAGAAAAAAATAGGTGTTTGAATGATAAAAATGAAATAAAATATAACATGTTTTTAGTAAAAAGATAAAATAGAACATAATTTAAAAAAACAACATAAATTTAAATAAAAAAATATAACACGATTTTAGTTTAAAAAGTTATTTTAGATTAAATAATATTATTTTATATTCTAAACAATAATGGTGGTCGATATTTTATATAACGATTGATATATTTCATGATATATTGCTCCTAATAATTTGTATAATTTTTCTCTATTAGAATATCACACATGTCTTCTTGTCATTAAATTTCCTCAGATTCCCTTCCTCATATTCTCTGTTATCCTTCCCTCTTCTCAATTTAAAACTTAAATTCTGTTTTCACACTTTAAGAAACCATAAATGATCCTTAAACAAGAACAAACTCACACCGTAACCAAACCTCTCTATCATCAACAACTTCATCAACTTCGATAATCCTTTTGCACTCTGTGTCGATTAACAACAACTTCATCAAACATGGGAGCAAAAGGTGGCATTGCACCCATCAAATAGATGGAATGTTTTATATTTGAAGACTTTATATTGAAAAATGAGAGAGATTTTCTGTCATTTCTCTCTTGACTTCTTATTAATAAATGGAAACTTTTAGATTTATTTCATTTGTAAAGGTCCAATAATTATATAATTGTGTATCAGTATATTTGTTAGACTTATTTTAAAATTTTAATTATTTTAATATAAAATAAAATTAAAAAATAATTAGCCTTCGATTGAATAACGGATACGTACCCAACAAATATATACAAAGATACTCAAAGATTCACCTAATAAGTAAAACTAAATTGACTTACATTTTTCTTAACTATAAGAATAATTTTTTAAAAAAAATTTAATATATAACATATTCTTAGCCATAAATTAGTTAATTAAGTTTGAGTTAAGAATATTTCTTAAATAAATTATCTTTAAATAGAAAAAAAATTAAATCGAAGATGATTTTTCCTCTAGTTTATCATTTGATATTTTTATAATTTTCTAATTGTTTGAAAACAACCATTATAGTAGATATTTATTTGTATTGGTGTTAGACTAATTAGGTTTTCGTGTCTTTATGGGAATGTTTAGGAAAAACAGGACCAAGAGAGAATACCCATAAAACAAGGATTATTTGTTGATTCAAAATCGATGGAGGTCGAGTTAGAATATTGTTTACATGCCAAATACTTGGTGGGTGGAGTGTCATCAATGTTGAGTTTTAAGAGTGTTGCAATAAATCTAGTATCGTTATTTACATAAATCTAGTGGCTTTCCTATGGATGAATTGTGCTAGAAAGTGAAAGCTATTCTTAACTATATTAACCAATGATTCTAATTTTTAAAGGTGAAATATAATGGCAATAGAAAGGTTTAACAATAAGAGTCATCGCAACAGTGATTTTTCCATCCAAGATCTTCCTAAATTCAAGTTATTATTAAATGTCTACCGCTAGACAATCTTTAGGTTAAAGATTTGCATATTTATTTCATTCTTATCTAGATCATTAAATGTCTATATGCTTAATCTAGGTAAGGAAACATATTTATTCCATCACATTCTTCATCGTGGTTCTTCATTCCATCACATTTTTAATCACAAACTTATATTTATTACTTTAATGTCTTCAACTTTAGTACAACCATATTTATATTTGATTTAAGTTTGGTCAAAAATGTGAAAAAGAAGTTGAGATGAGACATGTATATTTTAAGACAAGGAATAAAGCATGGTGAATAACAAGTGTCTCACATCGATTACCACTTAAAAACATTATGAGCTAAAATACATATGTTTAAATGAATTTAAAACAACTTGAATAAATATCTTGAGACAAATATAGACTTCACCAAACTTCAAATTTTTATAATTTAAAAATAATTTCATAAAAGATTAATATTTAAAAGTAAATTAAAAAATCGTTGAATAAAATCATAATTAAAAATGTCACATGAAATTTATAAATTAAATATAAAATCAAATCAAGTTTTAAATAAACACCAAAGTTGGTGGAATACAACCTGGGTCTATAGTGAGAGAATGTTCATTAAAACTCGCTACAACGTTGGGGAAACACAAATCACAAAATATATGTGAAATCACTTATTTGAAAGAAAAGTAAAAGAAAAAATTTAGAGAGGTGATTTTGGATAAAATTGACCTTAAAATCACCTTCTCTTTGATGAATGAAGAATAAGACAAAACTAGAATTGAGAAAGAAAAAAATAGGTGTTTGAATGATAAAATGAAATAAAATATAACATGTTTTAGTAAAAAGAATATAATT
The DNA here is from genome assembly GCA_021764765.1 of Vicia sativa. Lineage (NCBI taxonomy): Eukaryota > Viridiplantae > Streptophyta > Magnoliopsida > Fabales > Fabaceae > Vicia > Vicia sativa. Next base: position 144,838,705 of record CM038792.1, read on the forward strand.
TTAAAAAACAACATAAATTTAAATAAAAAAATATAACACGATTTTAGTTTAAAAGTTATTTTAGATTAAATAATATTATTTTATATTCTAAACAATAATGGTGGTATTTTATATAACGATTGATATATTTCATGATATATTGCTCCTAATAATTTGTATAATTTTCTCTATTAGAATATCACATGTCTTCTTGTCATTAAATTTCCTGTATTCTTCCTCATATTCTCTTATCCTTCCTCTTCTCAATTTTAAACTTAAATTTTACACTTTAAGAAACCATAAATGATCCTTAAACAAGAACAAACCTCACACCGAACCAAACCTCTTATCATCAACAACTTCATCAACTCTCGATAATCCTTTTGCACTCGGTGTCGATTAACAACAACTTCATCAAACATGGGAGCAAAAAGGTATTTGCACCCATCAAATAGATGGAATGTTTTATATTTGAAGACTTTATATTGAAAATGAGAGAGATTTTCTATCATTTCTCTGACTTATTAATAAATGGAAACTTTTAGATTTATTTCATTTGTAAAGGTCCAATAATTATATAATTGTATCAAGATATTTGTTAGATTTTATATTGAAAATGAGAGAGATTTTCATCATTTCTTCTTGACTTCTTATTAATAAATGGAAACTTTTAGATTATTTCATTTGTAAAGGTCCAATAATTATATAATTGTGTATCAAGATATTTGTTAGACTTATTTAAAAATTTAATTATTTTAATATAAAATAAAATTAAAAATAATTAGCCTTCGATTGAATAATGGATACACTCCAACAAATATATACAAAGATACTCAAAGATTCACCTAATATGTAAAACTAAATTGACTTAAATTTTCTTAACTATAAGAATAATTTTAAAAAATTTAATATATACATATTCTTAGCCATAAATTAGTTAATTAAAGTTAAGAATATTTCTAAAAATTATCTTTAAATAGAAAAAATTAAATGAAGATGATTTTTCCTCTAGTTTATCATTTGATATTTTTTAATTTTCTAATTGTTTGAAAACAACCATTATAGTAGATATTTATTTGTATTGGTGTTAGACTAATTAGGTTTTCGTGTCTTTATGGAATGTTTAGAAAAACAGACTAAAGAGAGAATACCACAATCAAGGATTATTTGTTGATTCACCAAATCATGAAATCTAGTTAGAATATTGTTACATGCCAAATACTTGGTGGGTGGAGGTCATCAATGTTGAGTTTTAAGAGTGTTGCAATAAATCTAGTATTTATTTACATAAATCTAGTGGCTTTCCTATGGATGAATTCAGCTAGAAAGTGAAAGTTATTCTTAACTATATTAACCAATGATTCAAATTTTAAAGGAAAATATAATGGCAATAGAAAGGTTTAACAATAAGAGTCATCTAAAGTGATTTTTCCATCCAAGATCTTCCTAAATTCAAGTTATTATTAAATGTCTAACGCTAGGCAATCTTTAGGTTAAAGATTTGCTATATTTATTTCATTCTATCTAGATCATTAAATGTCTATATGCTTAATCTAGTTAATGAAATGATATTTATTCCATCACATTCTTCATCGTGGTTCCTTCATTCATCACATTTTAATCAAACTTATATTTATTACTTAATGTCTTCAACTTTAGTAACAACCATTTATATTTGATTTAAGTTTGGTCAAAATGTGAAAAGAAGAAATGAGACATGTATATTTTTTAAGACAAGTGGAATAAAGCATGGTGAATAACAAGTGTCTCACATCGATTACCACTTAATAAACATTATGAGCTAAAATTACATATGTTTAAATGAATTAAAACAACTTGAATAAATATCTCAGACAAATATAGACTTCAATTAAACTTCAAATTTTTATAATTTAAAAATAATTTCATAAAAAGATTAATATTTAAAAAAGCAAAAATTAAAAAAAATCGTTGAATAAAATCATAATTAAAAATGTCACATGAAATTTATAAATTAAATATAAAATCAAATCAAGTTTTAAATAAACACCTAAAGTTGGTGGAATACTAACCAGTGGTCATAGTGAGAATGTTCATTAAAACTCTACAATGTGGGGAAACACAAAATCACAAAATATATGTGAAATCACTTATTTGAAAGAAAAGTAAAAGAAAAGAATTTAGAGAGTGATTTTGGATAAAATTGATATTAAAATCAACTTCTTTGATGAATGTAGAATAAGACAAAACTAGAATTGAGAAAGAAAAAACGGTGTTTGAATGATAAAAAATGAAATAAAATATAACATGTATTTAGTAAAAAGATAAAATAGAACATAATTTTAAAAACAACATAAACTTAAATAAAAAATATACTATGATATTTAGTTTAAAATTATTTTAGATTAAATAATATTCTTTATATTCTAAAGAATAAAGATGGTCGATATTTTATATAATGATCGATATATTTATGATATATTGTCATAATAATTTGTATAATGTTTCTCTATTAGAATATCGATGTGTCTTCTTGTCATTAAATTTCCTAAGATTCTCCTCCATTCCCTCATATCTTTTCTCTTGCCTCTCTCAATTTAAAACTTAAATTTCTTTTCACACTTTAAGAAACCATAAATGATCCTTAAACAAGAACAAACTCACACCGTAACCAAACCCCCTTATCATCAACAACTTCATCAACTCGATAATCCGCACTTGTTAGACTAACAACAACTTCATCAAACATGGAAAGCAGGTGGCACCTAACCCATCAAATAGATGGAATGTTTTGTATTTGGATTTTATATTGAAAATGAGAGATTTTCTGCCATTTCTCTCTCTCTTGATTTTATTAACAAATGGAAACTTTTAGATTTATTTCCATTTGTAAAGGTCCAATAATTATATAATTGTGTATCGATATTTGTTAGAAATAGAATTAAAATTTTAATTATTTTAAAATAAAATAAAATTAAAAAATAAATACATCGATTCAATAACGGATACCTACCTAAATATATCCAAAGATACCAAATATTCACCTAATAAGTAAAATAAATTCATTTAAATTTTTCTTAACTATAAGAATAACTTTTTTATAAAATATTATTTAAAATTTTCTTAAATAAATTACTTAAATTAAATTTGAGTTAAAATATTTCTAAATCAATTATCTATAAATAGAAAAATTAAATCAAAGATGATATTTTCTCTAGTTTATCATTTGATATTTTTATAATTTTCTAATTGTTTGAAAATAACCATTATAGTAGATATTTATTTGTAATGTTAGACTAATTAGGTTTTTGTCTTTTGCGGGAATGCCGGAAAACTGAGCAAAGAGAGAATACCACCGTTAATGAATTATTTGTTGATTCAAATAAATTTCACGATTGAGGCCACATGTAGTTTATAATATTTATATATGCCAAATAATACTTGGTAAGTGGCGTCATCAACAAGAGTTTTAAGAGTGTCAGTAATAAATCTATACTCAGATTTACATAAATCTAGTGGCTTTCCTGTGGATGAATTAAAGTTAGAAAGTAAGTGCTATTCTTAATTATAATAACTAAATGATTCTAATTTTTTAAAAGGTGAAATATAATATGTGAAAGTTGTTTAATGTCAAGAAATACCATGGATGTTGATTTTTCCATCCAAGATCTTCCTAAATTATATATATTAAATGTCTACCATGTATATCCTTAGATTACAGATTTGTATATTTAATTTATTCCTATCTAATTTATAACTATAATTTATAAAACAAATATAAATTTTAAAAAATATAAAATGATTTTAGTTTAAAAATTATTTTAGATCAAATAATATTATTTTATATTCTAAACAATAAAGATAGTTTATATTTTGTTATAATTTATCATATATTTCAAGGATATGTCATTATAAGAATTTGTATAATTTTTTTCTTAAATTAAATATCAGGTGTCTTCTTTGTCAAAAATTTCATGATTCCTTTATCTTTACTGCTATCTTTCCCTCTTCACAATTTAAAACTTAAATTTTGTTTCTACACTCTTTTAGTATACTATAAATGATCTCTACATACAAGAACAAACTCACACCGTGAATTAAACTCTCTTTTATCATGAATAACTTATCAACTTCCTATATAATCCTTTGCAATTGGTGTCAGACACAACAACTTCATCAAATACGAAGTTGAAGAAAGTGGCACCGTAATTTAAAGAAATGTATAAAAAGTTGAAATGTTTTATATTTGAAGATTTATATTGAAAACAGAAAGATTTTCTGCCATTTCTCTTGACTTTTATTAGAAGGTATTGTTCTTTAGATTTATTTCTATTTATAATTTTGTATTTCTACAAGATATTTGAAAGTAGAAATTTTGATTTAAAATTTTTGTTATTTTAAAATAAAATTTAAATATAAAAATAATTAGCCATCGATTGAATAATTTGATACCTACCTACCAAATATATGCTACAAAGATACTCAAATATCTACCTAATAAGAAAACTAAAATTCATTGAAATTTTTCTTAACTATAAGAATAATTTTTATAAAATTAATATAAATTTTGTTAGCCATAAATTACTTAATTAAATTTGAGTTAAAAATATTATCTTAAATCATATTATTCTATAAAATATTGAAAAAAAATTAAATCTAAGATGATTCTTTCAAGTTTATCATTCATATTTTTATAATTTTCTA
>CM038792.1:144843466-145133466 GCA_021764765.1 Vicia sativa
CTAAAATAATTTTTAAACTAAAATCATGTTATATTTTATTATTTAAATTTATGTTGTTTTTGTAAATTATGTTCTATTTTATTTTTTATAAAAAATGTTATATTTTATTTTTTTTTATCATTCAAACACTTTTTTTTTTTTCATTTTGTTTTGTTTTTATTTCTTTGTTCACAAAGGTGATTAAGTCATTTTTATCCAAAATACCTCTCTAAATTTTTTTTTACTTTTTTCAAATAAGTGATTTCTATATTTTTGTGATGTTGTGTTTCTCAAACATTGTAGTGAGTTTTTATTTTGTCTATAAAAATATTTTCTAACAATGAAGATTCTCTACTATAAGTTTTAAATTGATAAGAGGGAATGATAAAAGGGAATTTTCGAGGAAATTTTAAAGAAGACACGTTCGATATTCTAATAGAGTTATACAAATTATTATGAGCAATATACCATGAAATATATCGATCGTTATATAAAATATCGCACCACCTTTATTGTTTAGAATATAGAATATTATTTATTCTAAAATAATTTTTAAACTAAAATCATGTTATATTTTATTATTTAAATTTATGTTGTTTTTGTAAATTATGTTCTATTTATCTTTTACTAAAACATGTTATATTATTTTCTTTTTTACATTCAAACACTTATTTTTTTTTTTTTCAATTTTAGTTTTGTCTTATTCTTCATTCATCAAAGGTGATTTTTAAGGTCAATTTTTATCCAAAATCACCTCTCTAAATTCTTTTTTTTTACTTTTTTTCAAATAAGTGATTTCACATATATTTTGTGATGTTGTGTTTCCAACATTGTAGAGTAGTTTAATTTAATCCTATAAAAATTGATCTCTAACAATGAAGATTCTCTCACTATAAGTTTTAAATTGATAAGAGGGAATGATAAAAGGAATTTCTCGGAAATTTAATGACGGACATATTTAATAGTTCTAAAATATATAAAATTATTATGAGCAATATACCATGAAATATATTCGATGTTATATAAAATATCGACCACCTTTATTGTTTAGAATATAAAAGAATATTATTTATTCTAAAATAATTTTTAAACTAAAATCATGTTATATTTTATTATTTAAATTTATGTTGTTTTTGTAAATTATGTTCTATTTTATCTTTTTAAAAACATGTTATATTTTATTTATTTTTATCATTCAAACACTGTTTTTTTTTTCAATTCTAGTTTTGTTTTGTTTTCATTCATCAAAGGTGATTTTAAGGTCAATTTTATCCAAAATCACCTCTCTAAATTTTTTTGTCTTTTTTTTTTCAAATAAGTGATTTCACATATATTTTGTGATGTTGTGTTTCCAACATTGTAGCGAGTATTTACTCCTATAAAAATTGGATCTCTAACAATGAAGATTTCTCACTATAAGTTTTAAATTGATAAGAGGGAATGATAAAAGGGATCTTCGAGAAATTTAATGACAAGAAGACATCTGATATTCTAAAGAGAAAATTATACAAAATTATGAGTAAATATACCATGAAATATATCGATGTTATATAAAATATTACTTTTATTGTTTAGAATATAAAAGAATATTATTTATTCTAAAATAATTTTTTAAACTAAAATCATGTTATATTTTATTATTTAAATTTATGTTGTTTTTGTAAATATATGTTCTATTTTATTTTTACTAAAAACATGTTATATTTTATTTCATTTTTATCATTCAAACACCTTTTTTTCTCAATTTAGTTTTGTCTTAGTTTTCATTCATCAAAGGTGATTTTAAGGTCAATTTTTATCCAAAATCACCTCTCTAAATTTTTTTTTCTTTTCAAATAAGTGATTTCACATATATTTTGTGATGTTGTGTTTCCAACATTGTAGCGAGTTTTAATTTACTCCTATAAAAAATTGGATCTCTAACAATGAAGATCTCTCACTATAAGTTTTAAATTGATAAGAGGGAATGATAAAAGGGAATTCTAAGGAAATTTAATGACAAGAAGACACCCCGATATTCTAATAGAAAAAATATACAAATTATTATGAGCAATATACCATGAAATATATCGATCGTTATATAAAATATCGACCACCTTTATTGTTTAGAATATAAAAGAATATTATTTATTCTAAAATAATTTTTAAACTAAAATCATGTTATATTTTATTATTTAAATTTATGTTGTTTTTGTAAATTATGTTCTATTTTATTTTTACTAAAAACATGTTATATTTTATTTCATTTTATCATTCAAACACTTTTTTTTTCTCAATTTTAGTTTTGTCTTATTCTTCATTCATCAAAGGTGATTTTAAGGTCAATTTTTATCCAAAATCACCTCTCTAAATTTTTTTTCTTTACTTTTTTTTCAAATAAGTGATTTCACATATATTTTGTGATGTGTTGTGTTTCAACATTGTAGCGTAGTTTTAATTTAATCCTATAAAAAAAAATTGATCTAACAATGAAGATTCTCTCACTATAAGTTTTAAATTGATAAGAGGGAATGATAAATGGAATCTTGAGGAAATTTAATGACAAGAAGACACGTCGATATTCTAATAATAGAGAAAATATATAATATACCATGAAATATATCGATCGTTATATAAAATATCGACCACCTTTATTGTTTAGAATATAAAAGAATATTATTTATTCTAAAATAATTTTTAAACTAAAATCATGTTATATTTTATTATTTAAATTTATATGTTTTTGTAAATTATGTTCTATTTTATCTTTTTACTAAAACATGTTATATTTTATTTCATTTTTTATTTCAAACACTGTTTTTTTTTCTTTTCTCATTTTGTTTTGTCTTTCATTCATCAAAGGTGATTTTAAGGTCAATTTTTATCCAAAATCACTCTCTAAATTTTTTCTTTTTACTTTTTTCAAATAAGTGATTTCACATATATTTTGTGATGTTGTGTTTCCAACATTGTAGCGAGTTTTAATTTACTCCTATAAAAAAATTGAATCTCTAACAATGAAGATTCTCTCACTATAAGTTTTAAATTGATAATAGGGAATGATAAAAGGGAATCTCTAAGGAAATTTAATGACAAGAAGACACGTCTGATATCCTAATAGAGAAAAATTATACAAATTATTATGAGCAATATACCATGAAATATATCGATCGTTATATAAAATATCGACCACCTTTATTGTTTAGAATATTAATGAATATTATTTATTCTAAAATAAGTTTTTTAAACTAAAATCATGTTATATTTTATTATTTAAATTTATGTTGTTTTTGTAAATTATGATCTATTTTATCTTTTTACTAAAAACATGTTATATTTTATTTCATTTTTATCATTCAAACACTTGTTTTTTTCTTTCTCAATTCTAGTTTTGTCTTATTCTTCATTCATCAAAGGTGATTTTAAGGTCAATTTTATCCAAAATCACCTCTCTAAATTCTTGTCTTTTACTTTTCTTTCAAATAAGTGATTTCATATATTTTGTGATGTTGTGTTTCAACATTAGAAGTAGTTTTAATTTAATCCTATAAAAAATTGATCTCTAACAATGAAGATTCTCACTATAAGTTTTAAATTGATAAGAGGGAATGATAAAAGGGAATCTTGAGGAAATTTAATGACAAGAAGACATGCATGATATTCTAATAGAGAAATTATGAGCAATATACCATGAAATATATCGATCGTTATATAAAATATCGACCACCTTTATTGTTTAGAATATAAAGAATATTATTTATTCTAAAATAATTTTTTAAACTAAAATCATGTTATATTTTATTATTTAAATTTATGTTGTTTTTGTAAATTATGTTCTATTTTATCTTTTTACTAAAAACATGTTATATTTTATTTCATTTTATCATTCAAACACTGCTTTTTTCTTTCTCAATTCTAATTTGTCTTATTCTTCATTCATCAAAGGTGATTTTAAGGTCAATTTTATCCAAAATCACCTCTCTAAATTCTTTTTCTTTTACTTTTCTTTCAAATAAGTGATTTCACATATATTTTGTGATGTTGTGTTTCCCCAACATTGTAGCGTTTTAATTTACTCCTATAAAAATTGATCTCTAACAATGAAGATTCTCTCACTATAAGTTTTAAATTGATAAGAGGGAATGATAAAGGGAATCTCTAGGAAATTTAATGACAAGAAGACACGTCGATATTCTAATAGAGAAAATTATACAAATTATTATGAGCAATATACCATGAAATATATCGATCGTTATATAAAATATCGACCACCTTTATTGTTTAGAATATTAAAGAATATTATTTATTCTAAAATAATTTTTAAACTAAAATCATGTTATATTTTATTATTTAAATTTATGTTGTTTTTTGTAAATTATGTTTATTTTATTTTTTACTAAAACATGTTATATTTTATTTCATTTTATCATTCAAACACTTTTTTTTTTTCAATTTTAGTTTTTTGTTTTATTCTCATTCATCAAAGGTGATTTTTAGGTCATTTTTATCCAAAATCACCTCTCTAAATTTTTTTTTTGTTTTTCTTTTTTCAAATAAGTGATTTCACATATTTTTTGTGATGTTGTGTTTCTCAACATTGTAGTAGTTTTAATTTAATTCCAAAAAATTGGATCTCTAACAATGAAGATTCTTCACTATAAGTTTTAAATTGATAAGAGGAATGATAAAAGGGGAATTCTGGGAAATTTAATGACAAGAACATACGTCTGATATTCTAATAGAGAAAATGGGCAATATATGAAATATATCGATTTTATATAAAATATCGACCACCTTTTTGTTTAGAATATAAAAGAATATTATTTATTCTAAAATAATTTTTAAACTAAAATCATGTTATATTTTATTATTTAAATTTATGTTGTTTTTGTAAATTATGTTTATTTTATCTTTTACAAAACATGTTATTTTTTTATTTTTATCATTCAAAACATTTTTTTTTCTCAATTCTAATTTTGTTTTAGTCTTCATTCATCAAAGGTGATTTTAAGGTCTTTTTATCCAAAATCACCTCTCTAAATTTTTTTTTTACTTTTCTTTCAAATAAGTGATTTCACATATATTTTGTGATGTTGTGTTTTCCAACATTGTAAAGTAGTTTTAATTTATCCTATATTGAAAATTCTAACAATGAAGATTCTCACTATAAGTTTTAAATTGATAAGAGGGAATGATAAAAGGAATTTTGGAAAATTTAATGAGCAAGCCGTCGATTTTCTAATAGAGAAAAATTATAAATTATTATGAGCAATAAATATATATATATCAAGTTATATAAAATATCGCACCTTTATTGTTTAGAATATAAAAGAATATTATTTTTATTCTAAAATAATTTTTAAACTAAAATCATGTTATATTTTATTATTTAAATTTATGTTGTTTTTGTAAATTATGTTCTATTTTATCTTTTTACTAAAAACATGTTATATTTTATTTCATTTTTATCATTCAAACACTTTTTTTTTTTTCAATTCTAGTTTTGTCTTATTCTTCATTCATCAAAGGTGATTTTAAGGTCAATTTTATCCAAAATCACCTCTCTAAATTTTTGTTTTTATTTTTTTTTTTCAAATAAGTGATTTCATATATTTGTGATGTTGTGTTTTCCCATTGTGTAGAGTAGTTTTAATTTACTCCTATATTGATTCTAACAATGAAGATTCTCTCACTATAAGTTTTAAATTGATAAGAGGAATGATAAAATGGAATCTCTTGAAATTTAATGACAAGAAGACGTCCGATATTCTAATAGAGAAATAAATATATTATGAATATATACCTGAATATAAAGTTATTTACTAATTTTATTGTTTTAGAATATAAAAGAATATTATTTATTCTAAAATAATTTTTAAACTAAAATCATGTTATATTTTATTATTTAAATTTATGTTGTTTTTGTAAATTATGTTCTATTTTATTTTTTACTAAAAACATGTTATTTTTATTTCATTTTTATCATTCAAACATTTTGTTTTTTTTTCAATTTAATTTGTCTTATTCTTCATTCATCAAAGGTGATTTTAAGGTCAATTTTATCCAAAATCACCTCTCTAAATTTTTTTACTTTTTTCTTCAAATAAGTGATTTCACATATATTTTGTGATGTTGTGTTTTCCCAACATTGTAGCGTAGTTTTAATTTACTTATAAAAAATTGGATCTCTAACAATGAAGATTCTCACTATAAGTTTTAAATTGATAAGAGGGAATGATAAAAGGAATCTTGAGGAAATTTAATGACAAGAAGACACGTTCGATATTTTAATAGAAAAAAAATATATATAAATTATGAGCAATATACCATGAAATATATCGATCGTTATATAAAATATTGACCACCTTTATTGTTTAGAATATAAAAGAATATTATTTATTCTAAAATAATTTTTTAAACTAAAATCATGTTATATTTTATTATTTAAATTTATGTTGTTTTTGTAAATTATGTTTTATTTTTTTTACTAAAAACATGTTATATTTTATTTCATTTTTATTTCAAACACTTGTTTTTTTCTTTCTCAATTTTTTTTTGTTTTATTTTCATTCATCAAAGGTGATTTTAAGGTCAATTTTTATCCAAAATCACCTCTCTAAATTTTTGTTTTTACTTTTTTTCAAAAAGTGATTTCACATATATTTGATGTTGTGTTTTCAACATTGTAGCGAGTTAATTTAATCCTATTAAAAATTGGATCTCTAACAATGAAGATTCTCTCACTATGTTTTAAATTGATAAGAGGGAATGATAAAAGGGAATTTCGAGGAAATTTAATGACAAGAAGACACGATGATATTCTAATAGAGAAAAATTATACAAATTATTATGAGCAATATACCATGAAATATATCGATCGTTATATAAAATATCGACCACCTTTATTGTTTAGAATAAAAGAATATTATTTATTCTAAAATATTTTTAAACTAAAATCATGTTATATTTTATTATTTAAATTTATGTTGTTTTTGTAAATTATGTTCTATTTTTATTTTTACTAAAAACATGTTATAATTTATTTTTTTTTATCATTCAAACACTTTTTTCAATTTAATTTTGTTTTGTTTTTCATTCATCAAAGTGATTATTTGGTCTTTTTATCCAAAATCACCTCTCTATTTTTTTTTTACTTTTCTTTCAAATAAGTGATTTCACATATATTTTGTGATGTTGTGTTTTCCCAACATTGTAGTAGTTTTAATTTACTCCTATAAAAATTGGATCTCTAACAATGAAGATTCTCTCACTATAAGTTTTAAATTGATAAGAGGAATGATAAAAGGGAATTTCTGGGAAATGACACAAGAAGACACGTCGATATTCTAATAGAGAAAATTATACAAATTATTATGAGCAATATACCATGAAATATATTCGATCGTTATATAAAATATCGACCACCTTTATTTAGAATATAAAGAATATTATTTATTCTAAAATATTTTTAAAAAAATCATGTTATATTTTATTATTTAAATTTATGTTGTTTTTGTAAATTATGTTCTATTTTATTTTTTACTAAAACATGTTATACTTTATTTCATTTTTTATCATTAAAACACTGCTTTTTTTTTTTTCTCAATTCTAGTTTTTTTCTTATTTTCATTCATCAAAGGTGATTTTTAGGTCAATTTTATCCAAAATCTTTCTAAACTTTTTTTTATTTTTTCAAATAAGTGATTTCATATTTTTGTGATGTTGTGTTTCTCAACATTGTAGTAGTTTTAATTTATCCTATAAAAAATTGGATTCTAACAATGAAGATTCTCTCACTATAAGTTTTAAATTGATAAGAGGGAATGATAAAAGGGAATTTCTAGGAAATTTAATGACAAGAAGACACGTCTGATATTCTAATAGAGAAAAATTATACAAATTATTATGATAATATACCATGAAATATATCGATCGTTATATAAAATATTTAACCACCTTTATTGTTTAGAATATAAAAGAATATTATTTATTCTAAAATAATTTTTAAACTAAAATCATGTTATATTTTATTATTTAAATTTATGTTGTTTTTGTAAATTATGTTCTATTTTATTTTTTACTAAAACATGTTATATTTTATTTCATTTTTATCATTCAAACACTGTTTTTTTTTTCAATTCTAGTTTTGTCTTATTCTTCATTCATCAAAGGTGATTTTAAGGTCAATTTTATCAAAATCACCTCTCTAAATTCTTTTTGTCTTTTACTTTTCTTTCAAATAAGTGATTTCACATATTTTGTGATGTTGTGTTTCCAACATTGTAGCGTGAGTTTTAATTTACTCCTATAAAAAATTGGATCTCTAACAATGAAGATTCTTCACTATAAGTTTTAAATTGATGAGGGAATGATAAAGGGAATCTCTGAAAATTTAATGACAAGAAGACACGCTCGATATTCTAATAGAAAAATTATACAAATTATTATGAGCAATATACCATGAAATATATCGATCGTTATATAAAATATCGACCACCTTTATTGTTTAGAATATAAAGAATATTATTTATTCTAAAATAATTTTTAAACTAAAATCATGTTATATTTTATTATTTAAATTTATGTTTTTGTAAATTATGTTCTATTTTATCTTTTTACTAAAAACATGTTATATTTTATTTCATTTTTATCATTCAAACACCTGTTTTTTTTCTTTCTCAATTCTAGTTTTGTCTTTTCTTCATTCATCAAAGGTGATTTTAAGGTCAATTTTTATCCAAAATCACCTCTCTAAATTCTTTTGTCTTTTACTTTTCTCAAATAAGTGATTTCACATATATTTTGTGATGTTGTGTTTCAACATTGTAGCGTAGTTTTAATTTACTCCTATAAAAAATTGGATCTCTAACAATGAAGATTCTCTCACTATAAGTTTTAAATTGATAAGAGGGAATGATAAAGGAATCTCTCGAGGAAATTTAATGACAAGAAGACACGTCTGATATTCTAATAGAGAAAATTATACAAATTATTATGAGCAATATACCATGAAATATATCGATCTATATATAAAATATCGACCACCTTTATTGTTTAGAATATAAAAGAATATTATTTATTCTAAAATAATTTTTAAACTAAAATCATGTTATATTTTATTATTTAAATTTATGTTGTTTTTGTAAATTATGTTCTATTTTATCTTTTTACTAAAAACATGTTATATTTTATTTCATTTTTATCATTCAAACACCTATTTTTTTCTTTCTCAATTCTAGTTTTGTTTTATTCTTCATTCATCAAAGGTGATTTTAAGGTCAATTTTTATCCAAAATCACCTCTCTAAATTCTTTGTCTTTACTTTTCTTTCAAATAAGTGATTTCACATATTTTGTGATGTTGTGTTTCTCCAACATTGTAGCGTAGTTTTAATTTAATCCTATAAAAAATTGGATTCCTAACAATGAAATTCTCTCACTATAAGTTTTAAATTGATAAGAGGGAATGATAAAAGGGAATCTCTCGAGGAAATTTAATGACAAGAAGACACGTCATATTCTAATAGAGAAAAATTATACAAATTATTATGAGCAATATACCATGAAATATATCGATCGTTATATAAAATATCGACCACCTTTATTGTTTAGAATATTAAAGAATATTATTTATTCTAAAATAATTTTTAAACTAAAATCATGTTATATTTTATTATTTAAATTTATGTTGTTTTTGTAAATTATGTTCTATTTTATCTTTTTACTAAAAACATGTTATATTTTATTTCATTTTTTCATTCAAACACTGTTTTTTTTCTTTCTCAATTCTAGTTTTGTCTTATTCTTCATTCATCAAAGGTGATTTTAAGGTCAATTTTTATCCAAAATCACCTCTCTAATTCTTTTGTCTTTACTTTTTTCAAATAAGTGATTTCACATATATTTTGTTGTTGTGTTTTCCCAACATTGTAGCGTGTTTAATTTACTCCTATAAAAAATTGGATCTCTAACAATGAAGATTCTCTCACTATAAGTTTTAAATTGATAAGAGGGAATGATAAAAGGAATCTCGAAATTTAATGACAAGAAGACACGTCGATATTCTAATAGAAAAATTATACAAATTATTATGAGCAATATACCATGAAATATATCGATCGTTATATAAAATATCGACCACCTTTATTGTTTAGAATATAAAAGAATATTATTTATTCTAAAATAATTTTTTAAACTAAAATCATGTTATATTTTATTATTTAAATTTATGTTGTTTTTGTAAATTATGTTCTATTTTATCTTTTTACTAAAACATGTTATATTTTATTTCATTTTTATCATTCAAACACTGTTTTTTCTTTCTCAATTCTAGTTTTGTCTTATCTTCATTCATCAAAGGTGATTTTAAGGTCAATTTTTATCCAAAATCACCTCTCTAAATTCTTTGTCTTTTTTCTTTTCAAATAAGTGATTTCACATATATTTTGTGATGTTGTGTTTCCAACATTGTAGCGTAGTTTTAATTTAATCCTATAAAAAATGGATTCTCTAACAATGAAGATTCTCTCACTATAAGTTTTAAATTGATAAGAGGGAATGATAAAAGGGAATTTTTGAGGAAATTTAATGACAAGAAGACACGTCTGATATTCTAATAGAGAAAAATTATACAAATTATTAAGAGCAATATACCATGAAATATATCGATCGTTATATAAAATATCGACCACCTTTATTGTTTAGAATATAAAAGAATATTATTTATTCTAAAATGATTTTTTAAACTAAAATCATGTTATATTTTATTATTTAAATTTATGTTGTTTTTGTAAATTAAGTTCTATTTTATCTTTTTACTAAAAACATGTTATATTTATTTCATTTTTATCATTCAAACACTGTTTTTTTCTTTCTCAATTCTAGTTTTGTCTTATTCTTCATTCATCAAAGGTGATTTTAAGGTCAATTTTATCCAAAATCACCTCTCTAAATTCTTTTGTCTTTTACTTTTCTTTCAAATAAGTGATTTCACATATATTTTGTGATGTGTGTTTCCCCAACATTGTAGCGAGTTTTAATTTAATCCTTAAAAAATTGGATCTCTAACAATGAAGATTCTCTCACTATAAGTTTTAAATTGATAAGAGGGAATGATAAAAGGGAATCTCGAGGAAATTTAATGACAAGAAGACACGTCGATATTCTAATAGAGAAAATTATACAAATTATTATGAGCAATATACCATGAAATATATCGATCGTTATATAAAATATCGACCACCTTTATTGTTTAGAATATTAAAGAATATTATTTATTCTAAAATAATTTTTAAACTAAAATCATGTTATATTTTATTATTTAAATTTATGTTGTTTTTGTAAATTATGTTCTATTTTATCTTTTACTAAAAACATGTTATATTTTATTTCATTTTTTATCATTCAAACACTGTTTTTTTTCTTTCTCAATTCTAGTTTTGTCTTATTCTTCATTCATCAAAGGTGATTTTAAGGTCAATTTTTATCCAAAATCACCTCTCTAAATTTTTGTCTTTTACTTTTCTTTCAAATAAGTGATTTCACATATATTTTGTGATGTTGTGTTTCCAACATTGTAGAAGTAGTTTTAATTTACTCCTATAAAAAATTGGATCTCTAACAATGAAGATTCTCTCACTATAAGTTTTAAATTGATAAGAGGGAATGATAAAAGGAATCTCGAGGAAATTTAATGACAAGAAGACACGTCTCGATATTCTAATAGAAAAATTATACAAATTATTATGAGCAATATACCATGAAATATATCGATCGTTATATAAAATATCGACCACCTTTATTGTTTAGAATATAAAAGAATATTATTTATTCTAAAATAATTTTTTAAACTAAAATCATGTTATATTTTATTATTTAAATTTATGTTGTTTTTGTAAATTATGTTCTATTTTATCTTTTTACTAAAACATGTTATATTTTATTTCATTTTTATCATTCAAACACTATTTTTTCTTTCTCAATTCTAGTTTTGTCTTATTCTTCATTCATCAAAGGTGATTTTAAGGTCAATTTTATCCAAAATCACCTCTCTAAATTCTTTTTGTCTTTACTTTTCTTTCAAATAAGTGATTTCACATATATTTTTGTGATGTTGTGTTTCCCCAACATTGTAGCGAGTTTTAATTTAACTTATAAAAAATTGGATCTCCAACAATGAAGATTCTCTCACTATAAGTTTTAAATTGATAAGAGGAATGATAAAAGGAATCTTCGAGGAAATTTAATGACAAGAAGACACGTCGATATTCTAATAGAAAAATTATACAAATTATTATGAGCAATATACCATGAAATATATCGATCGTATATAAAATATCGACTACCTTTATTGTTTAGAATATTAAAGAATATTATTTATTCTAAAATAATTTTTAAACTAAAATCATGTTATATTTTATTATTTAAATTTATGTTGTTTTTGTAAATTATGTTCTATTTTATCTTTTACTAAAAACATGTATATTTTATTTCATTTTTATCATTCAAACACTTGTTTTTTCTTTCTCAATTCTAGTTTTGTCTTATTCTTCATTCATCAAAGGTGATTTTAAGGTCAATTTTATCCAAAATCACCTCTCTAAATTCTTTTGTCTTTTACTTTTCTTTCAAATAAGTGATTTCACATATATTTTGTGATGTTGTGTTTCCAACATTGTAGCGAGTTTTAATTTAATCCTATAAAAAATTGGATTCTAACAATGAAGATTCTCTCACTATAAGTTTTAAATTGATAAGAGGGAATGATAAAGGGAATCTCCGAGGAAATTTAATGACAAGAAGACACGTCTCGATATTCTAATAGAGAAAATTATACAAATTATTATGAGCAATATACCATGAAATATATCGATCGTTATATAAAATATCGACCACCTTTATTGTTTAGAATATTAAAGAATATTATTTATTCTAAAATAATTTTTAAACTAAAATCATGTTATATTTTATTATTTAAATTTATGTTGTTTTTGTAAATTATGTTCTATTTTATCTTTTACTAAAACATGTTATATTTTATTTCATTTTTATCATTCAAACACTGTTTTTTTCTTTCTCAATTCTAGTTTTGTCTTATTCTTCATTCATCAAAGGTGATTTTAGGTCAATTTTTATCCAAAATCACCTCTCTAAATTCTTTTGTTTTTACTTTTCTTTCAAATAAGTGATTTCACATATATTTGTTTGTTGTGTTTCCCAACATTGTAAGTGTTTTAATTTACTCCTATAAAAATTGGATCTCTAACAATGAAGATTCTCTCACTATAAGTTTTAAATTGATAAGAGGGAATGATAAAAGGGAATCTCGAGGAAATTTAATGAAGACACGTCGATATTCTAATGAGAAAATTATAAAATTATTATGAGCAATATACCATGAAATATATCGATCGTTATATAAAATATCGACCACCTTTATTGTTTTGAAAATAAAAGAATATTATTTATTCTAAAATAATTTTTTAAACTAAAATCATGTTATATTTTATTATTTAAATTTATGTTGTTTTTGTAAATTATGTTCTATTTTATCTTTTTACTAAAAACATGTTATTTTATTTCATTTTATCATTCAAACACTGCTTTTTTTCTTTTCTCAATTCTAGTTTTTTTATTTCATTCATCAAAGGTGATATTAAGGTCAATTTTTATCCAAAATCACCTCTCTAAATTCTTTTTTTTTTTTCTTTCAAATAAGTGATTTCATATATTTTGTGATGTTGTGTTTCCCAACATTGTAGCGAGTTTTAATTTACTCTTATAAAAAATTGGATCTCTAACAATGAAGATTCTCTCACTATAAGTTTTAAATTGATAAGAGGGAATGATAAAAGGAATCTCTGAGGAAATTTAATGACAAGAAGACACGTCTGATATTCTAATAGAGAAAAATTATACAAATTATTATGAGCAATATACCATGAAATATTCGATCGTTATATAAAATATCGACCACCTTTATTGTTTAGAATATAAAGAATATTATTTATTCTAAAATAATTTCTTAAACTAAAATCATGTTATATTTTATTATTTAAATTTATGTTGTTTTGTAAATTATGTTCTATTTTATCTTTTACTAAAAACATGTTATATTTATTTCATTTTTATCATTCAAAACATGCTTTTTTTCTTTCTCAATTCTAGTTTTGTCTTATTCTTCATTCATCAAAGGTGATTTTAAGGTCAATTTTATCCAAAATCACCTCTCTAAATTTTATCTTTTACTTTTCTTTCAAATAAGTGATTTCACATATATTTTGTGATGTTGTGTTTCCAACATTGTAGCGAGTTTTAATTTATTATAAAAAATTGGATTCTAACAATGAAGATTCTTCACTATAAGTTTTAAATTGATAAGAGGGAATGATAAAAGGGAATTCTGGGAAATTTAATGACAAGAAGACACGTTATATATAATAGAGAAAAAATACAAATTATTATGAGCAATATACCATGAAATATATTGATCGTTATATAAAATATATTTACTACCTTTATTGTTTAGAATATAAAAGAATATTATTTATTCTAAAATAATTTTTTAAACTAAAATCATGTTATATTTTATTATTTAAATTTATGTTGTTTTTGTAAATTATGTTCTATTTTTATTTTTACTAAAAACATGTGTTATTTTTATTTATTTTATTTCAAACATTTTTTTTCTCTCAATTTTAGTTTTGTTTTTTCATTCATCAAAGGTGATTTAAGTAATTTTTATCCAAAATCACCTCTCTAAATTTTTTTTTTTTTTTTTTTTCAAATAAGTGATTTCACATATATTTTGTGATGTTGTGTTTTCAAACATTGTAGTAGTTTTAATTTATTATAAAAAATTGGATTCTAACAATGAAGATTCTCTCACTATAAGTTTTAAATTGAGAGGGAATGATAAAAGGGAATTCGAGGAAATTTAATGACAAGAAGACACATTCTAGATATTCTAATTAGAAAATTATATATGAGCAATATACCATGAAATATATTTACTGTTATATAAAATATCGACCATTTTATTGTTTAGAATAGAAGAATATTATTTATTCTAAAATAATTTTTTAAACTAATATCATGTTATATTTTTTTTAATTAAATTTATGTTTTTTTGTAAATTATGTTCTATTTATCTTTTTCTAAAAAAATGTTATATTTTATTTCACTTTTATCATTCAAACATTTTTTTCTTCAATTCTGTTTTGTCTTTTTCATTCATCAAAGGTGATTTTAAGGTCTTTTTTATCCAAAATCACTCTCTAATTCTTTTTTTCTTTTTTTCAAATAAGTGATTTCATATATTTTGTGATGTTGTGTTTTCCAACATTGTAAGCGTAGTTTTAATTTACTCCTATAAAAAATTGGATCTCTAACAATGAAGATTCTCTCACTATAAGTTTTAAATTGATAAGAGGAATGATAAAAGGGAATTTAGGAAATAAAGACATTGCCTATATTCTAATAGAGAAAAATTATACAAATTATTATGAGCAATATACTATGAAATATATCGATTTATATAAAATATCGACCACCTTTATTGTTTAGAATATAAAGAATATTATTTATTCTAAAATAATTTCTTAAACTAAAATCATGTTATATTTATTATTTAAATTTATGTTGTTTTTGTAAATTATGTTCTATTTTATTTTTTACTAAAAACATGTAATATTTTATTTCATTTTTATCATTCAAACACTGCTTTTTTCTTTTCTCAATTCTAGTTTTGTCTTATTCTTCATTCATCAAAGGTGATTTTAAGGTCAATTTTTATCCAAAATCACCTTTCTTCTTTTGTCTTTTACTTTTCTTTCAAATAAGTGATTTCATATATATTTTTGTGATGTTGTGTTTCCCCAACATTGTAGCGTAGTTTTAATTTACCTCTATAAAAAAGTGGATCTCTAACAATGAAGATTTCTAACTATAAGTTTTAAATTGATAAGAGGGAATGATAAAGGGAATCTCGAGGAAATTTAATGACAAGAAGACACGTCTATATTCTAATAGAGAAAAATTATACAAATTATTATGAAAATATACCATGAAATATACGATGGTTATATAAAATATCACCACCTTTATTGTTTAGAATATAAAAGAATATTATTTATTCTAAAATAATTCTTTAAACTAAAATCATGTTATATTTTATTATTTAAATTTATGTTGTTTTGTAAATTATGTTCTATTTTATCTTTTACTAAAAACATGTTATATTTTATTTCATTTTTATTATTCAAACACCTGTTTTTTTCTTTTTTTTCTCATTTAGTTTTGTCTTCTTCTTCATTCATCAAAAGTGATTTTAAGTCAATAATTTTATCCAAAATCACTCTCTAAATTTATGTCTTTTTTTCTTTCAAATAAGTGATTTTTCACATATTTTGTGATGTTGTGTTTCCAACATTGTAGCGAGTTTTAATTTACTCCTATAAAAAATTGATTCTAACAATGAAGATTCTCTCACTATAAGTTTTAAATTGATAAGAGGGAATGATAAAAGGGAATCTCGAGAAATTTAATGACAAGAAGACATTCTATATTCTAATAGAAAAATTATACAAATTATTATGAGCAATATACCATGAAATATATCGATCGTTATATAAAATATCGACCACCTTTATTGTTTAGAATATAAAAGAATATTATTTATTCTAAAATAATTTCTTAAACTAAAATCATGTTATATTTTATTATTTAAATTTATGTTGTTTTTGTAAATTATGTTCTATTTTATTTTTTACTAAAAACATGTTATATTTTATTTTTATCATTCAAACTGCTTTTTTTTCTTTCTCAATTCTAGTTTTGTCTTATTCTTCATTCATCAAAAGGTGATTTTAAGGTCAATTTTATCCAAAATCACTCTCTAAATTTTTTTTTTATTACTTTCCTTTCAAATAAGTGATTTCACATATATTTTGTGATGTTGTGTTTCCAACATTGTGAAGTAGTTTAATTTATCTTATAAAAAAGTGGATCTCTAACAATGAAGATTCTCTCACTATAAGTTTTAAATTGATAAGAGGGAATGATAAAAGGAATCTCCGAGAGAAATTTAATGACAAAGACGACTCTGATATTCTAATAGAGAAAAATTATACAAATTATTATGAGCAATATACCATGAAATATATCGATCGTTATATAAAATATTAACCACCTTTATTGTTTAGAATATAAAAGAATATTATTTATTCTAAAATAATTTCTTAAACTAAAATCATGTTATATTTTATTATTTAAATTTATGTTGTTTTTGTAAATTATGTTCTATTTTATCTTTTTACTAAAACATGTTATATTTTATTTCATTTTATCATTCAAACACCTATTTTTTTTCTTTCTCAATTTAGTTTTGTCTTATTCTTCATTCATCAAAGGTGATTTTAAGGTCAATTTTTATCCAAAATCACCTCTCTAAATTTTTTGTCTTTTTTTTCAAATAAGTGATTTCATATATATTTGTGATGTTGTGTTTCCAAATATAGAAGTAGTTTTAATTTACTTTATAAAAAAATGGATTTCTAACAATGAAGATTTCTCACTATAAGTTTTAAATTGATATGAGGGAATGATAAAAGGGAATCTCTGAGGAAATTTAATGACAAGAAGACACGCCTCGATATTTAATAGAGAAAATTATACAAATTATTATGAGCAATATACCATGAAATATATCGATGGTTATATAAAATATCGACCACCTTTATTGTTTAGAATATAAAAGAATATTATTTATTCTAAAATATTTCTTAAACTAAAATCATGTTATATTTTATTATTTAAATTTATGTTGTTTTTGTAAATTATGTTCTATTTTATTTTTTTACTAAAAACATGTTATATTTTATTTCATTTTTATCATTCAAACACTGTTTTTTTTCTTTTCTCAATTTAGTTTTGTCTTATTCTTCATTCATCAAAGGTGATTTTAAGGTCAATTTTTATCCAAAATCACCTCTCTAAATTCTTTTTTGTTTTTTTTTTTCAAATAAGTGATTTCACATATATTTTGTGATGTTGTGTTTCCAACATTGTAGCGTAGTTTTATATTTCCATAAAAAAATTGGATTTAACAATGAAGATTCTCTCACTATAAGTTTTAAATTGATAAGAGGGAATGATAAAGGGAATCTTGAGGAAATTTAATGACAAGAAGACACGTCGATATTCTAATAGAGAAAAATTATACAAATTATTATGAGCAATATACCATGAAATATATCGATCGTTATATAAAATATCGACCACCTTTATTGTTTAAATATAAAAGAATATTATTTATTCTAAAATAATTTTTAAACTAAAATCATGTTATATTTTATTATTTAAATTTATGTTGTTTTTGTAAATTATGTTCTATTTTATCTTTTACTAAAAACATGTTATATTTTATTTCATTTTATCATTCAAACACTGCTTTTTTTCTTTCTCAATTCTAGTTTTGTCTTATTCTTCATTCATCAAAGGTGATTTTAAGGTTAATTTTTATCCAAAATCACCTTCTAAATTCTTTTTCTATTACTTTCCTTTCAAATAAGTGATTTCACATATATTTTGTGATATTGTGTTTCCTATAACATTGTAGCTAGTTTTAATTTACTCCTATAAAAATTGGATCTCGAAAATGAAGATTCTCTCACTATGTATTCTGGTTGATTCCAGGGAATTTTCTGTGTTTATTTAAAATTTTATTTATTTTTAATTTTAATTTTTAAATTCCATGTGACATTTTTTTTAATTATGATTTTATTAAAATGATTATTTTTAAATGTTTTTACTTTTTAAATATTATATTTTCATGAAAATTATTTTTAAGTTATAAACATTTAAGTTTGGATCAAGTTCTATATTTGTCTCAAGATATTTATTTATTGTTTTAAA
Organism: Vicia sativa; assembly: GCA_021764765.1. NCBI lineage: Eukaryota > Viridiplantae > Streptophyta > Magnoliopsida > Fabales > Fabaceae > Vicia > Vicia sativa. The sequence continues at coordinate 144,862,336 of CM038792.1, forward strand.
TTCATTAAATATATGTATTTTTAGCTCATAATATTTATTTTGGTAACTGAATTTCGCGTGCATATTGATGTCACAGAATGTTATGACACACTATCTCGACACTACACAATTTTACAAAGAAATATAAATAGCAGAAAGAACACATTGTTGTTTTACCTGGGCCTGTTGTCTAACTACAATCTACATTCCAAACAAGCCGTGAGGAAATCTCACTATTAGTAGAATTTAATCTGGGAAATAACCACTGGTTATCTCCTTCACTTAAAAACCTACCTAATGCAACTTCAACCTAAGTCCTTACTTAGATCTCGAGTACCTACTACTCCTCAATCATGCAGTGATATCAATAACCTATTGACTAATTGAATTGTGAAGACACATTTAAATATCTTGATCTTGCTTCAAAGCTTCAATCAGATAAACACTATTTTTAAAGCTTGAGTGATAACTACTCCATAAACAAATCAGTCCAATGCACTTATCAATTGATAGTTGCTTGCCTCACAAAAGAGAAACTAGAATTTAAAACCAATCCATAATAATTTTATCTTATACAAAAATGTGCTATCTCTTCAATATAATTCAAGGGCTAAGACTCTGTTGTGGTTGAATTTTTCTTTTATAGAAGTGATTTCAAACTTCATTTTGTCCATAAAGATAATGGTGGTTCACTTAATTTAACTTAAAAACATGGTCTTTTTCAATAAACCAATTTTAGGTTTAATTAAGATTAACCTAAGGAAATTATTTTAAAGATGCTTTCTAATAATGTAAAACAATAATATTTATATTAACAACTTCATGAAAAATTCGTGAATATAAAATAGATCATAGAATAAATAAATATAATCAATGTCATAACATCTGCGCTTTTATTATCGTATCGTTTGTAATTTCATGATGTACTTTAGCTCTTCCGACCATCTCTTTAACATCCTTAGTGGTAGGATTTATCTTTTCAATCTCCGAATGTCATATATTTATCATGACATTGTTAAAGCCTAGTTTTACCAAAATTAATGCTAACTTAAAACACTAAATATAATCGAGTGACTTTTGTTATTCACTACATTATTCTCATTGCCTTAAAAATATACATGTCTCATTTCAACATCTTTTTTCACATTTTCAACAAACTTAAATCAAATATAAAATGGTTTAGTAAAGTTGAAGACATTGTTAAATATAAGTTTTGATTAAAAATGGATGGTCTAAGAACTAATGATGAAGAATGTGATGGAATAAATATGTTTCTTACTAAGATTAAGCAGATGATATTTAATGATCTAGAGGAATGGAATAAATATGCAAATCTTTAACTCTGGTTGATGGTTTTAGTGTATATTTATTAAATTGAATTAGAAGATCTGATTTGAAATATCATAATGCATGATTCTTATTGTTAAACCTTTCTAATGCTATTTATATTTCACCTTTTAAAAATAGAATAATTGTTATATTATAGTTAAGAATAATCTTCTACTTTCTAAAGACAATTCATCCATAGGAAAGCATCACTTAGATTTATGTAAATACTGAAAATAAATTTATTATAACACTTAAAACTCAAAATTGATGACACTCCACCCACCAAGTATTTTGGTATGTAATAAATATTCTAATCTGCCTCAATTCGTGATTTGATGAATCAACAAATAACTTTGTCATATTGGTATTTCTCTCACTGTCCTGTTTTTCCTAAACATTCTTAAAAGACACGAAAATTAATTAGTCTAACACCAATACAAAATAAATATTCTACTATAATGGTTATTAAAACAATTTAGAAAATTATAAAATATCAAATGATAAACTAGAAAATATCTTTGATTTAATTTTTTTTTCTATTTATGATAATTGATTTAAGAAATATTTTTTAACTCAAATTTAATTAAGTAATTTATGGCTAAGAAAAATTTAAATATTAATTTTATAAAATTATTCTTATAGTTAAGAAAACTTAAATGAATTTAGTTTTTACTTTATTAGGTGAATATTTGAAAGTATCTTTTGGATATATTTAGTAGGTATCCTTATTAATCGATACAATGGTTTAATTTAATTTAATTTTTAAATTAATAAAATTTAATTCTATTTCTAACAAATATAAGGATACAATTATATAATTATTGGATTCTTTATAAATGAAATAAATCTAAAGTTTCCATCTATTACTATGAAGTCAAGAGAGAATGTAAGCAAATCTCTCTCATTTTTCAATATAAAATCTTCAAATACAAAACATTCCATCTATTTGATGTGGTGCAAAGTGCCACCTTTCCGCATTCCATGTTTGATGAAGTTGTTGTTAATCAAGAATCGAGTGCAAAAAGGATTATTTAGAGTGATAGTTATTACTTATGTTATGGGTTAGTTACTTTTGAGTTTGTTCTTACATGATTTTATATTTTGTTAGAAAAGAATTTAAGTTTTAAATTGAGAAGACTAAAAAGAATAATAGGAATCTCGAGGAAGGAATCTTATAAATTTATGATCATTGGTTGTATTTTCTAAACTTTTAAAAGTTTATTTAAAATTTTATTTTTATATTTAATTTATAAATTATATTTTTTAATTTTATGATTTATCTAACGATTTTTTAATTTTTTACTTTTTTAAATATTAAACTTTTATTAAATTATTTTTAAATTATAAAATTAAAGTTTTGGATCGTTTCATATTTGTTCTAAGATATTTATTCAAGTTGCTTTTTAAATTACTAATATGTATTTTAAATTTATAATATTATTAAGTGGTAATTCTTGAGTTATATTCTTTTGTTATTCACCATGCTTTATTCTAATTGCTTAAAAATATACATGTCTACCAACTTTCGTCACATTTTCGACCAAACTTAAATCAAATTATAAATTGGTTTTTTAGTAAAGTTCAAGACATTAAAGTAATAAAGGTAGTTTGTGATTAAAAAATGTGATGGAATAAATTTGTTTCCTTATCCTAGATTGCTAGATAGATATATTAACATCAAGATAGAATTGAATAAATATGCAAAATCTTTAATTTAAAGATTGCCTAAATGTGTAGACATTTGAATAACTGAATTTAGGAAGATCTTTGGATGAAAATCACCTGCTATGTATGACTTTATTGTTAAACCTTTCTATTGCCATTATATTTCACCTTTAAAATTAGAATCATTGGTTAATATAGTTAAGAATAGCTTTCACTTTCTAGCAATAATCCATCCATAGAAAGTTTTACTAGATTTATGTAAATACGGATGTTAGATTTATTGCAAATAATTTTAAATCAACATTGATTATAATTCACCAAACCAAGTATTTGCATGTAAATAAATATTTAAATGCCTCACTTCATGATTTTATTGTAATGAACAAATAATCCTCATGTGTATTTCTCACTGTCCAGCTTTTTCCTAAACATTCTTTATAAAAAGACATTTAAAACCTAATTACCAATAATTAAAAAACAAATAAATATCTACTATAATGGTTATTTTCAAACAATTAGAAAATTATAAAATATCAAATGATAAACTTGAGAAAAAATCATCTTCTACGAATTTTTTTTTTCTATTTAAAGATAATTGATTTAAGAAATATTTTTAACTCAAATTTAATTAAGTAATTTATTACAATAAAAAATTTTATATATATTAATTCTTATAAAAAAATTATTCTATAGTTAAGAAAAATTTCAATCAATTTAGTTTTACTTTTTAGGTGAATATTTTGAGTATATCTTTGTATATATATTTTGTAGGTAGTATCCTGTTATTCAATCGACATATTAATTATTTTTTAATTTAATTTTATTTTTAAAATAATTAAAATTTCAAAATAATTTCTAATAAATATATAATTATATAATGAAATAAATCTAAAAGTTTCAATCTATTACTAATAAGTCAAGATATAAAAATGGCGTAAAATCTTTCTATTTTTCATTATAAAATTCAAATATAAAACATTCTTCATTCTATAAGTGCTACACCTTTTCCGCTTCCTCATGTTGATGAAGGACTGACACCAAGTGCAAAAGGATTATCTAAGATTGTTGAAGTTGTCGATGATAAGAGTGGTTTGTTATTGTGGTATTTGTTCAGATCATTGAGGTATCTTTTAAAGTGTGAAAACAAAAAATCTAAGTTTTAAATTAAAGTTTTAAAGATAATGGGAATGAAAAGGGAATCATAGGAAATTTAATGACAAGAAGACAATTGATATTTTAATAGAGAAAATTATACAAATTTTATGAGCAATATATCATGAAATATATCGATCGTTATAAAAATATCGACTATCTTTATTGTTTAGAATATAAAATAATATTATTTATCTAAAATAATTTTTTAAACTAAAATCATGTTATATTTTTTTTAAATTTATGTTGTTTTTGTAAATTATGGTTGTAAATTAGATAGAAATGAAATAAATATGCAAATCTGTAATTCTAGGATGGTTCATAGCTAAGACATTTAATAATAATTGAATTTAGGAATATCTTGATGGAAAAATCAACGTTTATGACTCTTATTGTTAAACCTTTTCTACTGCTATTATATTTCACCTTAAAATTTTAGAATCAGTTATTATAATGTTAATAGTTTTCACTTTCTATACAATTCATCCATGTGAGCCAGATTTATGTAATACTGATACTAGATTTATCATAACACTTTAAACTCAACATTGATTTACACTCCACCACCAAGTTATATTTCGCATGTAACAATATTATGAAATTATGGGCCTCAATCGTGATTTGAATCGAATCAAATAATCTTGCCGTGGGTATTCTCTCAATGCCCAGCTTTTTTCCTAAATATCTCTTAAAAGACACGAAAACCTAATTAGTCTAACACTAATACAAATAAATATCTACTATAATGGTATATTTCAAACAATTAGAAAATATAAAAAATATCAAATGATAAACTAGAGAAAATATCATCTTGATTTAATTTTTTTCTATTTATAGATAATTGATTTAAGAAATATTTTAACTCAAATTTAATTAAGTAATTTATGGCTAAGAAAATTTTAAATATTAATTTTATAAAAAGTTATTCTTATAGTTAAGAAAATTTAAATGAATTTATTTTACTTATTAGGTGAATATTTGAGTATCTTTGGATATATTTGTTGGGTAGGTATCCGTTATTGAATCGATGCTAATTATTTTAATTTTATTTTATTTTAAAATAATTAAAATTTTAATTTATTTCTAACAAATATATCGATACACAATTATATAATTATTGGACCTTTACAAATGAAATAAATCTAAAAGTTTCCATTTGTTAATAAGAAGTCAGAGAGAAATGGCGTAAAATCTCTCTCTTTTTCAATATAAAATCTTCAAATACAAAACATTCCATCTATTTGATAAAGGCCACCTTTCCGCCCCATGTTTGATGAATTGTTGTTAGTCTAACACCGAGTGCAAAAGGATTATCGAGTTGATGAAGTTGTTGATGATAAGAGGGGTTTGGTTACTTGTGAGTTTGTTCTTGTTTAAGGATCATTTATGGTTTCTTAAAGTGTGAAAAGAGAATTTAAGTTTTAAATTGAGAAGAAAGATAATAAGGAATCTAAGGGAATCTTGGAAATTTAATGACAAGAAGACATTCGATATTCTAATAGAGAAACATTATACAAATTATTATGAGCAATATATCATGAAATATGTCGATCATTATATAAAATATCGACCATCTTTATTCTTTAGAATATAAAAGAATATTATTTAATCTAAAATAATTTTTTAAACAAATATCACGTTATATTTTTTATTTAAGTTTATGTTGTTTTTTTAAATTATGTTCTATTTTATCTTTTTACTAAATACATGTTATATTTTATTTCATTTTTATCATTCAAACACCAGTTTTTTTCTTTCTCAATTCTAGTTTTGTCTTATTCTACATTCATCAAAGAAGTTGATTTTAATGTCAATTTTTATCCAAAATCACCTCTCTAAATTCTTTTTCTTTTACTTTTCTTTCAAATAAGTGATTTCACATATATTTTGTGATTTTGTGTTTCCCCCAACATTGTAGCGAGTTTTAATGAACATTCTCTCACTATAGACCCTGGGTTAGTATTCCACCAACTTTCGGGTGTTTATTTAAAACTTGATTTGATTTTATATTTAATTTATAAATTTCATGTGACATTTTTTTAATTATGATTTTATTCAACGATTTTTTAATTTTTTTACTTTTTTAAATATTAATCTTTTTATGAAATTATTTTTTAAATTATAAAAATTTGAAGTTTGGACTGAAGTCTATATTTGTCTCAAGATATTTATTCAAGTTGTTTTAAATTCATTTAAACATATGTAATTTTAGCTCATAATGTTTATTAAGTGGTAATCGATGTGAGACACTTGTTATTCACCATGCTTTATTCCACTGTCTTAAAAATATACATGTCTCAGCTCAACTTCTTTTTCACATTTTTGACCAAACTTAAATCAAATATAAATATGGTTGTACTAAAGTTGAAGACATTAAAGTAATAAATATAAGTTTGTGATTAAAAATGTGATGGAATGAAGAACCACGATGAAGAATGTGATGGAATAAATATGTTTCCTTAACTAGATTAAGCATATAGACATTTAATGATCTAGATAAGAATGAAATAAATATGCAAATCTTTAACCTAAAGATTGCCTAGCGGTAGACATTTAATAATAACTTGAATTTAGGAAGATCTTGGATGGAAAAATCACTGTTGCGATGACTCTTATTGTTAAACCTTTCTATTGCCATTATATTTCACCTTTAAAAATTTGAATCATTGGTTAATATAGTTAAGAATAGCTTTCACTTTCTAGCACAATTCATCCATAGGAAAGCCACTAGATTTATGTAAATAACGATACTAGATTTATTGCAACACTCTTAAAACTCAACATTGATGACACTCCACCCACCAAGTATTTGGCATGTAAACAATATTCTAACTACGAATTCTATCGTGATTTGGTGAATCAACAAATAATCCTTGTTGTTGTGGTATTCTCTCATTGGTCCTGCTTTTTCCTAAACATTCATAAAGACACGAAAACCTAATTAGTCTAACACCAATACAAATAAATATCTACTATAATGGTTTTTTCAAACAATTAGAAAATTATAAAAATATCAAATGATAAACTAGAGGAAAAATCATCTTCGATTTAATTTTTTCTATTTAAAGATAATTTATTTAAGAAATATTCTTAACTCAAACTTAATTAACTAATTTATGGCTAAGAATATGTTATATATTAAATTTTTTAAAAAAATTATTCTTATAGTTAAGAAAAATTTAAGTCAATTTAGTTTCATATTAGGTGAATCTTTGAGTATCTTTGTATATATTTGTTGGTAATATCCATTATTCAATCGAAGGCTAATTATTTTTTAATTTTATTTTATATTAAAATAATTAAAATTTTAAAATAAGTCTAACAAATATACTGATACACAATTATATAATTATTGGACCTTTACAAATGAAATAAATCTAAAAGTTTCCATTTATTAATAAGAAGTCAAGAGAGAAATGATAGAAAATCTCTCTCATTTTTCAATATAAAATAAGTCTAACAAATATACTGATACACAATTATATAATTATTGGACCTTTACAAATGAAATAAATCTAAAAGTTTCCATTTATTAATAAGAAGTCAAGAGAGAAATGATAGAAAATCTCTCTCATTTTTCAATATAAAGTCTTCAAATATAAAACATTCCATCTATTTGATGGGTGCAATGCCACCTTTTTGCTCCCATGTTTGATGAAGTTGTTGTTAATCTGACACCGAGTGCAAAAGGATTATCGAGAGTTGATGAAGTTGTTGATGATAAGAGAGGTTTGGTTACGGTGTGAGTTTGTTCTTGTTTAAGGATCATTTATGGTTTCTTAAAGTGTGAAAACAGAATTTAAGTTTAAAATTTGAAAGAGGATAATGTAGAATATGAGGAAGGGAATCTGAGGAAATTTAATGACAAGAAGACATGTGTGATATTCTAATAGAGAAAAATTATACAAATTATTAGGAGCAATATATCATGAAATATATCAATCGTTATATAAAATCGACCACCATTATTGTTTAGAATATAAAATAATATTATTTAATCTAAAATAACTTTTTAAACTAAAATCATGTTATATTTTTTATTTAAATTTATGTTGTTTTTAAAATTATGTTCTATTTTATCTTTTTACTAAAAACATGTTATATTTTATTTCATTTTATCATTCAAACACCTATTTTTTTCTTTCTCAATTCTAGTTTTGTCTTATTCTTCATTCATCAAAGAAGGTGATTTTAAGGTCAATTTTATCCAAAATCACCTCTCTAAATTTTTTTTACTTTTCTTTCAAATAAGTGATTTCACATATATTTTGTGATTTTGTGTTTCCAACGTTGTAGCAGTTTTAATGAACATTCTCTCACTATAGATCAGGTTAGTATTCCACCAACTTTCGGTGTTTATTTAAACTTGATTTGATTTTATATTTAATTTATAAATTTCATGTGACATTTTTTAATTATGATTTTATTCAACGATTTTTAATTTTTTACTTTTTAAATATTAATCTTTTATGAAATTATTTTTAAATTATAAAAATTTGAAGTTTGATCAAGTCTATATTTGTCTCAAGATATTTATTCAAGTTGTTTTAAATTCATTTAAACATATGTATTTTTAGCTCATAATGTTTTTTAAGTGGTAATCGATGTGAGACACTTGTTATTCACCATGCTTTATTCCACTTGCCTTAAAATATACATGTCTCAAATTCAACTTCTTTTTCACATTTTGACCAAACTTAAATCAAATATAAATATGGTTGTACTAAAGTTGAAGACATTAAAGTAATAAATATAAGTTTGTGATTAAAAATGTGATGGAATGAAGAACCACTTGAAGAATGTGATGGAATAAATATGTTTCCTTACCTAGATTAAGCATATAGACATTTAATGATCTAGATAAGAATGAAATAAATATGCAAATCTTTAACCTAAAGATTGTCTAGCGGTAGACATTTAATAATAACTTGAATTTAGGAAGATCTTGGATGAAAAATCATCGCTATGATGACTCTTATTGTTAAACCTTTCTATTGCCATTATATTTTCACCTTTAAAAATTAGAATCATTGGTTAATATAGTTAAGAATAGCTTTCACTTTCTAGCACAATTCATCCATAGGAAAGCCACTAGATTTATGTAAATAACGATACTAGATTTATTGCAACACTCTTAAAACTCAACATTGATGACACTCCACCCACCAAGTATTTGGCATGTAAACAATATTCTAACTACGGCCTCCATCGTGATTTGATCAATCAACAAATAATTGTTGTGGGTATTCTCACCGGTCCTGTTTTTCCTAAACATTCCCGCAAAAGACACGAAAACCTAATTAGTCTAACACCAATACAAATAAATATCTACTATAATGGTTGTTTTCAAACAATTAGAAAATTATAAAAATATCAAATGATAAACTAGAGGAAAAATCATCTTCGATTTAATTTTTTTTCTATTTAAAGATAATTTATTTAAGAAATATTCTTAACTCAAACTTAATTAACTAATTTATGGCTAAGAATATGTTATATATTAAATTTTTTTTAAAAAATTATTCTTATAGTTAAGAAAAATGTAAGTCAATTTAGTTTTACTTATTAGGTGAATCTTTGAGTATCTTTGTATATATTTGTTGGGTACGTATCCGTTATTCAATCGAAGGCTAATTATTTTTTAATTTTATTTTATATTAAAATAATTAAAATTTTAAAATAAGTCTAACAAATATACTGATACACAATTATATAATTATTGGACCTTTACAAATGAAATAAATCTAAAAGTTTCCATTTATTAATAAGAAGTCAAGAGAGAAATGACAGAAAATCTCTCTCATTTTTCAATATAAAGTCTTCAAATATAAAACATTCCATCTATTTGATGGGTGCAATGCCACCTTTTTGCTCCCATGTTTGATGAAGTTGTTGTTAATCTGACACCGAGTGCAAAAGGATTATCGAGAGTTGATGAAGTTGTTGATGATAAGAGAGGTTTGGTTACGGTGTGAGTTTGTTCTTGTTTAAGGATCATTTATGGTTTCTTAAAGTGTGAAAACAGAATTTAAGTTTTAAATTGAGAAGAGGGAAGGATAACAGAGAATATGAGGAAGGGAATCTGAGGAAATTTAATGACAAGAAGACATGTGTGATATTCTAATAGAGAAAAATTATACAAATTATTAGGAGCAATATATCATGAAATATATCAATCGTTATATAAAATATCGACCACCATTATTGTTTAGAATATAAAATAATATTATTTAATCTAAAATAACTTTTTAAACTAAAATCGTATATATTTTTTATTTAAATTTATGTTGTTTTTTTAAATTATGTTCTATTTTATCTTTTTACTAAAAACATGTTATATTTTATTTCATTTTTATCATTCAAACACCTATTTTTTTCTTTCTCAATTCTAGTTTTGTCTTATTCTTCATTCATCAAAGAAGGTGATTTTAAGGTCAATTTTTATCCAAAATCACCTCTCTAAATTCTTTTTCTTTTACTTTTCTTTCAAATAAGTGATTTCACATGTATTTTCTGATGTTGTGTTTCCCCCAACATTGTAGCGAGTTTTCATTTACACCTATAAAAAAATTAGATCTCTAACAAATGAAGATTCTCTCATTATAGACCCCAGGCCAGTATTCAACCCACTTTCGGGTGTTTATTTAAAATTTTGTTTTAGTTTTTATTTAATTTTTAAATTTCATGTGACATTGTTTAAATTATGATTTTATTCAACGATTTTTAAATTATTTTACTTTTTTAAATATTATACTTTTTTAAATATTATACTTTTTATGAAATTATTTTTTAAATTATAAAAATTTGAAGTTTGGACTGAAGTCTATATTTGTCTCAAGATATTTATTCAAGTTGTTTTAAATTCATTTAAACATATGTAATTTTAGCTCATAATGTTTATTAAGTGGTAATCGATGTGAGACACTTGTTATTCACCATGCTTTATTCCACTGTCTTAAAAATATACATGTCTCAGCTCAACTTCTTTTTCACATTTTTGACCAAACTTAAATCAAATATAAATATGGTTGTACTAAAGTTGAAGACATTAAAGTAATAAATATAAGTTTGTGATTAAAAATGTGATGGAATGAAGAACCACGATGAAGAATGTGATGGAATAAATATGTTTCCTTACCTAGATTAAGAAGATAGACATTTAATGATCTAGATAGGAATGGAATAAATATGCAAATCTGTAACCTAAGGATGGTCTAGCGGTAGCCATTTATTAATAACTTCAATTTAAGAAGACCTTGGACGGAAAAATCACTATTGCGATGACTCTTATTGTTAAACCTTTCTATTGCCATTATATTTCACCTTTAAAAATTAGAATCATTGGTTAATATAGTTAAGAATAACTTTCAATTTCTAGCATAATTCATCCATAGGAAAGCCACTAGATTTATGTAAATACGGATGCTAGATTTATTGCAACACTCTTAAAACTCAACATTGATGACACTCCAGCTACCAAGTATTTGGCATGTAACAAAATATTCTAACTGCGGCCTCCATTGTGATTTGATTGAATCAACAAATAATCCTTGTTGCAGTGGGTATTCTCTCACATGTCCAGTTTTTCCTAAACATTCCCGCGAAAGACACGAAAACCTAATTAGTCTAACACCAATACAAATAAATATCTACTATAATGGTTATTTTCAAACAATTAGAAAATTAATAAAATATCAAATGATAAACTAGAGGAAAAATCATCTTCGATTTAATTTTTTTTCTATTTAAAGATAATTGATTTAAGAAATATTTTTAACTCAAATTTAATTAACTAATTTATGGCTAAGAAAAAGTTATATATTAATTTTATAAAATAAAATTATTCTTATAGTTAAGAAAAATTTAAATCAATTTAGTTTTACTTATTAGGTGAATATTTGAGTATCTTTGTATATATTTGTTGGGTAGGTATCCGTTATTCAATCGATGGCTAATTATTTTTTTGTTTTAATTTATTTTAAAATAATTAAAATTTTTAATCAATTTCTAACAAATATACTGATACACAATTATATAATTATTGGACCTTTACAAATGAAATAAATCTAAAAGTTTCCATCTATTACTAAGAGGTCAAGAGAGAAATGGCAGAAAATCTATCTCATTTTTCAATATAAAATCTTCAAATATAAAGCATTCCATCTATTTGGTGGGTGCAGTGCTACCTTTCCGCTCCCATGTTTGATGAAGTTGTTGTTAATCTGACACCGAGTGCAAAAGGATTATCGAGAGTTGATGAAGTTGTTGATGATAAGAGAAGTTTGGTTACTGTGTGAGTTTGTTCTTGTTTAAGGATCATTTATGGTTTCTTAAAGTGTGAAAACAGAATTTAAGTTTTAAATTGAGAAGAGGGAAAGATAACAGGGAATCTGAGGAAGGGAATCTGAGGAAATTTAATGACAGGAAGACATGTCTGATATTCTAATAGAGAAAAATTATACAAATTATTAGGAGCAATATATCATGAAATATATCAATCGTTATATAAAATATCGACCATCTTTATTGTTTAGAATATAAAATAATATTATTTAATCTAAAATAACTTTTTAAACTAAAATCGTGTTATATTTTTTTATTTAAATTTATGTTGTTTTTTTAAATTATGTTGTATTTTATCTTTTTACTAAAAACATGTTATATTTTATTTCATTTTTATCATTCAAACACCTGTTTTTTCCTTTCTCAATTCTAGTTTTGTCTTATTCTTCATTCGTCAAAGAAGGTGATTTTAAGGTCAATTTTTATCCAAAATCACCTCTCTAAATTCTTTTTCTTTTACTTTTCTTTCAAATAAGTGATTTCACATGTATTTTGTGATGTTGTGTTTCCCCCAACATTGAAGCGAGCTTTAATTTACTCCTATAAAAAAAAAATTGGATCTCTAACAAATGAAGATTCTCTCATAAAGACCCTGGGCCAGTATTCAACCCACTTTCGGGTGTTTATTTAAAATTTTGTTTTAGTTTTTATTTAATTTTTAAATTTCATGTGACATTGTTTAAATTATGATTTTATTCAACGATTTTTAAATTATTTTACTTTTTTAAATATTATACTTTTTTAAATATTATACTTTTTATGAAATTATTTTTTAAATTATAAAAATTTGAAGTTTGGACTGAAGTCTATATTTGTCTCAAGATATTTATTCAAGTTGTTTTAAATTCATTTAAACATATGTATTTTTAGCTCATAATGTTTATTAAGTGGTAATCGATGTGAGACTCTTTTTATTCACCATGCTTTATTCCATCGTCTTAAAATATACATGTCTCTACTCAACTTTTGCACATTTTGACTTAAAAAATATAAATATGGTTGTAGTAAAGTTGAAGACATTAAAGTAATAAATATAAGTTTTTTGATTAAAAATGTGATGGAATGAAGAACCACGATGAAGATTGTGATGGAATAAATATGTTTCTTCTAGATTAAGTATGACATTTAATGATCTAGATAGGAATGGAATAAATATGAAAATCTGTAACCTAAGGATGGTCTAGCGGTAGACGTTTAATAATAACTTGAATTTAGGAAGATCTTGGACGGAAAAATCACTATTGCGATGACTCTTATTGTTAAACCTTTCTATTGCCATTATATTTCACCTTTAAAAATTAGAATCATTGGTTAATATAGTTAAGAATAACTTTCACTTTCTAGCACAATTCATCCATAGGAAAGCCACTAGATTTATTTAAAAACGGATGCTAGATTTATTGCAACACTCTTAAAACTCAACATTGATGACACTCCACCTACCAAGTATTTGGCATGTAACAAAATATTCTAACTGCGGCCTCCATCGTGATTTGATTGAATCAACAAATAATCCTTGTTGTTGTGGGTATTCTCTCACATGTCCAGTTTTTCCTAAACATTCCCGCGAAAGACACGAAAACCTAGTTAGTCTAACACCAATACAAATAAATATCTACTATAATGGTTATTTTCAAACAATTAGAAATTATAAAAATATCAAATGATAAACTAGAGGAAAAATCATCTTCGATTTAATTTTTTTTCTATTTAAAGATAATTGATTTAAGAAATATTATTAACTCAAATTTAATTAAATAATTTATGGCTAAGAAAAAGTTATATATTAATTTTATAAAAAAAAATTATTCTTATAGTTAAGAAATATTTAAGTCAATCTAGTTTTACTTATGTGGTGAATATTTAAGTATCTTTGTATATATTTGTTGGGTAGGTATCCGTTATTCAATCGATGGCTAATTATTTTTTAATTTTAATTTATTTTAAAATAATTAAAATTTTCAATCAATTTCTAACAAATATAATGACTAATACACAATTATATAATTATTGGACCTTTACAAATGAAATAAATTTAAAAGTTTCCATCTATTACTAAGAAGTCAAGAGAGAAATGACAGAATATCTCTCTCATTTTTCAATACAAAATCTTTAAATATAAAAAATTCCATTTATTTGATGGGTGCAGTGCCACCTTTCCGCTTCAATGTTTGATGAAGTTGTTGTTAATCTGACACCGAGTTCAAAAGGATTATCAAGAGTTGATGAAGTTGTTGATGATAATAGGGGTTTGGTTACGGTGTGAGTTTGTTCTTGTTTAAGGATCATTTATGTTTTCTTAAAGTGTGAAAACAGAATTTAAGTTTTAAATTGAAAAGAGGGAAAGATAACAGGAAATCTGAGGAAGGGAATCTGAGGAAATTTAATGACAAGAAGACACGTCTGATATTCTAATAGAGAAAAATTATACAAATTATTATGAGCAATATATCATGAAATATATCGATCGTTATATAAAATATCGACCATCTTTATTGTTTAGAATATAAAATAATATTATTTAATCTAAAATAATTTTTTAAACTAAAATCATGTTATATTTTTTTATTTAAATTTATGTTGTTTTTGTAAATTATGTTCTATTTTATCTTTTTACTAAAAACATGTTATATTGTATTTCATTTTTATCATTCAAATACCTGTTTTTTTCTTTCTCAATTCTAGTTTTGTCTTATTCTTCATTCATCAAAGAATGTGATTTTAAGGTCAATTTTTATCCAAAATCGCCTCTCTAAATTATTTTTCTTTTACTTTTCTATCAAATAAGTGATTTCACATCTATTTTGTGATGTTGTGTTTCCCCCAACATTGTAGCGAGTTTTAATTTACTCCTATAAAAAAATTGGATCTCTGACAAATGAAGATTCTCTCACTATAGACCCTGGGTAAATATTCCACCCAGTTACGGGTGTTTATTTTAAATTTTATTTAATTTTTTATTTAATTTTAAAATTCCATGTGACATTTTTTTAATTATGATTTTATTCAACGATTTTTATATTTTTTTTACTTTTTTAAATATTATACTTTTTATGAAATTATTTTTAAAATTATAAAAATTAGAAGTTTGGACTGAAGTCTATATTTGTCTTAAGATATTTATTCAAGTTGTTTTAAATTCATTTAAACATATGTATTTTTAGCTCATAATGTTTATTAAGTGGTAATCGATGTGAGACTCTTGTTATTCACCATGCTTTATTCCACTGTCTTAAAAATATACATATCTCAGCTAAACTTCTTTTTCACATTTTTGACCAAACTTAGTAAAAAGATAAATATGGTTGTAGTAAAGTTGAAGACATTAAAGTAATAAATAGTAGTTTGTGATTAAAAATGTGATGGAATGAAGAACCACGATGAAGAATGTGATGGAATAAATATGTTTCCTTACCTAGATTAAGCAGATAGACATTTAATGATCTAGATAGGAATGGAATAAATATGAAAAACTTTAACCTAAGGATGGTCTAGCGGTAGACATTTAATAATAACTTGAATCTCTAACAATGATGATTCTCTCACTATAAGTTTTAAATTGATGAGAGGGAATGATAAAAGGGAATCTCTGAGGAAATTTAATGACAAGAAGACACGTCGATATTCTAATAGAAAAATTATACAAATTATTATGAGCAATATACCATGAAATATATCGATCGTTATATAAAATATCGACCACCTTTATTGTTTAGAATATAAAAGAATATTATTTATTCTAAAATAATTTCTTAAACTAAAATCATGTTATATTTTATAATTTAAATTTATGTTGTTTTTGTAAATTATGTTCTATTTTATCTTTTTACTAAAAACATGTTATATTTTATTTCATTTTTATCATTCAAACACCTGTTTTTGTCTTTCTTAATTCTAGTTTTGTCTTATTCTTCATTCATCAAAGGTGATTTTAAGGTCAAGAAGATTCTCTCACTATAAGTTTTAAATTGATAAGAGGGAATGATAAAAGGGAATCTCTTAGGAAATTTAATGACAAGAAGACACGTCTGATATTCTAATAGAGAAAAATTATACAAATTATTATGAGCAATATACCATGAAATATATCGATCGTTATATAAAATATCGACCACCTTTATTGTTTAGAATATAAAAGAATATTATTTATTCTAAAATAATTTTTTAAACTAAAATCATCTTATATTTTATTATTTAAATTTATGTTGTTTTTGTAAATTATGTTCTATTTTATCTTTTTACTAAAAACATGTTATATTCTATTTCATTTTTATCATTCAAACACCTGTTTTTTTCTTTCTCAATTCTAGTTTTCTCTTATTCTTCATCCATCAAAGGTGATTTTAAGGTCAATTTTTATCCAAAATCACTCTCTAAATTTTTGTCTTTACTTTTCTTTCAAATAAGTGATTTCACATATATTTTGTGATGTTGTGTTTCCAACATTGTAGCGAGTTTTAATTTACTCCTATAAAAAAATTGGATCTCTAACAATGAAGATTCTCTCACTATAAGTGTTAAGTTGATAAGAGGGAATGATAAAAGGGAATCTATTAGGAAATTTAATGACAAGAAGACACGTCTGATATACTAATAGAGAAAAATTATACAAATTATTATGAGCAATATACCATGAAATATATCGACATATATATAAAATATCGATCATCTTTATTGTTTAGAATATAAAATAATATTATTTAATCTAAAATAATTTTTAAACTAATATCATGTAATATTTTTTTATTTAAATTTATGTTGTTTTTGTAAATTATGTTCTGTTTTATCTTTTTACTAAAAACATGTTATATTTTATTTCACTTTTATCATTCAAACACCTGTTTTTTTCTTTCTAAATTTTAGTTTTGTCTTATTCTTCATTCATCAAAGAAGGTGATTTTAAGGTCAATTTCTATCCAAAATCACCTCTCTAAATTTTTTATTTTTTTCTTTCAAATAAGTGATTTCACAAATATTTTGTGATGTTGTGTTTCCCCCAACATTGTAGCGAGTTTTAATTTACTCCTATAAAAAAATTGGATCTCTAACAATGAAGATTCTCTCACTATAAGTTTTAAATTGATAAGAGGGAATGATAAAAGGGAATCTCTGAGGAAATTTAATGACAAGAAGACACGTCTGATATTTTAATAGAGAAAAATTATACAAATTATTATGAGCAACATACCATGAAATATATCGATCGTTATATAAAATATCGGCCACCTTTATTGTTTAGAATATAAAAGAATATTATGTTGATGATAAGAGAGGTTTGGTTACGGTGTGAGTTTGTTCTTGTTTAAGGATCATTTATGGTTTCTTAGAGTGTGAAAACAGAATTTAAGTTTTCAATTGAGAAGAGGGAAAGATAATAGGGAATCTGAGGAAGGGACTCTGAAGAAATTTAATGACAAGAAGACACGTCTGATATTCTAATAAAGAAAAATTATACAAATTATTATGAGCAATATCTCATGAAATATATCGATCGTTATATAAAATATCGACCATCTTTATTTAAATTTATGTTGTTTTTGTAAATTATGTTCTATTTTATCTTTTTACTAAAAACATGTAATATTTTATTTCAATTTTATCATTCAAACACCTGTTTTTTTCTTTCTCAATTCTAGTTTTGTCTTATTCTTCATTCATCAAAGGTGATTTTAAGGTCAATTTTTATCCAAAATCACCTCGCTAAATTCTTTGTCTTTTACTTATCTTTCAAATAAGTGATTTCACATATATTTTGTGATGTTGTGTTTCCCCCAACATTGTAGCGAGTTTTAATTTACTCTTATAAAAAACTTGGATCTCTAACAATGATGATTCTCTCACTATAAGTTTTAAATTGATGAGAGGGAATGAAAAAAGGGAATCTCTGAGGAAATTTAATGACAAGAAGACACGTCTGATATTCTAATAGAGAAAAATTATATAAATTATTATGAGCAAGATACCATGAAATATATCGATCGTTATATAAAATATCGACCACCTTTATTGTTTAGAATATAAAAGAACATTATTTATTCTAAAATAATTTTTTAAACTAAAATCATGTTATATTTTATTATTTAAATTTATGTTGTTTTTGTAAATTATGTTCTATTTTATCTTTTTACTAAAAACATGTTATATTTTATTTCATTTTTATCATTCAAACACCTGTTTTTGTCTTTCTTAATTCTAGTTTTGTCTTATTCTTCATTCATCAAAGGTGATTTTAAGGTCAATTTTTATCCAAAATCACCTCTCTAAATTCTTTGTCTTTTACTTTTCTTTCAAATAAGTGATTTCACATATATTTTGTGATGTTGTGTTTCCCCCAACATTGTAGCGAGTTTTAATTTACTCCTATAAAAAAATTGGATCTCTAACAATGAAGATTCTCTCACTATAAGTTTTAAATTGATAAGAGGGAATGATAAAAGGGAATCTCTGAGGAAATTTAATGACAAGAAGACACGTCTGATATTCTAATAGAGAAAAATTATACAAATTATTATGAGCAATATACCATGAAATATATCGACCGTTATATAAAATATCGACCATCTTTATTGTTTAGAATATAGAATAATATTATTTAATCTAAAATAATTTTTTAAACTAATATCATGTTATATTTTTTTATTTAAATTTATGTTGTTTTTGTAAATTATGTTCTGTTTTATCTTTTTTCTAAAAACATGTTATATTTTATTTCACTTTTATCATTCAAACACCTGTTTTTTTCTTTCTAAATTCTAGTTTTGTCTTATTCTTCATTCATCAAAGAAGGTGATTTTAAGGTCAATTTTTATCCAAAATCACCTCTCTAAATTCTTTGTCTTTTACTTTTCTTTCAAATAAGTGATTTCACATATATTTTGTGATGTTGTGTTTCCCCCAACATTGTAGCGAGTTTTAATTTACCCTTATAAAAAAAGTGGATCTCTAACAATGAAGATTCTCTAACTATAAGTTTTAAATTGATAAGAGGGAATGATAAAAGGGAATCTCTGAGGAAATTTAATGACAAGAAGACACGTCTGATATTCTAATAGAGAAAAATTATACAAATTATTATGAGCAATATACCATGAAATATATCGATCGTTATATAAAATATCGACCACCTTTATTGTTTAGAATATAAAAGAATATTATTTATTCTAAAATAATTTCTTAAACTAAAATCATGTTATATTTTATTATTTAAATTTATGTTGTTTTTGTAAATTATGTTCTATTTTATCTTTTTACTAAAAACATGTTATATTTTATTTCATTTTTATCATTCAAACACCTGTTTTTTTCTTTCTCAATTCTAGTTTTCTCTTATTCTTCATCCATCAAAGGTGATTTTAAGGTCAATTTTTATCCAAAATCACCTCTCTAAATTCTTTGTCTTTTACTTTTCTTTCAAATAAGTGATTTCACATATATTTTGTGATGTTGTGTTCCCCCCAACATTGTAGCGAGTTTTAATTTACTCCTATAAAAAAATTGGATCTCTAACAATGAAGATTCTCTCACTATAAGTGTTAAGTTGATAAGAGGGAATGATAAAAGGGAATCTATTAGGAAATTTAATGACAAGAAGACACGTCTGATATACTAATAGAGAAAAATTATACAAATTATTATGAGCAATATACCATGAAATATATCGACATATATAAAATATCGACCATCTTTATTGTTTAGAATATAAAAGAATATTATTTAATCTAAAATAATTTTTAAACTAAAATCATGTTATATTTTTTATTTAAATTTATGTTGTTTTTGTAAATTATGTTCTATTTTATCTTTTACTAAAAACATGTTATATTTTATTTCATTTTATCATTCAAACACTGTTTTTTCTTTCTAAATTTTAGTTTTGTCTTATTCTTCATTCATCAAAAAGGTGATTTTAAGGTCAATTTTATCCAAAATCACCTCTCTAAATTCTTTTTATTTTTTTTCTTTCAAATAAGTGATTTCACAAATATTTTGTGATGTTGTGTTTCCAACATTGTAGCGAGTTTTAATTTACTATAAAAAATTGGATCTCTAACAATGAAGATTCTCTCACTATAAGTTTTAAATTGATAAGAGGGAATGATAAAAGGGAATCTCTGAGGAAATTTAATGACAAGAAGACACGTATGATATTCTTATAGAGAAAAATTATGCAAATTATTATGAGCAACATACCATGAAATATATCGATCGTTATATAAAATATCGACCATCTTTATTGTTTAGAATATAAAATAATATTATTTATTCTAAAATAATTTCTTAAACTAAAATCATGTTATATTTTATTATTTAAATTTATGTTGTTTTTGTAAATTATGTTCTATTTTATCTTTTTACTAAAAACATGTTATATTTTATTTCATTTTTATCATTCAAACACCTGTTTTTTTCTTTCTCAATTCTAGTTTTTTGTTATTCTTCATTCAATAAAGGTGATTTTAAGGTCAATTTTTATCCAAAATCACCTCTCTAAATTCTTTTTCTTTTACTTTTCTTTCAAATAAGTGATTTCACATATATTTTGTGATGTTGTGTTTCCAACATTGTAGCGAGTTTTAATTTACTCCTATAAAAATTGGATCTCTAACAATGAAGATTCTCTCACTATAAGTTTTAAATTGATAAGAGGGAATGATAAAGGGAATCTTTGAGGAAATTTACTGACAAGAAGACATGTCTGATATTCTAATAGAGAAAAATTATACAAATTATTATGAGCAATATACCATGAAATATATCGATCGTTATATAAAATATCGACCACCTTTATTGTTTAGAATATAAAAGAATATTATTTATTCTAAAATAATTTTTAAACTAAAATCATGTTATATTTTATTATTTAAATTTATGTTGTTTTTGTAAATTATGTTCTATTTTATCTTTTTACTAAAAACATGTTATATTTTATTTCATTTTTATCATTCAAACACCTGTTTTTTTCTTTCTCAATTCTAGTTTTGTCTTATTCTTCATTCATCAAAGGTGATTTTAAGGTCAATTTTTATCCAAAATCACCTCTCTAAATTCTGTCTTTTACTTTTCTTTCACATAAGTGATTTCACATATATTTTGAGATGTTGTGTTTCCAACATTGTAGTAGTTTTAATTTACTCCTATAAAAAAATTGGATCTCTAACAATGAAGATTCTCTCACTATAAGTTTTAAATTGATAAGAGGGATTGATAAAAGGGAATCTCTGAGGAAATTTAATGACAAGAAGTCATGTCTGATATTCTAATAGAGAAAAATTATACAAATTATTATGAGCAATATACCATGAAATATATCGATCGTTATATAAAATATCAACCACCTTTATTGTTTAGAATATAAAAGAATATTATTTATTCTAAAATAATTTCTTAAACTAAAATCACGTTATATTTTATTATTTAAATTTATGTTGTTTTTGTAAATTATGTTCTATTTTATCTTTTACTAAAACATGTTATATTTTATTTCATTTTTATCATTCAAACACTGTTTTTTCTTTCTCAATTCTAGTTTTTGTTATTCTTCATTCATCAAAGGTGATTTTAAGGTCAATTTTATCCAAAATCACCTCTCTAAATTCTTTGTCTTTTTCTTTTCTTTCAAATAAGTGATTTCACATATATTTTGTGATGTTGTGTTTCCCCCAACATTGTAGCGAGTTTTAATTTTTACTATAAAAAATTGGATCTCTAACAATGAAGATTCTCACTATAAGTTTTAAATTGATAAGAGGGAATGATAAAAGGGAATCTCTGAGGAAATTTAATGACAAGAAGACACGTCTGATATTCTAATAGAGAAAAATTATACAAATTATTATGAGCAATATACCATGAAATATATCGATCGTTATATAAAATACCGACCACCTTTATTGTTTAGAATATAAAAGAATATTATTTATTCTAAAATAATTTTTTAAACTAACATCATGTTATATTTTATTAATTAAATTTATGTTGTTTTTGTAAATTATGTTCTATTTTATCTTTTTACTAAAAACATGTTATATTTTATTTCATTTTTATCATTCAAACACCTGTTTTTTTCTTTCTCAATTCTAGTTTTGTCTTATTCTTCATTCATCAAAGGTGATTTTAAGGTCAATTTTTCCAAAACACCTCTCTAAATTCTTTGTCTTTTTCTTTTCTTTCAAATAAGTGATTTCACATATATTTTGTGATGTTGTGTTTCCCCCAACATTGTAGCGAGTTTTAATTTACTCTTATAAAAAAAGTGGATCTCTAACAATGAAGATTCTCTAACTATAAGTTTTAAATTGATAAGAGGGAATGATAAAAGGGAATCTCTGAGGAAATTTAATGACAAGACAAGTCAGATATTCTAATAGAGAAAAATTATACAAATTATTATGAGCAATATACCATGAAATATATCGATCGTTATATAAAATATCGACCACCTTTATTGTTTAGAATATAAAAGAATATTATTTATTCTAAAATAATTTCTTAAACTAAAATCATGTTATATTTTATTATTTAAATTTATGTTGTTTTTGTAAATTATGTTCTATTTTATCTTTTTACTAAAAACATGTTATATTTTATTTCATTTTTATCATTCAAACACCTGTTTTTTTCTTTCTCAATTCTAGTTTTGTCTTATTCTTCATTCATCAAAGGTGATTTTAAGGTCAATTTTTATCCAAAATCACCTCTCTAAATTCTTTTTCTTTTCTTTTCTTTCAAATAAGTGATTTCACATATATTTTGTGATGTTGTGTTTCCCCCAACATTGTAGCGAGTTTTAATTTACTCTTATAAAAAAAGTGGATCTCTAACAATGAAGATTCTCTAACTATAAGTTTTAAATTGATAAGAGGGAATGATAAAAGGGAATCTCTGAGGAAATTTAATGACAAGAAGACACGTCTGATATTCTAATAGAGAAAAATTATACAAATTATTATGAGCAATATACCATGAAATATATCGATCGTTATATAAAATATCGACCACCTTTATTGTTTAGAATATAAAAGAATATTATTTATTCTAAAATAATTTCTTAAACTAAAATCATGTTATATTTTATTATTTAAATTTATGTTGTTTTTGTAAATTATGTTCTATTTTATCTTTTTACTAAAAACATGTTATATTTTATTTCATTTTATCATTCAAACACCTGTTTTTTTCTTTCTAAATTCTAGTTTTGTCTTATTCTTCATTCATCAAAGAAGGTGATTTTAAGGTCAATTTTTATCCAAAATCACCTCTCTAAATTCTTTGTCTTTTCTTTTCTTTCAAATAAGTGATTTCACATATATTTTGTGATGTTGTGTTTCCAACATTGTAGCGTAGTTTTAATTTACTCCTATAAAAATTGGATCTCTAACAATGAAGATTCTCAATCTATAAGTTTTAAATTGATAAGAGGGAATGATAAAAGGGAATCTCTGAGAAAATTTAATGAGAAGAAGACACGTCTGATATTCTAATAGAGAAAAATTATACAAATTATTGTGAGCAATATACCATGAAATATATCGATCGTTATATAAAATATCGACCACCTTTATTGTTTAGAATATAACAGAATATTATTTATTCTAAAATAATTTTTAAACTAAAATCATGTTATATTTTATTATTTAAATTTATGTTGTTTTTGTAAATTATGTTCTATTTTATCTTTTACTAAAAACATGTTATATTTTATTTCATTTTATCATTCAAACACTGTTTTTTTCTTTCTCAATTCTAGTTTTGTCTTATTCTTCATTCATCAAAGGTGATTTTAAGGTCAATTTTATCCAAAATCACCTCTCTAAATTTTTCTTTTACTTTTCTTTCAAATAAGTGATTTCACATATATTTTGTGATGTTGTGTTTCCAACATTGTAGTTTTAATTTACTCCTATAAAAATTGGATCTCTAACAATGAAGATTCTCTCACTATAAGTTTTAAATTGATAAGAGGGATTGATAAAAGGGAATCTCTGAGGAAATTTAATGACAAGACAAGTCTGATATTCTAATAGAGAAAAATTATACAAATTATTATGAGCAATATACCATGAAATATATCGATCGTTATATAAAATATCGACCACCTTTATTGTTTAGAATATAAAAGAATATTATTTATTCTAAAATAATTTCTTAAACTAAAATCATGTTATATTTTATTATTTAAATTTATGTTGTTTTTGTAAATTATGTTCTATTTTATCTTTTTACTAAAAACATGTTATATTTTATTTCATTTTTATCATTCAAACACCTATTTTTTTCTTTCTCAATTCTAGTTTTGTCTTCTTTTTCATTCATCAAAGGTGATTTTAAGGTCAATTTTTATCCAAAATCACCTCTCTAAATTCTTTTTCTTTTTCTTTTCTTTCAAATAAGTGATTTCACATATATTTTGTGATGTTGTGTTTCCCCCAACATTGTAGCGAGTTTTAATTTACCCTTATAAAAAAAGTGGATCTCTAACAATGAAGATTCTCTAACTATAAGTTTTAAATTGATAAGAGGGAATGATAAAAGGGAATCTCTGAGGAAATTTAATGACAAGAAGACACGTCTGATATTCTAATAGAAAAATTATAAAATTATTATGAGCAATATACCATGAAATATATCGATGGTTATATAAAATATAGACCACCTTTATTGTTTAGAATATAAAAGAATATTATTTATTCTAAAATAATTTCTTAAACTAAAATCATGTTATATTTTATTATTTAAATTTATGTTGTTTTTGTAAATTATGTTCTATTTTATCTTTTACTAAAACATGTTATATTTTATTTCATTTTTATCATTCAAACACTGTTTTTTTTCTTTCTAAATTCTAGTTTTGTCTTATTCTTCATTCATCAAAGAAGGTGATTTTAAGGTCAATTTTTATCCAAAATCACCTCTCTAAATTCTTTGTCTTTTTCTTTTCTTTCAAATAAGTGATTTCACATATATTTTGTGATGTTGTGTTTCCCCCAACATTGTAGCGAGTTTTACTTTACTCCTATAAAAAACGTGGATCTCTAACAATAAAGATTCTATGTCTATTAAATTGATAAGAGGGAATGATAAAAGGGAATCTCTGAGGAAATTTAATGAGAAGAAGACACGTCTGATATTCTCTAATAGAGAAAAATTATACAAATTATTGTGAGTAATATACCATGAAATATATCGATCGTTATATAAAATATCGATCACCTTTATTGTTTAGAATATAAAAGAATATTATTTATTCTAAAATAATTTCTTAAACTAAAATCATGTAATATTTTTTTTATTTAAATTTATGTTGTTTTTGTAAATTATGTTCTGTTTTATCATTTTACTAAAAACATGTTATATTTTATTTCATTTTTATCATTCAAACACCTGTTTTTTTCTTTCTCAATTCTAGTTTTGTCTTATTCTTCATTCATCAAAGGTGATTTTAAGGTCAATTTTTATCCAAAACAACCTCTCTAAATTCTTTGTCTTTTACTTTTCTTTCAAATAAGTGATTTCACATATATTTTGTGATGTTGTGTTTCCCCCAACATTGTAGCGAGTTTTAATTTACTCCTATAAAAAAATTGGATCTCTAACAATGAAGATTCTCTCACTATAAGTTTTCAATTGATAAGAGGGAATGATAAAATGGAATCTCTGGGGAAATTTAATGACAAGAAGACACGTCTGATATTCTAATAGAGAAAAATTATACAAATTATTATGAGCAATATACCATGAAATATATCGATCGTTATATAAAATATCGACCACATTTATTGTTTAGAATATAGAAGAATGTTATTTATTCTAAAATAATTTCTTAAACTAAAATCATGTTATATTTTATTATTTAAATTTATGTTGTTTTTGTAAATTATGTTCTATTTTATCTTTTTACTAAAAACATGTTATATTTTATTTCATTTTTATCATTCAAACACCTGTTTTTTCTTTCTCAATTCTAGTTTTGTCTTATTCTTCATTCATCAAAGGTGATTTTAAGGTCAATTTTATCCAAAATCACCTCTCTAAATTCTTTGTCTTTTACTTTTCTTTCAAATAAGTGATTTCACATATATTTTGTGATGTTGTGTTTCCCCCAACATTGTAGCGAGTTTTAATTTACTCCTATAAAAAAATTGGATCTCTAACAATGAAGATTCTCTCACTATAAGTTTTAAATTGATCAGAGGGAATGATAAAAGGGAATCTCTGGGGGAAATTTAATGACAAGAAGACACGTTGATATTCTAATAGAGAAAAATTTTAAAAATTATTATGAGCAATATACCATGAAATATATCTATTGTTATATAAAATATCGACCACCTTTATTGTTTAGAATATAAAAGAATATTATTTATTCTAAAATAATTTCTTAAACTAAAATCATGTTATATTTTATTATTTAAATTTATGTTGTTTTTGTAAATTATGTTCTATTTTATCTTTTTACTAAAAACATGTTATATTTTATTTCATTTTTATCATTCAAACACCTGTTTTTTTCTTTCTCAATTCTAGTTTTGTCTTATTCTTCATTCATCAAAGAAGGTGATTTTAAGGTCAATTTTTATCCAAAATCACCTCTCTAAATTTTTTGTCTTTTACTTTTCTTTCAAATAAGTGATTTCACATATATTTTGTGATGTTGTGTTTCCCCCAACATTGTAGCGAGTTTTAATTTACTCCTATAAAAAAATTGGATCTCTAACAATGAAGATTCTCTCACTATAAGTTTTAAATGGATAAGAGGGAATGATAAAAGGGAATCGAGGAAATTTAATGACAAGAAGACACGTCCCATATTCTAATAGAGAAAAATTATACAAATTATTATGAGCAATATACCATGAAATATATCGATCGTTATATAAAATATCGACCACCTTTATTGTTTTGAATACAAAAGAATATTATTTATTCTAAAATAATTTTTTAAACTAAAATCATGTTATATTTTATTATTTAAATTTATGTTGTTTTTTTAAATTATGTTCTATTTTATCTTTTAACTAAAAACATGTTATATTTTATTTTATTTTTATCATTCAAACACCTGTTTTTTTCTTTCTCAATTCTAGTTTTGTCTTATTCTTCATTCATCAAAGGTGATTTTAAGGTCAATTTTTATCCAAAATCACCTCTCTAAATTCTTTTTCTTTTACTTTTCTTTCAAATAAGTGATTTACATATATTTTGTGATGTTGTGTTTCCAACATTGTAGCGAGTTTTAATTTACTCCTATAAAAAATTGGATCTCTAACAATGAAGATTCTCTCACTATAAGTTTTAAATTGATAAGAGGGAATGATAAAAGGAATCTGAGGAAATTTAATGACAAGAAGACACGTCCCATATTCTATTAGAGAAAAATTATACAAATTATTATGAGCAATATACCATGAAATATATCGATCGTTATATAAAATATCGACCACCTTTATTGTTTAGAATATAAAAGAATGTTATTTATTCTAAAATAATTTCTTAAACTAAAATCATGTTAAATTTTATTATTTAAATTTATGTTGTTTTTGTAAATTATGTTCTATTTTATCTTTTTACTAAAAACATGTTATATTTTATTTCATTTTTATCATTCAAACACTGTTTTTTCTTTCTCAATTCTAGTTTTGTCTTATTCTTCATTCATCAAAGGTGATTTTAAGGTCAATTTTATCCAAAACACCTCTCTAAATTCTTTGTCTTTTACTTTTCTTTCAAATAAGTGATTTCACATATATTTTGTGATGTTGTGTTTCCAACATTGTAGCGAGTTTTAATTTACCCTTATAAAAAATTGGATCTCTAACAATGAAGATTCTCTCACTATAAGTTTTAAATTGATAAGAGGGAATGATAAAAGGGAATCTCTGAGGAAATTTAATGACAAGAAGACACGTCTGATATTCTAATAGAGTAAAATTATACAAATTATTATGAGCAATATACCATGAAATATATCGATCGTTATATAAAATATCGACCACATTTATTGTTTAGAATATAAAAGAATATTATTTATTCTAAAATAATTTCTTAAACTAAAATCATGTTATATTTTATTATTTAAATTTATGTTGTTTTTGTAAATTATGTTCTATTTTATCTTTTTACTAAAAACATGTTATATTTTATTTCATTTTTATCATTCAAACACCTGTTTTTTCTTTCTCAATTCTACTTTTGTCTTATTCTTCATTCATCAAAGGTGATTTTAAGGTCAATTTTTATCCAAAATCACCTCTCTAAATTCTTTGTCTTTTACTTTTCTTTCAAATAAGTGATTTCACATATATTTTGTGATGTTGTGTTTCCCCCAACATTGTAGCGAGTTTTAATTTACTCCTATAAAAAAATTGGATCTCTAACAATGAAGATTCTCTCACTATAAGTTTTAAATTGATCAGAGGGAATGATAAAAGGGAATCTCTGAGGAAATTTAATGACAAGAAGACACGTTTGATATTCTAATAGAGAAAAATTTTAAAAATTATTATGAGCAATATACCATGAAATATATCTATTGTTATATAAAATATCGACCACCTTTATTGTTTAGAATATAAAAGAATATTATTTATTCTAAAATAATTTCTTAAACTAAAATCATGTTATATTTTATTATTTAAATTTATGTTGTTTTTGTAAATTATGTTCTATTTTATCTTTTTACTAAAAACATGTTATATTTTATTTCATTTTATCATTCAAACACTGTTTTTTTCTTTCTCAATTCTAGTTTTGTCTTATTCTTCATTCATCAAAGGTGATTTTAAGGTCAATTTTATCCAAAATCACCTCTCTAAATTTTTTGTCTTTTACTTTTCTTTCAAATAAGTGATTTCACATATATTTTGTGATGTTGTGTTTCCAACATTGTAGCGAGTTTTAATTTACTCCTATAAAAAATTGGATCTCTAACAATGAAGATTCTCTCACTATAAGTTTTAAATTGATAAGAGGGAATGATAAAAGGGAATCGAGGAAATTTAATGACAAGAAGACACGTCCATATTCTAATAGAAAAATTATACAAATTATTATGAGCAATATACCATGAAATATATCGATCGTTATATAAAATATCGACCACCTTTATTGTTTAGAATATAAAAGAATATTATTTATTCTAAAATAATTTTTAAACTAAAATCATGTTATATTTTATTATTTAAATTTATGTTGTTTTTGTAAATTATGTTCTATTTTATCTTTTAACTAAAACATGTTATATTTTATTTCATTTTTATCATTCAAACACCTTTTTTCTTTCTCAATTCTAGTTTTGTCTTATTCTTCATTCATCAAAGGTGATTTTAAGGTCAATTTTTATCCAAAATCACCTCTCTAAATTCTTTTTCATTTACTATTCTTTCAAATAAGTGATTTTACATATATTTTGTGATGTTGTGTTTCCCCCAACATTGTAGCGAGTTTTAATTTACTCCTATAAAAAAATTGGATCTCTAACAATGAAGATTCTCTCACTATAAGTTTTAAATTGATAAGAGGGAATGATAAAAGGGAATCTCTGAGGAAATTTAATGACAAGAAGACACGTCCCATATTCTATTAGAGAAAAATTATACAAATTATTATGAGCAATATACCATGAAATATATCGATCGTTATATAAAATATCGACCACCTTTATTGTTTAGAATATAAAAGAATGTTATTTATTCTAAAATAATTTCTTAAACTAAAATCATGTTATATTTTATTATTTAAATTTATGTTGTTTTTGTAAATTATGTTCTATTTTATCTTTTTACTAAAAACATGTTATATTTTATTTCATTTTTATCATTCAAACAACTGTTTTTTCTTTCTCAATTCTAGTTTTGTCTTCTTTTTCATTCATCAAAGGTGATTTTAAGGTCAATTTTTATCCAAAATCACCTCTCTAAATTCTTGTCTTTTTTTCTTTCAAATAAGTGATTTCACATATATTTTGTGATGTTGTGTTTCCAACATTGTAGCGAGTTTTAATTTACTCCTATAAAAATTGGATCTCTAACAATGAAGATTCTCTCACTATAAGTTTTAAATTGATAAGAGGGAATGATAAAAGGAATCTCTGGGAAATTTAATGACAAGAAGACACGTCGATATTCTAATAGAGAAAATTATACAAATTATTATGAGCAATATACCATGAAATATATCGATCGTTATATAAAATATCGACCACCTTTATTGTTTAGAATATAAAAGAATATTATTTATTCTAAAATAATTTTTAAACTAAAATCATGTTATATTTTATTATTTAAATTTATGTTGTTTTTGTAAATTATGTTCTATTTTATCTTTTACTAAAAACATGTTATATTTTATTTCATTTTATCATTCAAACACTGTTTTTTCTTTCTCAATTCTAGTTTTGTCTTATTCTTCATTCATCAAAGGTGATTTTAAGGTCAATTTTTATCCAAAATCACCTCTCTAAATTTTGTCTTTTACTTTTCTTTCAAATAAGTGATTTCACATATATTTTGTGATGTTGTGTTTCCAACATTGTAGCGAGTTTTAATTTACTCCTATAAAAAATTGGATCTCTAAAATGAAGATTCTCTCACTATAAGTTTTAAATTGATAAGAGGGAATGATAAAGGGAATCTCTGGGAAATTTAATGACAAGAAGACACGTCGATATTCTAATAGAGAAAAATTATACAAATTATTATGAGCAATATACCATGAAATATATCGATCGTTATATAAAATATCGACCACCTTTATTGTTTAGAATATAAAAGAATATTATTTATTCTAAAATAATTTTTAAACTAAAATCATGTTATATTTTATTATTTAAATTTATGTTGTTTTTGTAAATTATGTTCTATTTTATCTTTTTACTAAAAACATGTTATATTTTATTTCATTTTATCATTCAAACACCTGTTTTTTCTTTCTCAATTCTAGTTTTGTCTTATTCTTCATTCATCAAAGGTGATTTTAAGGTCAATTTTATCCAAAATCACCTCTCTAAATTCTTTGTCTTTTACTTTTCTTTCAAATAAGTGATTTCACATATATTTTGTGATGTTGTGTTTCCAACATTGTAGCGAGTTTTAATTTACTCCTATAAAAATTGGATCTCTAACAATGAAGATTCTCTCACTATAAGTTTTAAATTGATAAGAGGGAATGATAAAAGGGAATCGAGGAAATTTAATGACAAGAAGACACGTCCATATTCTAATAGAGAAAAATTATACAAATTATTATGAGCAATATACCATGAAATATATCGATCGTTATATAAAATATCGACCACCTTTATTGTTTTGAATATAAAAGAATATTATTTATTCTAAAATAATTTTTAAACTAAAATCATGTTATATTTTATTATTTAAATTTATGTTGTTTTTGTAAATTATGTTCTATTTTATCTTTTACTAAAAACATGTTATATTTTATTTTATTTTTATCATTCAAACACTGCTTTTTTCTTTCTCAATTCTAGTTTTGTCTTATTCTTCATTCATCAAAGGTGATTTTAAGGTCAATTTTATCCAAAATCACCTCTCTAAATTCTTTTTCTTTACTATTCTTTCAAATAAGTGATTTTACATATATTTTGTGATGTTGTGTTTCCAACATTGTAGCGAGTTTTAATTTACTCCTATAAAAAATTGGATCTCTAACAATGAAGATTCTCTCACTATAAGTTTTAAATTGATAAGAGGGAATGATAAAAGGGAATCTCGAGAAAATTTAATGACAAGAAGACACGTCCCATATTCTAATAGAGAAAAATTATACAAATTATTATGAGCAATATACCATGAAATATATCGATCGTTATATAAAATATCGACCACCTTTATTGTTTAGAATATAAAATAATATTATTTATTCTAAAATAATTTTTAAACTAAAATCATGTTATATTTTATTATTTAAATTTATGTTGTTTTTGTAAATTATGTTCTATTTTATCTTTTACTAAAAACATGTTATATTTTATTTCATTTTTATCATTCAAACACTGTTTTTTCTTTCTCAATTCTAGTTTTGTCTTATTCTTCATTCATCAAAGGTGATTTTAAGGTCAATTTTTATCCAAAATCACATCTCTAAATTCTTTGTCTTTTACTTTTCTTTCAAATAAGTGATTTCACATATATTTTGTGATGTTGTGTTTCCAACATTGTAGCGAGTTTTAATTTACTCCTATAAAAAATTGGATCTCTAACAATGAAGATTCTCTCACTATAAGTTTTAAATTGATAAGAGGGAATGATAAAAGGGAATCTCGAGGAAATTTAATGACAAGAAGACACGTCCCATATTCTATTAGAGAAAATTATACAAATTATTATGAGCAATATACCATGAAATATATCGATCGTTATATAAAATATCGACCATCTTTATTGTTTAGAATATAAAATAATATTATTTATTCTAAAATAATTTTTAAACTAATATCATGTTATATTTTAATTTAAATTTATGTTGTTTTTGTAAATTATGTTCTATTTTATCTTTTACTAAAAACATGTTATATTTTATTTCACTTTTATCATTCAAACACTGTTTTTTCTTTCTAAATTCTAGTTTTGTCTTATTCTTCATTCATCAAAGGTGATTTTAAGGTCAATTTTATCCAAAATCACCTCTCTAAATTCTTTTTCTTTACTTTTCTTTCAAATAAGTGATTTTACATATATTTTGTGATGTTGTGTTTCCAACATTGTAGCGAGTTTTAATTTACTCCTATAAAAAATTGGATCTCTAACAATGAAGATTCTCTCACTATAAGTTTTAAATTGATAAGAGGGAATGATAAAAGGGAATCTCTGAGAAATTTAATGACAAGAAGACACGTCCATATTCTATAGAGAAAAATTATACAAATTATTATGAGCAATATACCATGAAATATATCGATCGTTATATAAAATATCGACCATCTTTATTGTTTAGAATATAAAAGAATATTATTTATTCTAAAATAATTTTTAAACTAATATCATGTTATATTTTTTATTTAAATTTATGTTGTTTTTGTAAATTATGTTCTATTTTATCATTTTACTAAAACATGTTATATTTTATTTCATTTTATCATTCAAACACTGTTTTTTTCTTTCTAAATTCTAGTTTTGTCTTATTCTTCATTCATCAAAGGTGATTTTAAGGTCAATTTTATCCAAAATCACATCTCTAAATTCTTTGTCTTTTACTTTTCTTTCAAATAAGTGATTTCACATATATTTTGTGATGTTGTGTTTCCAACATTGTAGCGAGTTTTATTTTACTATAAAAAATTGGATCTCTAACAATGAAGATTCTCTCACTATAAGTTTTAAATTGATAAGAGGGAATGATAAAAGGGAATCTCGAGGAAATTTAATGACAAGAAGACACGCCTCCCATATTCTAATAGAAAAATTATACAAATTATTATAGCAATATACCATGAAATATATCGATCGTTATATAAAATATCGACCACCTTTATTGTTTTGAATATAAAAGAATATTATTTATTCTAAAATAATTTTTAAACTAAAATCATGTTATATTTTATTATTTAAATTTATGTTGTTTTTGTAAATTATGTTCTATTTTATCTTTTTACTAAAAACATGTTATATTTTATTTCATTTTTATCATTCAAACACCCGTTTTTTTCTTTCTCAATTCTAGTTTCGTCTTATTCTTCATTCATCAAAGGTGATTTTAAGGTCAATTTTTATCCAAAATCACCTCTCTAAATTCTTTGTCTTTTACTTTTCTTTCAAATAAGTGATTTCACATATATTTTGTGATGTTGTGTTTCCCCCAACATTGTAGCGAGTTTTAATTTACTCCTATAAAAAAATTGGATCTCTAACAATGAAGATTCTCTCACTATAAGTTTTAAATGGATAAGAGGGAATGATAAAAGGGAATCGAGGAAATTTAATGACAAGAAGACACGTCCCATATTCTAATAGAGAAAAATTATACAAATTATTATGAGCAATATACCATGAAATATATCGATCGTTATATAAAATATCGTCCACCTTTATTGTTTTGAATATAAAAGAATATTATTTATCCTAAAATAATTTTTTAAACTAAAATCATGTTATATTTTATTATTTAAATTTATGTTGTTTTTGTAAATTATGTTCTATTTTATCTTTTAACTAAAAACATGTTATATTTTATTTTATTTTTATCATTCAAACACCTGTTTTTTTCTTTCTCAATTCTAGTTTTGTCTTATTCTTCATTCATCAAAGGTGATTTTAAGGTCAATTTTTATCCAAAATCACCTCTCTAAATTCTTTTTCATTTACTATTCTTTCAAATAAGTGATTTTACATATATTTTGTGATGTTGTGTTTCCCCCAACATTGTAGCGAGTTTTAATTTACTCCTATAAAAAAATTGGATCTCTAACAATGAAGATTCTCTCACTATAAGTTTTAAATTGATAAGAGTGAATGATAAAAGGGAATCTCTGAGAAAATTTAATGACAAGAAGACACGTCCCATATTCTATTAGAGAAAAATTATACAAATTATTATGAGCAATATACCATGAAATATATCGACCGTTATATAAAATATCGACCATCTTTATTGTTTAGAATATAAAATAATATTATTTAATCTAAAATAATTTTTTAAACTAATATCATGTTATATTTTTTTATTTAAATTTATGTTGTTTTTGTAAATTATGTTCTGTTTTATCTTTTTTCTAAAAACATGTTATATTTTATTTCACTTTTATCATTCAAACACCTGTTTTTTTCTTTCTAAATTCTAGTTTTGTCTTATTCTTCATTCATCAAAGAAGGTGATTTTAAGGTCAATTTTTATCCAAAATCACATCTCTAAATTCTTTGTCTTTTACTTTTCTTTCAAATAAGTGATTTCACATATATTTTGTGATGTTGTGTTTCCAACATTGTAGCGAGTTTTATTTACTCCTATAAAAAATTGGATCTCTAACAATGAAGATTCTCTCACTATAAGTTTTAAATTGATAAGAGGGAATGATAAAAGGGAATCTCGAGGAAATTTAATGACAAGAAGACACGTCCTCCATATTCTAATAGAGAAAAATTATACAAATTATTATGGCAATATACCATGAAATATATCGATCGTTATATAAAATATCGACCACCTTTATTGTTTGAATATAAAAGAATATTATTTATTCTAAAATAATTTTTAAACTAAAATCATGTTATATTTTATTATTTAAATTTATGTTGTTTTTGTAAATTATGTTCTATTTTATCTTTTTACTAAAAACATGTTATATTTTATTTCATTTTATCATTCAAACACCTTTTTCTTTCTCAATTCTAGTTTTGTCTTATTCTTCATTCATCAAAGGTGATTTTAAGGTCAATTTTATCCAAAATCACCTCTCTAAATTCTTTGTCTTTTACTTTTCTTTCAAATAAGTGATTTCACATATATTTTGTGATGTTGTGTTTCCAACATTGTAGCGAGTTTTAATTTACTCCTATAAAAAATTGGATCTCTAACAATGAAGATTCTCTCACTATAAGTTTTAAATGGATAAGAGGGAATGATAAAAGGGAATCGAGGAAATTTAATGACAAGAAGACACGTCCCATATTCTAATAGAGAAAAATTATACAAATTATTATGAGCAATATACCATGAAATATATCGATCGTTATATAAAATATCACCTTTATTGTTTTGAATATAAAAGAATATTATTTATCTAAAATAATTTTTAAACTAAAATCATGTTATATTTTATTATTTAAATTTATGTTGTTTTTGTAAATTATGTTCTATTTTATCTTTTAACTAAAAACATGTTATATTTTATTTTATTTTTATCATTCAAACACCTGTTTTTTTCTTTCTCAATTCTAGTTTTGTCTTATTCTTCATTTATCAAAGGTGATTTTAAGGTCAATTTTTATCCAAAATCACCTCTCTAAATTCTTTTTCATTTACTATTCTTTCAAATAAGTGATTTTACATATATTTTGTGATGTTGTGTTTCCCCCAACATTGTAGCGAGTTTTAATTTACTCCTATAAAAAAATTGGATCTCTAACAATGAAGATTCTCTCACTATAAGTTTTAAATTGATAAGAGTGAATGATAAAGGGAATCGAGAAAATTTAATGACAAGAAGACACGTCCCATATTCTATTAGAGAAAAATTATACAAATTATTATGAGCAATATACCATGAAATATATATCGTTATATAAAATATCGACCATCTTTATTGTTTAGAATATAAAATAATATTATTTAATCTAAAATAATTTTTAAACTAATATCATGTTATATTTTTTATTTAAATTTATGTTGTTTTTGTTTTATATCTTTTACTAAAAACATGTTATATTTTATTTCACTTTTATCATTCAAACACTTTTTTCTTTCTAAATTCTAGTTTTGTCTTATTCTTCATTCATCAAAGAAGGTGATTTTAAGGTCAATTTTATCCAAAATCACATCTCTAAATTCTTTGTCTTTTACTTTTCTTTCAAATAAGTGATTTCACATATATTTTGTGATGTTGTGTTTCCAACATTGTAGCGAGTTTTATTTTACTCCTATAAAAATTGGATCTCTAACAATGAAGATTCTCTCACTATAAGTTTTAAATTGATAAGAGGGAATGATAAAGGGAATCTCTGAGGAAATTTAATGACAAGAAGACACGTCCATATTCTAGAGAAAAATTATACAAATTATTATGAGCAATATACCATGAAATATATCGATCGTTATATAAAATATCGACCATCTTTATTGTTTAGAATATAAAATAATATTATTTAATCTAAAATAATTTTTAAACTAATATCATGTTATATTTTTTATTTAAATTTATGTTGTTTTTGTAAATTATGTTTTATCATTTTACTAAAAACATGTTATATTTTATTTCACTTTTATCATTCAAACACTGTTTTTTTTTAAATTCTAGTTTTGTCTTATTCTTCATTCATCAAAGAAGGTGATTTTAAGGTCAATTTTTATCCAAAATCACATCTCTAAATTCTTTGTCTTTTACTTTTCTTTCAAATAAGTGATTTCACATATATTTTGTGATGTTGTGTTTCCCCCAACATTGTAGCGAGTTTTATTTTACTCCTATAAAAAAATTGGATCTCTAACTATGAAGATTCTCTCACTATAAGTTTTAAATTGATAAGAGGGAATGATAAAAGGGAATCTCTGAGGAAATTTAATGACAAGAAGACACGTCCCTCCCATATTCTAATAGAGAAAAATTATACAAATTATTATAGGCAATATACCATGAAATATATCGATCGTTATATAAAATATCGACCACCTTTATTGTTTTGAATATAAAAGAATATTATGTATTCTAAAATAATTTTTTAAACTAAAATCATGTTATATTTTATTATTTAAATTTATGTTGTTTTTGTAAATTATGTTCTATTTTATCTTTTTACTAAAAACATGTTATATTTTATTTCATTTTTATCATTCAAACACCCGTTTTTTTCTTTCTCAATTCTAGTTTCGTCTTATTCTTCATTCATCAAAGGTGATTTTAAGGTCAATTTTTATCCAAAATCACCTCTCTAAATTCTTTGTCTTTTACTTTTCTTTCAAATAAGTGATTTCACATATATTTTGTGATGTTGTGTTTCCCCCAACATTGTAGCGAGTTTTAATTTACTCCTATAAAAAAATTGGATCTCTAACAATGAAGATTCTCTCACTATAAGTTTTAAATGGATAAGAGGGAATGATAAAAGGGAATCGAGGAAATTTAATGACAAGAAGACACGTCCCATATTCTAATAGAGAAAAATTATACAAATTATTATGAGCAATATACCATGAAATATATCGATCGTTATATAAAATATCGTCCACCTTTATTGTTTTGAATATAAAAGAATATTATTTATCCTAAAATAATTTTTTAAACTAAAATCATGTTATATTTTATTATTTAAATTTATGTTGTTTTTGTAAATTATGTTCTATTTTATCTTTTAACTAAAAACATGTTATATTTTATTTTATTTTTATCATTCAAACACCTGTTTTTTTCTTTCTCAATTCTAGTTTTGTCTTATTCTTCATTTATCAAAGGTGATTTTAAGGTCAATTTTTATCCAAAATCACCTCTCTAAATTCTTTTTCATTTACTATTCTTTCAAATAAGTGATTTTACATATATTTTGTGATGTTGTGTTTCCCCCAACATTGTAGCGAGTTTTAATTTACTCCTATAAAAAAATTGGATCTCTAACAATGAAGATTCTCTCACTATAAGTTTTAAATTGATAAGAGGGAATGATAAAAGGGAATCTCTGAGGAAATTTAATGACAAGAAGACACGTCTGATATTCTAATAGAGAAAAATTATACAAATTATTATGAGCAATATACCATGAAATATATCGACCGTTATATAAAATATCGACCATCTTTATTGTTTAGAATATAGAATAATATTATTTAATCTAAAATAATTTTTTAAACTAATATCATGTTATATTTTTTTATTTAAATTTATGTTGTTTTTGTAAATTATGTTCTGTTTTATCATTTTACTAAAAACATGTTATATTTTATTTCACTTTTATCGTTCAAACACCTGTTTTTTTCTCTCTAAATTCTAGTTTTGTCCTATTCTTCTTTCATCAAAGAAGGTGATTTTAAGGTCAATTTTTATCCAAAATCACATCTCTAAATTCTTTGTCTTTTACTTTTCTTTCAAATAAGTGATTTCACATATATTTTGTGATGTTGTGTTTCCCCCAACATTGTAGCGAGTTTTAATTTACTCCTATAAAAAAATTGGATCTCTAACAATGAAGATTCTCTCACTATAAGTTTTAAATTGATAAGAGTGAATGATAAAAGGGAATCTCTGAGAAAATTTAATGACAAGAAGACACGTCCCATATTCTATTAGAGAAAAATTATACAAATTATTATGAGCAATATACCATGAAATATATCGACCGTT
Source organism: Vicia sativa (assembly GCA_021764765.1). Lineage (NCBI taxonomy): Eukaryota > Viridiplantae > Streptophyta > Magnoliopsida > Fabales > Fabaceae > Vicia > Vicia sativa. Next base: position 144,901,802 of record CM038792.1, read on the forward strand.
ATATAAAATATCGACCATCTTTATTGTTTAGAATATAAAATAATATTATTTAATCTAAAATAATTTTTTAAACTAATATCATGTTATATTTTTTTATTTAAATTTATGTTGTTTTTGTAAATTATGTTCTATTTATCATTTTACTAAAAACATGTTATATTTTATTTCACTTTTATCGTTCAAACACCTGTTTTTTTCTTTCTAAATTCTAGTTTTGTCTTATTCTTCATTTATCAAAGGTGATTTTAAGGTCAATTTTTATCCAAAATCACCTCTCTAAATTCTTTTTCATTTACTATTCTTTCAAATAAGTGATTTTACATATATTTTGTGATGTTGTGTTTCCCCCAACATTGTAGCGAGTTTTAATTTACTCCTATAAAAAAATTGGATCTCTAACAATGAAGATTCTCTCACTATAAGTTTTAAATTGATAAGAGTGAATGATAAAAGGAATCTCTGAGAAAATTTAATGACAAGAAGACACGTCCCATATTCTATTAGAGAAAAATTATACAAATTATTATGAGCAATATACCATGAAATATATCGACCGTTATATAAAATATCGACCATCTTTATTGTTTAGAATATAAAATAATATTATTTAATCTAAAATAATTTTTTAAACTAATATCATGTTATATTTTTTTATTTAAATTTATGTTGTTTTTGTAAATTATGTTCTGTTTTATCTTTTTACTAAAAACATGTTATATTTTATTTCACTTTTATCATTCAAACACCTGTTTTTTTCTTTCTAAATTCTAGTTTTGTCTTATTCTTCATTCATCAAAGAAGGTGATTTTAAGGTCAATTTTTATCCAAAATCACATCTCTAAATTCTTTGTCTTTTACTTTTCTTTCAAATAAGTGATTTCACATATATTTTGTGATGTTGTGTTTCCCCCAACATTGTAGCGAGTTTTATTTTACTCCTATAAAAAAATTGGATCTCTAACTATGAAGATTCTCTCACTATAAGTTTTAAATTGATAAGAGGGAATGATAAAAGGGAATCTCTGAGGAAATTTAATGACAAGAAGACACGTCCCTCCCATATTCTAATAGAGAAAAATTATACAAATTATTATAGGCAATATACCATGAAATATATCGATCGTTATATAAAATATCGACCACCTTTATTGTTTTGAATACAAAAGAATATTATATATTCTAAAATAATTTTTTAAACTAAAATCATGTTATATTTTATTATTTAAATTTATGTTGTTTTTGTAAATTATGTTCTATTTTATCTTTTTACTAAAAACATGTTATATTTTATTTCATTTTTATCATTCAAACACCCGTTTTTTTCTTTCTCAATTCTAGTTTCGTCTTATTCTTCATTCATCAAAGGTGATTTTAAGGTCAATTTTTATCCAAAATCACCTCTCTAAATTCTTTGTCTTTTACTTTTCTTTCAAATAAGTGATTTCACATATATTTTGTGATGTTGTGTTTCCCCCAACATTGTAGCGAGTTTTAATTTACTCCTATAAAAAAATTGGATCTCTAACAATGAAGATTCTCTCACTATAAGTTTTAAATGGATAAGAGGGAATGATAAAAGGGAATCGAGGAAATTTAATGACAAGAAGACACGTCCCATATTCTAATAGAGAAAAATTATACAAATTATTATGAGCAATATACCATGAAATATATCGATCGTTATATAAAATATCGTCCACCTTTATTGTTTTGAATATAAAAGAATATTATTTATCCTAAAATAATTTTTTAAACTAAAATCATGTTATATTTTATTATTTAAATTTATGTTGTTTTTGTAAATTATGTTCTATTTTATCTTTTAACTAAAAACATGTTATATTTTATTTTATTTTTATCATTCAAACACCTGTTTTTTTCTTTCTAAATTCTAGTTTTGTCTTATTCTTCATTCATCAAAGAAGGTGATTTTAAGGTCAATTTTTATCCAAAATCACCTCTCTAAATTCTTTTTCTTTTTCTTTTCTTTCAAATAAGTGATTTCACATATATTTTGTGATGTTGTGTTTCCCCCAACATTGTAGCGAGTTTTATTTTACTCCTATAAAAAAATTGGATCTCTAACTATGAAGATTCTCTCACTATAAGTTTTAAATTGATAAGAGGGAATGATAAAAGGGAATCTCTGAGGAAATTTAATGACAAGAAGACACGTCTGATATTCTAATAGAGAAAAATTATACAAATTATTATGAGCAATATACCATGAAATATATCGACCGTTATATAAAATATCGACCATCTTTATTGTTTAGAATATAGAATAATATTATTTAATCTAAAATAATTTTTTAAACTAATATCATGTTATATTTTTTTATTTAAATTTATGTTGTTTTTGTAAATTATGTTCTGTTTTATCATTTTACTAAAAACATGTTATATTTTATTTCACTTTTATCGTTCAAACACCTGTTTTTTTCTTTCTAAATTCTAGTTTTGTCTTATTCTTATTTTATCAAAGGTGATTTTAAGGTCAATTTTTATCCAAAATCACCTCTCTAAATTCTTTTTCTTTTTCTTTTCTTTCAAATAAGTGATTTCACATATATTTTGTGATGTTGTGTTTCCCCCAACATTGTAGCGAGTTTTAATTTACTCCTATAAAAAAATTGGATCTCTAACAATGAAGATTCTCTCACTATAAGTTTTAAATTGATAAGAGGGAATGATAAAAGGGAATCTCTGAGGAAATTTAATGACAAGAAGACACGTCTGATATTCTAATAGAGAAAAATTATACAAATTATTATGAGCAATATACCATGAAATATATCGACCGTTATATAAAATATCGACCATCTTTATTGTTTAGAATATAGAATAATATTATTTAATCTAAAATAATTTTTTAAACTAATATCATGTTATATTTTTTTATTTAAATTTATGTTGTTTTTGTAAATTATGTTCTGTTTTATCATTTTACTAAAAACATGTTATATTTTATTTCACTTTTATCGTTCAAACACCTGTTTTTTTCTTTCTAAATTCTAGTTTTGTCTTATTCTTCATTTATCAAAGGTGATTTTAAGGTCAATTTTTATCCAAAATCACCTCTCTAAATTCTTTTTCATTTACTATTCTTTCAAATAAGTGATTTTACATATATTTTGTGATGTTGTGTTTCCCCCAACATTGTAGCGAGTTTTAATTTACTCCTATAAAAAAATTGGATCTCTAACAATGAAGATTCTCTCACTATAAGTTTTAAATTGATAAGAGGGAATGATAAAAGGGAATCTCTGAGAAAATTTAATGACAAGAAGACACGTCTCATATTCTATTAGAGAAAAATTATACAAATTATTATGAGCAATATACCATGAAATATATCGACCGTCATATAAAATATCGACCATCTTTATTGTTTAGAATATAAAATAATATTATTTAATCTAAAATAATTTTTTAAACTAATATCATGTTATATTTTTTTATTTAAATTTATGTTGTTTTTGTAAATTATGTTCTGTTTTATCTTTTTACTAAAAACATGTTATATTTTATTTCACTTTTATCATTCAAACACCTGTTTTTTTCTTTCTAAATTCTAGTTTTGTCTTATTCTTCATTCATCAAAGAAGGTGATTTTAAGGTCAATTTTATCCAAAATCACATCTCTAAATTCTTTGTCTTTTACTTTTCTTTCAAATAAGTGATTTCACATATATTTTGTGATGTTGTGTTTCCAACATTGTAGCGAGTTTTATTTTACTCCTATAAAAAATTGGATCTCTAACTATGAAGATTCTCTCACTATAAGTTTTAAATTGATAAGAGGGAATGATAAAGGGAATCTCGAGGAAATTTAATGACAAGAAGACACGTCCCATATTCTATTAGAGAAAAATTATACAAATTATTATGAGCAATATACCATGAAATATATCGATCGTTATATAAAATATCGACCATCTTTATTGTTTAGAATATAAAATAATATTATTTAATCTAAAATAATTTTTAAACTAATATCATGTTATATTTTTTATTTAAATTTATGTTGTTTTTGTAAATTATGTTATGTTTTATCATTTTACTAAAAACATGTTATATTTTATTTCACTTTTATCATTCAAACACTGTTTTTTCTTTCTAAATTCTAGTTTTGTCTTATTCTTCATTCATCAAAGAAGGTGATTTTAAGGTCAATTTTATCCAAAATCACATCTCTAAATTCTTTGTCTTTTACTTTTCTTTCAAATAAGTGATTTCACATATATTTTGTGATGTTGTGTTTCCAACATTGTAGCGAGTTTTATTTACTCCTATAAAAATTGGATCTCTAACTATGAAGATTCTCTCACTATAAGTTTTAAATTGATAAGAGGGAATGATAAAAGGGAATCTGAGGAAATTTAATGACAAGAAGACACGTCCCTCCCATATTCTAATAGAGAAAAATTATACAAATTATTATAGGCAATATACCATGAAATATATCGATCGTTATATAAAATATCGACCACCTTTATTGTTTTGAATATAAAAGAATATTATTTATTCTAAAATAATTTTTAAACTAAAATCATGTTATATTTTATTATTTAAATTTATGTTGTTTTTGTAAATTATGTTCTATTTTATCTTTTTACTAAAAACATGTTATATTTTATTTCATTTTTATCATTCAAACACCTGTTTTTTTCTTTCTCAATTCTAGTTTTGTCTTATTCTTCATTCATCAAAGGTGATTTTAAGGTCAATTTTTATCCAAAATCACCTCTCTAAATTCTTTGTCTTTTACTTTTCTTTCAAATAAGTGATTTCACATATATTTTGTGATGTTGTGTTTCCCCCAACATTGTAGCGAGTTTTAATTTACTCCTATAAAAAAATTGGATCTCTAACAATGAAGATTCTCTCACTATAAGTTTTAAATGGATAAGAGGGAATGATAAAAGGGAATCGAGGAAATTTAATGACAAGAAGACACGTCCCATATTCTAATAGAGAAAAATTATACAAATTATTATGAGCAATATACCATGAAATATATCGATCGTTATATAAAATATCGTCCACCTTTATTGTTTTGAATATAAAAGAATATTATTTATCCTAAAATAATTTTTTAAACTAAAATCATGTTATATTTTATTATTTAAATTTATGTTGTTTTTGTAAATTATGTTCTATTTTATCTTTTAACTAAAAACATGTTATATTTTATTTTATTTTTATCATTCAAACACCTGTTTTTTTCTTTCTCAATTCTAGTTTTGTCTTATTCTTCATTTATCAAAGGTGATTTTAAGGTCAATTTTTATCCAAAATCACCTCTCTAAATTCTTTTTCATTTACTATTCTTTCAAATAAGTGATTTTACATATATTTTGTGATGTTGTGTTTCCCCCAACATTGTAGCGAGTTTTAATTTACTCCTATAAAAAAATTGGATCTCTAACAATGAAGATTCTCTCACTATAAGTTTTAAATTGATAAGAGTGAATGATAAAGGGAATCTCTGAGAAAATTTAATGACAAGAAGACACGTCCCATATTCTATTAGAGAAAAATTATACAAATTATTATGAGCAATATACCATGAAATATATCGACCGTTATATAAAATATCGACCATCTTTATTGTTTAGAATATAAAATAATATTATTTAATCTAAAATAATTTTTTAAACTAATATCATGTTATATTTTTTTATTTAAATTTATGTTGTTTTTGTAAATTATGTACTGTTTTATCTTTTTACTAAAAACATGTTATATTTTATTTCACTTTTATCATTCAAACACCTGTTTTTTTTCTTTCTAAATTCTAGTTTTGTCTTATTCTTCATTCATCAAAGAAGGTGATTTTAAGGTCAATTTTTATCCAAAATCACATCTCTAAATTCTTTGTCTTTTACTTTTCTTTCAAATAAGTGATTTCACATATATTTTGTGATGTTGTGTTTCCCCCAACATTGTAGCGAGTTTTAATTTACTCCTATAAAAAAATTGGATCTCTAACAATGAAGATTCTCTCACTATAAGTTTTAAATTGATAAGAGGGAATGATAAAAGGGAATCTCTGAGGAAATTTAATGACAAGAAGACACGTCTGATATTCTAATAGAGAAAAATTATACAAATTATTATGAGCAATATACCATGAAATATATCGACCGTTATATAAAATATCGACCATCTTTATTGTTTAGAATATAAAATAATATTATTTAATCTAAAATAATTTTTTAAACTAATATCATGTTATATTTTTTTATTTAAATTTATGTTGTTTTTGTAAATTATGTTCTGTTTTATCATTTTACTAAAAACATGTTATATTTTATTTCACTTTTATCGTTCAAACACCTGTTTTTTTCTCTCTAAATTCTAGTTTTGTCCTATTCTTCTTTCATCAAAGAAGGTGATTTTAAGGTCAATTTTTATCCAAAATCACATCTCTAAATTCTTTGTTTTACTTTTCCTTCAAATAAGTGATTTCACATATATTTTGTGATGTTGTGTTTCCCCCAACATTGTAGCGAGTTTTATTTTACTCCTATAAAAAAATTGGATCTCTAACTATGAATATTCTCTCACTATAAGTTTTAAATTGATAAGAGGGAATGATAAAGGGAATCTCGAGGAAATTTAATGACAAGAAGACACGTCGCATATTCTATTAGAGAAAAATTATACAAATTATTATGAGCAATATACCATGAAATATATCGACCGTTATATAAAATATCGACCATCTTTATTGTTTAGAATATAAAATAATATTATTTAATCTAAAATAATTTTTTAAACTAATATCATGTTATATTTTTTTATTTAAATTTATGTTGTTTTTGTAAATTATGTTCTGTTTTATCATTTTACTAAAAACATGTTATATTTTATTTCACTTTTATCGTTCAAACACCTGTTTTTTTCTTTCTAAATTCTAGTTTTGTCTTATTCTTCATTCATCAAAGAAGGTGATTTTAAGGTCAATTTTTATCCAAAATCACATCTCTAAATTCTTTGTCTTTTACTTTTCTTTCAAATAAGTGATTTCACATATATTTTGTGATGTTGTGTTTCCCCCAACATTGTAGCGAGTTTTATTTTACTCCTATAAAAAAATTGGATCTCTAACAATGAAGATTCTCTCACTATAAGTTTTAAATTGATTAGAGGGAATGATAAAAGGGAATCTCTGAGGAAATTTAATGACAAGAAGACACGTCCCATATTCTATTAGAGAAAAATTATACAAATTATTATGAGCAATATACCATGAAATATATCGATCGTTGTATAAAATATCGACCACTTTTATTGTTTAGAATGTAAAAGAATATTATTTATTCTAAAATAATTTTTGAAATTAATATCATGTTATATTTTTTTATTTAAATTTATGTTGTTTTTGTAAATTATGTTCTGTTTTATCATTTTACTAAAAACATGTTATATTTTATTTCACTTTTATCGTTCAAACACCTGTTTTTTTCTCTCTAAATTCTAGTTTTGTCCTATTCTTCTTTCATCAAAGAAGGTGATTTTAAGGTCAATTTTTATCCAAAATCACATCTCTAAATTCTTTGTCTTTTACTTTTCCTTCAAATAAGTGATTTCACATATATTTTGTGATGTTGTGTTTCCCCCAACATTGTAGCGAGTTTTATTTTACTCCTATAAAAAAATTGGATCTCTAACTATGAATATTCTCTCACTATAAGTTTTAAATTGATAAGAGGGAATGATAAAAGGGAATCTCTGAGGAAATTTAATGACAAGAAGACACGTCGCATATTCTATTAGAGAAAAATTATACAAATTATTATGAGCAATATACCATGAAATATATCGACCGTTATATAAAATATCGACCATCTTTATTGTTTAGAATATAAAATAATATTATTTAATCTAAAATAATTTTTTAAACTAATATCATGTTATATTTTTTTATTTAAATTTATGTTGTTTTTGTAAATTATGTTCTGTTTTATCATTTTACTAAAAACATGTTATATTTTATTTCACTTTTATCGTTCAAACACTGTTTTTTCTTTCTAAATTCTAGTTTTGTCTTATTCTTCATTCATCAAAGAAGGTGATTTTAAGGTCAATTTTTATCCAAAATCACATCTCTAAATTCTTTGTCTTTTACTTTTCTTTCAAATAAGTGATTTCACATATATTTTGTGATGTTGTGTTTCCCCCAACATTGTAGCGAGTTTTATTTTACTCCTATAAAAAAATTGGATCTCTAACAATGAAGATTCTCTCACTATAAGTTTTAAATTGATTAGAGGGAATGATAAAAGGGAATCTCTGAGGAAATTTAATGACAAGAAGACACGTCTGATATTCTAATAGAGAAAAATTATACAAATTATTATGAGCAATATACCATGAAATATATCGATCGTTGTATAAAATATCGACCACTTTTATTGTTTAGAATGTAAAAGAATATTATTTATTCTAAAATAATTTTTGAAATTAATATCATGTTATATTTTTTTATTTAAATTTATGTTGTTTTTGTAATTTATGTTTTGTTTTATCTTTTTACTAAAAACATGTTATATTTTATTTCATTTTTATCATTCAAACACCTGTTTTTTTCTTTCTAAATTCTAGTTTTGTCTTATTCTTCATTCATCAAAGAAGGTAATTTTAAGGTCAATTTTTATCCAAAATCACCTCTCTAAATGCTTTTTCTTTTTCTTTTCTTTCAAATTAGTAATTTCACAAATATTTTGTGATGTTGTGTTTCCTCCCAACATTGTAGCGAGTTTTAATTTACTCCTATAAAAAAAATTGGATCTGTGACAAATGAAGATTCTCTCACTATAGACCTTGGGTCAGTATTCCACCCACTTTTGGGTGTTTATTTAAAATTTTGTTTTATTTTTATTTAATTTTTAAATTTCATGTGACATTTTTTCAATTATGATTTTATTCAACGATTTTAAATGTTTTTACTTTTTTAAAAAGTAAACTTCTTATGAAATTATTTTTTAAATTATAAAAATTCGAAGTTTGGACTGAAGTCTATATTTGTCCTAAGATATTTATTCAAGTTGTTTTAAATTCATTTAAACATATGTATTTTTAGCACATAATGTTTATTAAGTGGTAATTGATGTGAGACTCTTGTTATTCACCATGCTTTATTCCACTGTCTTAAAATAATACATGTGTCAGCTCAACTTCTTTTTCACATTTTTTACCAAACTTAAATCAAATATAAATACGGTTGTAGTAAAGTTGAAGACATTAAATTAATAAATAGTAGTTTGTAATTAAAAATGTGATGGAATGAAGAACCACGATGAAGAATGTGATGGAATAAATATGTTTCCTTACCTAGATTAAGCAGATAGACATTTAATGATCCAGATAGGAATGGAATAAATATGCAACTCTTTAACCTAAGGATGGTCTAGCGGTAGACATTTAATAATAACTTGAATTTAGGAAGATCTTGGATGGAAAAATCACTGTTGCGAGGACTCTTCTTGGTAAACCTTTCAATTGCCATTATATTTCACCTTTAAAAATTAGAATCATTGGTTAATATAGCTAAGAATAGCTTTCACTTTCTAGCACAATTCATCCATAGGAAAGCCACTAGATTTATGTAAATATGGATGCTAGATTTATTGCAACACTCTTAAAACTCAACATTGATGCCACTCCACCCACCAAGTATTTGGCATGTAACAAATATTCTAACAGCGGCCTCCATCGTGATTTGACTGAATCAACAAATAATCCTTGTTGTTGTGGGTATTCTCTCACTGGTCCCGTTTTTCCTAAACATTCCCGCAAAAGACACGAAAACCTAATTAGTCTAACACCAATACAAATAAATATCTACTATAATGGTTATTTTCAAACAATTAGAAAATTATAAAAATATCAAATGATAATAAACTAGAGAAAAAATCATCTTCGATTTAATTTTTTTCTATTTAAAGATAATTGATTTAAGAAATATTTTTAAGTCAAATTTAATTAAGTAATTTATGGCTAAGAAAAATTTCTTATTAGATTTCTTAAAAAAAATATTCTTATAGTTAAGATAAATTTAAATCAATTTATTTTTACTTATTAGGTGAATATTTGAGTATCTTTGTATATATTTGTTGGGTAGGTATCCGTTATTCAATCGAGGGCTAATTATTTTTTTATTTTATTTTATTTTAAAATAATTAAAATTTTAAATCAATTTCTATAAAATATACTGATACACAATTATATATATTTATTGGACCTTTACAAATGAAATAAATCTAAAAGTTTCCATCTATTACTCAGGAGTCAAGAGAGAAATGGCAGAAAATCTCTCCCATTTTTAATATAAAATCTTTAAATATAAAACATTCCATCTATTTTATGGGTGCAGTGCCACCTTTCCGCTCCCATGTTTGATGAAGTTGTTGTTAATCTGACACCGAGTGCAAAAGGATTATGAAGAGTTCATGAAGTTGTTGATGATAAGAGGGGTTTGGTTACGATGTGAGTTTGTCCTTGTTTAAGGATCATTTATGGTTTCTTAAAGTGTGAAAACAAAATTTAAGTTTTAAATTGAGAAGAGGGAAAGATAACAGGAATCTGAGAAATAGAATTTCAAGAAATTTAATGACAAGAAAACATGTCTGATATTCTAATAGAGACAAATTATACAAATTATTATGAGCAATATATCATGTAATATATTGATCGTTATATAAAATATCGACCATCTTTGTTGTTTAGAATATAAAATAATATTATTTAAATTTATGTGGTTTTTGTAAATTATGTTCTATTTTATCTTTCTACTAAAAACATGTTATATTTTATTTCATTTTTATCATTCAAACACCAGTTTTTTTCTTTCTCAATTCTAGTTTTGTCTTATTCTACATTCATCAGAGAAGGTGATTTTAAGCTCAATTTTTATCCAAAATCACCTCTCTAAATTCTTTTTCTTTTACTTTTCTTTCAAATAAGTGATTTCACATGTATTTTGTGATGTTGTGTTTCCCCCAACATTGTAGCGAGTTTTCATTTACTCCTATAAAAAAATTGGATCTCTAACAAATGAAGATTCTCTCATTATAGACCCTGGATTAGTATTCCACCCACTTTCGGGTGTTTATTTAAAATTTTGATTTAGTTTTTATTTAATTTTTAAATTTCATGTGACATTGTTTTAATTATGATTTTATTCAACGATTTTTAAATTTTTTTACTTTTTAAAATATTAAACTTTTTATGAAATTATTTTTTAAATTATAAAAATTTGATGTTTGGACTGAAGTCTATATTTGTCTCATGATATGTATTCAAGTTGTTTTAAATTCATTTAAACATATGTATTTTTAGCTCATAATGTTTATTAAGTGGTAATCGATGTGAGACTCTTGTTATTCACCATGCTCTATTCCACTGTCTTAAAAATATACATGTCTCAGGTCAACTTCTTTTTCACATTTTTGACCAAACTTAAATCAAATATAAATATGGTTGTAGTAAAGTTGAAGACATTAAAGTAATAAATAGTAGTTTGTGATTAAAAATGTGATGGAATGAAGAACCACGATGAAGAATGTGATGGAATAAATATGTTTCCTTACCTAGATTAAGCAGATAGACATTTAATGATCTAGATAAGAATGGAATAAATATGCAAATCTTTAACCTTAGGATGGTCTAACGGTAGACATTTAATAATAACTTGAATTTAGGAAGATCTTGGATGGAAAAATCACTGTTGCGATGACTCTCATTGTTAAACCTTTCTATTGCCATTATATTTCACCTTTAAAAATTAGAATCATTGGTTAATATAGTTAAGAATAGCTTTCACTTTCTAGCACAATTCATCCATAGGAAAGCCACTAGATTTATGTAAATACGGATGCTAGATTTATTGCAACACTCTTAAAACTCAACATTGATGACACTCCACCCACCAAGTATTTGGCATGTAACAAATATTCTAACTGCGGCCTCCATCGTGATTTGACTGAATCAATAAATAATCCTTGTTGTTGTGGGTATTCTCTCACTGTTCCAGGTTTTCCTAAACATTCCCGCAAAAGACACGAAAACCTAATTAGTCTAACACCAATACAAATAAATATCTACTATCATGGTTATTTTCAAACAATTAAAAATTATAAAAATATCAAATGATAAACTAGAGAAAAAATCATCTTCGACTTAATTTTTTTTCTATTTAAAGATAATTTATTTAAGAAATATTTTTAACTCAAACTTAATTAACTAATTTATGGCTAAGAATAGGTTATATATTAATTTTATAAACAAAATTATTCTTATAGTTAAGAAAAATTTAAGTCAATTTAGTTATACTTATTAGGTGAGTATTTGAGTATCTTTTTATATATTTGTTGGGTACGTATCCGTTATTCAATCGAAGGCTAATTATTTTTTTATTTTATTTTATTCTAAAATACTTAAAATTTTAAAATAATTCTAACAAATATACTGATACACAATTATATAATTTTTGGACCTTTACAAATGAAATAAATCTAAAAGTTTTCATCTATTACTAAGAAGTCAAGAGAGAAATGGCAGAAAATCTCTCTCATTTTTCAATATAAAATCTTCAAATATAAAGCATTCCATCTATTTGGTGGGTGCAATGCCACCTTTCAGCTCCCATGTTAGATGAAGTTGTTGTTAATCTGACACCGAGTGCAAAAGGATTATCGAGAGTTAATGAAGTTGTTGATGATAAGAGAGGTTTGGTTACGGTGTGAGTTTGTTCTTGTTTAAGGATCATTTATGGTTTCTTAAAGTGTGAAAACAGAATTTAAGTTTTAAATTGAGAAGAGGGAAAAATAACAGAGAATATGAGGAAGGGAATCTGAGGAAATCTAATGACAAGAAGACATGTCTGATATTCTAATAGAGAAAAATTATACAAATTATTAGGAGCAATATATCATGAAATATATCAACCGTTATATAAAATATCGACCATCTCTATTGTTTAGAATATAAAATAATATTATTTAATCTAAAATAACTTTTTAAACTAAAATTGTGTCATATTTTTTTATTTAAATTTATGTTGTTTTTTTAAATTATGTTCTATTTTATCTTTTTACTAAAAACATGTTATATTTTATTTCATTTTTATCATTCAAACACCTGTATTTTTCTTTCTCAATTCTAGTTTTGTCTTATTCTTCATTCATCAAAGAAGGTGATTTTAAGGTCAATTTTTATCCAAAATCACCTCTCTAAATTCTTTTTCTTTTACTTTTCTTTCAAATAAGTGATTTCACGTATATTTTGTGATGTTGTGTTTCCCCCAACGTTGTAGCGAGTTTTAATGAAGATTCTCTCACTATAGACCCTGGGTTAGTATTCCACCAACTTTCGGGTGTTTATTTAAAATTTTATTTTATTTTATATTTAGTTTATAAATTTCATGTGACATTTTTTTAATTATGATTTTATTCAACGGTTTTTTAATTTTTTTACTTTTTTAAATATTAAACTTTTTATGAAATTATTTTTTAAATTATAAAAATTTGATGTTTGGACTGAAGTCTATATTTGTCTCATGATATGTATTCAAGTTGTTTTAAATTCATTTAAACATATGTATTTTTAGCTCATAATGTTTATTAAGTGGTAATCGATGTGAGACTCTTGTTATTCACCATGCTCTATTCCACTGTCTTAAAAATATACATGTCTCAGGTCAACTTCTTTTTCACATTTTTGACCAAACTTAAATCAAATATAAATATGGTTGTAGTAAAGTTGAAGACATTAAAGTAATAAATAGTAGTTTGTGATTAAAAATGTGATGGAATAAATATGTTTCCTTACCTAGATTAAGTAGATAGACATTTAATGATGTAGATAGGAATGGAATAAATATGCAAATCTGTAACCTAAGGATGGTCTAGCGGTAGACATTTAATAATAACTTTAATTTAGGAAGATCTTGGACGGAAAAATCACTATTGCGATGACTCTTATTGTTAAACCTTTCTATTGCCATTATATTTCACCTTTAAAAATTAGAATCATTGGTTAATATAGTTAAGAATAACTTTCACTTTGTAGCACAATTCATCCATATGAAAGCCACTAGATTTATGTAAATACGGATGCTAGATTTATTGCAACACTCTTAAAACTCAACATTGATGACACTCCACCTACGAAGTATTTGGCATGTAACAAATATTCTAACTTCTGCCTCCATCGTGATTTGATTGAATCAACAAATAATCCTTGTTGCTGTGGGTATTCTCTCACATGTCCAGTGTTTCCTAAACATTCCCGCGAAAGACACAAAAACCTAATTAGTCTAACACCAATACAAATAAATATATACTATAATGGTTATTTTCAAACAATTAGAAAATTATAAAAATATCAAATGATAAACTAGAGGAAAAATCATCTTCTATTTAATTTTTTTTCTATTTATAGATAATTAATTTAAGAAATATTTTTAACTCAAATTTAATTTACTAATTTATGGCTAAGAAAAAGTTATATATTAATTTTATCAAATAAAATTATTCTTATAGTTAAGAAAAATTTAAATTAATTTAGTTTTACGTATTAGGTGAATATTTGAGTATCTTTGTATATATTTGTTGGGTAGGTATCCCGTTATTCAATCGATGGCTAATTATTTTTTGTTTTAATTTATTTTAATATAAATAAAATTTTAAATCAATTTCTAACAAATATACTGATAAACAATTATATAATTATTGGACCTTTACAAATGAAATAAATCTAAAAGTTTCCATCTATTACTAAGAAGTCAAGAGAGAAATGGCAGAAAATCTCTCTCATTTTTCAATATAAAATCTTCAAATATAAAGCATTCTATTTGGTGGGTGTAGTGCCACCTTTCCACTCCCATGTTTGATGAAGTTGTTGTTAATCTGACACCGAGTGCAAAAGAATTATCGAGAGTTGATGAAGTTGTTGATGATAAGAGGGGTTTGGTTACGGTGTGAGTTTGTTCTTGTTTAAGGATCATTTATGGTTTCTTAAAGTGTGAAAACAGAATTTAAGTTTTAAATGTAGAAGACGGAAAGATAACAGAATCTGAGGAAGGGAATCTTAGAAAATTTAATGACAAGAAGACACGTCTGATAGTCTAATAGAGAAAAATTATACAAATTATTATGAGCAATATATCATGAAATATATCGATCATTATATAAAATATCGACCATCTTTATTATTTAGAATATAAAAGAATATTATTTAATCTAAAATAATTTTTTAAACAAATATCATGTTATATTTTTTTATTTAAATTTATGTGGTTTTTGTAAATTATGTTCTATTTTATCTTTTTACTAAAAACATGTTATATTTTATTTCATTTTTATCATTCAAACACATGTTTTTTTCTTTCTCAATTCTAGTTTTGTCTTATTCTACATTCATCAAAGAAGGTGATTTTAAGGTCAATTTTTATCCAAAATCACCTCTCTAAATTCTTTTTCTTTTACTTTTCTTTCAAATAAGTGATTTCACATATATTTTGTGATGTTGTGTTTCCCCCAACGTTGTAGCGAGTTTTAATGAAGATTCTCTCACTATAGACCCTGGGTTAGTATTCCACCAACTTTCGGGTGTTTATTTAAAATTTTATTTTATTTTATATTTAATTTATAAATTTCATGTGACATTTTTTTAATTATGATTTTTTTCAACGGTTTTTTAATTTTTTTACTTTTTTAAATATTAAAGTTTTTATGAAATTATTTTTTAAATTATAAAAATTTGAAGTTTGGACTGAAGTCTATATTTGTCTCATGATATTTATTCAAGTTGTTTTAAATTCATTTAAACATATGTATTTTTAGCTCATAATGTTTATTAAGTGGTAATCGATGTGAGACTCTTGTAATTCACCATGCTTTATTCCACTGTCTTAAAAATATACATGTCTCAGCTCAACTTCTTTTTCACATTTTTGACCAAACTTAAATCAAATATAAATATGGTTGTAGTAAAGTTGAAGACATTAAAGTAATAAATATAAGTTTGTGATTAAAAATGTGATGGAATGAAGAACCACGATGAAGAATGTGATGGAATAAATATGTTTCCTTACCTAGATTAAGCAGATAGACATTTAATGATCTAGATAACAATGGAATAAATATGCAAATCTTTAACCTTAGGATGGTCTAGCGGTAGACATTTAATAATAACTTGAATTTAGGAAGATCTTGGATGGAGAAATCACTGTTGCGATGACTCTTATTGTTAAACCTTTATATTGCCATTATATTTCACCTTTAAAAATTAGAATCATTGGTTAATATAGTTAAGAATAGCTTTCACTTTCTAGCACAATTCCTCCATAGGAAAGCCACTAGATTTATGTAAATACGGATGCTAGATTTATTGCAACACTCTTAAAACTCAACATTGATGACACTCCACCCACCAAGTATTTGGCATGTAACAAATATTCTAACTGCAGCCTCCATCGTGATTTGACTGAATCAACAAATAATCCTTGTTGCTGTGGGTATTCTCTCGCTGTTCCAGGTTTTCCTAAACATTCCCGCAAAAGACACGAAAACCTAATTAGTCTAACACCAATACAAATAAATATGTACTATCATGGTTATTTTCAAACAATTAGAAAATTATAAAAATATCAAATGATAAACTAGAGGAAAAATCATCTTCGATTTAATTTTTTTTCTATTTAAAGATAATTTATTTAAGAAATATTTTTAACTCAAACTTAATTAACTAATTTATGGCTAAGAATATGTTATATATTAATTTTGTAAAAAAAATTATTCTTATAGTTAAGAAAAATTTAAGTCAATTTAGTTTTACTTATTAGGTGAATATTTGAGTATCTTTGTATATATTTGTAAGGTACGTATCCGTTATTCAATCGAAGGCTAATTATTTTTTTATTTTATTTTAAAATACGTCAAATTTTAAAATAATTCTAACAAATATAATGATACACAATTATATAATTATTGGACCTTTACAAATGAAATAAATCTAAAAGTTTTCATCTATTACTAAGAAGTCAAGAGAGAAATGGCAGAAACTCTCTCTCATTTTTCAATATAAAATCTTCAAATATAAAGTATTCCATCTATTTGGTGGGTGCAGTGCCACCTTTCCGCTCCCATGTTTGATGAAGTTGTTGTTAATCTGACACCGAGTGCAAAAGGATTATCGAGAGTTAATGAAGTTGTGGATGATAAGAGAGGTTTGGTTACGGTGTGAGTTTGTTCTTGTTTAAGGATCATTTATGGTTTCTTAAAGTGTGAAAACAGAATTTAAGTTTTAAATTGAGAAGAGGGAAAGATAACAGAGAATATGAGGAAGGGAATCTGAGGAAATTTAATGACAAGAAGACATGTCTGATATTCTAATAGAGAAAAATTATACAAATTATTAGGAGCAATATATCATGAAATATATCAACCGTTATATAAAATATCGACCATCTCTATTGTTTAGAATATAAAATAAAATTATTTAATCTAAAATAACTTTTTAAACTAAAATTGTGTTATATTTTTTTATTTAAATTTATGTTGTTTTTTTAAATTATGTTCTATTTTATCTTTTTACTAAAAACATGTTATATTTTATTTCATTTTTATCATTCAAACACCTGTTTTTTTCGTTCTCAATTCTAGTTTTGTCTTATTCTTCATTCATCAAAGAAGGTGATTTTAAGGTCAATTTTTATCCAAAATCACCTCTGTAAATTCTTTTTCTTTTACTTTTCTTTCAAATAAGTGATTTCACATATATTTTGTGATGTTGTGTTTCCCCCAACGTTGTAGCGAGTTTTAATGAAGATTCTCTCACTATAGACCCTGGGTTAGTATTCCACCAACTTTCGGGTGTTTATTTAAAATTTTATTTTATTTTATATTTAATTTATAAATTTCATGTGACATTTTTTTAATTATGATTTTATTCAAGGATTTTTTAATTTTTTTACTTTTTTAAATATTAAACTTTTTATGAAATTATTTTTTAAATTATAAAAATTTGAAGTTTGGACTGAAGTCTATATTTGTCTCAAGCTATTTATTCAAGTTGTTTTAAATTTATTTAAACATATTTATTTTTAGCTCATAATGTTTATTAAGTGGTAATCGATGTGAGACTCTTGTTATTCACCATGCTTTATTCCACTGTCTTAAAAATATACATGTCTCAGCTCAACTTCTTTTTCACGTTTTTAACCAAACTTAAATCAAATATAAATATGGTTGTAGTAAAGTTGAAGACATTAAAGTAATAAATAGTAGTTTGTGATTAAAAATGTGATGGAATAAATATGTTTCCTTACCTAGATTAAGCAGATATACATTTAATGATGTAGATAGGAATGGAATAAATATGCAAATCTGTAACCTAAGGATGGTCTAGCGGTAGACATTTAATAATAACTTTAATTTAGGAAGATCTTGGACGGAAAAATCACTATTGCGATGACTCTTATTGTTAAACCTTTCTATTGCCATTATATTTCACCTTTAAAAATTAGAATCATTGTTTAATATAGTTAAGAATAACTTTCACTTTCTAACACAATTCATCCATAGGAAAGCCACTTGATTTATGTAAATACGGATGCTAGATTTATTGCAACACTCTTAAAACTCAACATTGATGACACTCCACCTCCGAAGTATTTGGCATGTAACAAATATTCTAACTGCGGCCTCCATCGTGATTTGATTTAATCAACAAATAATCCTTGTTGCTGTGGGTATTCTCTCACATGTCCTGTTTTTCCTAAACATTCCCGCGAAAGACACAAAAACCTAATTAGTCTAACACCAATACAAATAAATATCTACTATAATGGTTATTTTCAAACAATTAGAAAATTATAAAAATATCAAATGATAAACTAGAGGAAAAATCATCTTCTATTTAATTTTTTTCTATTTATAGATAATTGATTTAAGAAATATTTTTAACTCAAATTTAATTTACTAATTTATGGCTAAGAAAAAGTTATATATTAATTTTATAAAATAAAATTATTCTTATAGTTAAGAAAAATTTAAATTAATTTAGTTTTACTTATTAAGTGAATATTTGAGTATCTTTGTATATATTTGTTGGGTAGGTATCCGTTATTCAATCGATGGCTAATTATTTTTTTGTTTTAATTTATTTTAAAATAATTAATATTTTAAATCAATTTCTAACAAATATACTGATACACAATTATATAATTATTGGACCTTTACAAATGAAATAAATCTAAAAGTTTCCATCTATTACTAAGAAGTCAAGAGAGAAATGGCAGAAAATCTCTCTCATTTTTCAATATAAAATCTTCAAATATAAAGCATTCTATTTGGTGGGTGTAGTGCCATCTTTTCGCTCCCATGTTTGATGAAGTAGTTGTTAATCTGACACTAAGTGTGAAAACAGAATTTAAGTTTTAAATTGAGAAAAGGGAAAGATAACAGGAAATCTGAGGAAATATAATGACAAGAAGACATGTCTGATATTCTAATAGGGAAAAATTATACAAATTATTATGAGCAATATATCATGAAATATATCGATCGTTATATAAAATATCAACCATCTTTATTGTTTAGAATATAAAAAAATGTTATTAAATCTAAAATAATTTTTTAAAACAAAAATCATGTTATATTTTTTTATTTAAATTTATGTTGTTTTTGTAAATTATGTTCTATTTTATCTTTTTACTAAAAGCATGTTATATTTTATTTCATTTCTATCATTCAAACAACAGTTTTTTTCTTTCTTAATTCGAGTTTTGTCTAATTCTTCATTCATCAAATAAGGTGATTTTAAGGTCATTTTTTTATCCAAAATCACCTCCCTAAATTCTTTTTCTTTTACTTTTCTTTTAAATAAGTGATTTCACATATATTTTGTGATGTTGTGTTTCCCCCAACATTGTAGCGAGTTTTAATTTACTCCTATAAAAAAATTGGATCTCTGACAAATGAAGATTCTCTCACTATAGACCCTGGGTCAGTATTCCACCCACTTTCGGGTGTTTATTTAAAATTATATTTTATTTTATATTTAAGTTTTAAATTTCTTGAGACATTTTTTTAATTATGATTTTATTCAACGATTTTTAAATTTTTTTACTTTTTTAAATATTATACTTTTTATGAAATTATTTTTTAAATTATAAAAATTTGAAGTTTGGTCTGAAGTCTATATTTGTCTCAAGATATTTATTCAAGTTGTTTTAAATTCATTTAAACATATGTATTTTTAGCTCATAATGTTTATTAAGTGGTAATCGATGTGAGACTCTTGTTATTCACCATGCTTTATTCCATTCTTTAAAATATACATGTCTCAATTAACTTCTTTTCACATTTTTGAACAAACTTAAATCAAATATAAATATGGTTGTAGTATAGTTGAAGACATTAAAGTAATAAATAGTAGTTTGTGATTAACAATGTGATGGAATGAAGAACCGCGATGAAGAATTTGATGGAATAAATATGTTTCCTTACCTAGACTAAGCAGATAGACATTTAATGATCTAGATAGGATTGGAATAAATATGTGAATCTTTAACCTAAGGATGGTCTAGCGGTAGACATTTAATAATAACTTGAATTTAGGAAGATCTTGGATGGAAAAACCACTGTTGCGATGACTCTTATTGTTTAACCTTTCTATTGCCATTATATTTCACCTTTAAAAATTAGAATCATTGGTTAATATAGTTAAGAATAGCTTTCACTTTCTAGCACAATTCATCCATATGAAAGCCACTAGATTTATGTAAATATCGATGCTAGATTTATAGCAACACTCTTAAAACTCAACATTGATGACACTCCACCCACCAAGTATATGGCATGTAACAAATATTCTAACTGCGGCCTCCATCGTGATTTGACTGAATCAACAAATAATCCTTGTTGCTGTGGGTATTCTCTCACTGGTCCCATTTTTCCTAAACATTCTTGCGAAAGACAAGAAAACCTAATTAGTCTACAACCAATACAAATAAATATCTACTATAATGGTTATTTTCAAACAATTAGAAAATTAAAAAAATATCAAATGATAAACTAGAGAAAAAATCATCTTCGATTTAATTTTTTTTCTATTTAAAGATAATTGATTTAAGAAAGATTTTTAACTCAAATTTAATTAAGTAATTTATGGCTAAGAAAAATTTATATATTAATTTTATAAAAAAAATTATTCTTATAGTTAAGAAAAATTTAAATCAATCTAGTTTTACTTATTAGGTGAATAATTGAGTATCTTTGTATATATTTGTTGGGTAGGTATCCGTTATTTAATCGATGGCTAATTATTTTTTATTTTATTTTATTTTAAAATAATTAAAATTTTAAATCAATTTCCAACAAATATACTGATACACAATTATATAATTATTGGACCTTTACAAAGGAAATAAATCTAAAAGTTTCCATCTATTACTAAGAAGTCAAGAGAGAAATGGCAGAAAATCTCTCTCATTTTTCAATATAAAATCTTCAAATATAAAGCATTCCATCTATTTGGTGGGTGCAATGCCACCTTTCAGCTCCCATGTTAGATGAAGTTGTTGTTAATCTGACACCGAGTGCAAAAGGATTATCGAGAGTTAATGAAGTTGTTGATGATAAGAGAGGTTTGGTTACGGTGTGAGTTTGTTCTTGTTTAAGGATCATTTATGGTTTCTTAAAGTGTGAAAACAGAATTTAAGTTTTAAATTGAGAAGAGGGAAAGATTACAGCGAATCTGAGGAAATTTAATGACAAGAAGACACGTCTGATATTCTAATAGAGAAAAATTATACAAATTGTTATGAGCAGTATATCATGAAATATATCGATCGTTATATAAAATATCGACCATTTTTATTGTTTAGAAGATAATATAAGATTTTTTAATTTAAAATAATTTTTTAAACTAATATCTTGTTATATTTTTTTTATTTAAATTTATGTTGTTTTTGTAAATTATGTTCTATTTTATCTTTTTACTAAAAACATGTTATATTTTATTTCATATTTATCATTCAAACACCTGTTTTTTTCTTTTTCAATTCTAGTTTTGTCTTATTCTTCATTCATCAAAGGAGGTGATTTTAAGGTCAATATATATCCAAACTCACCTCTCTAAATTCTTTTTCTTTTACTTTTCTTTTAAATAAGTGATTTCAGATATATTTTGTGATGTTGTGTTTCCCCCAACATTGTAGCCAGTTTTAATTTAGTCCTATAAAAAAATTGGATCTCTGACAAATGAAGATTCTTTCACTATAGATCCTGGGTCAGTATTCCACCCACTTTCGGGTGTTTATTTAAAATTATATTTTATTTTTTATTTAATTTTTAAATTTCATGTGACTTTTTTTAATTATGATTTGATTCAACGATTTTTTAAATATTTTTACTTTTTAAATATTATACTTTTTATGAAATTATTTTTTAAATTATAAAAATTTGAAGTTTGGTTTGAAGTCTATATTTTTCTCAAGATATTTATTCAAGTTGTTTTAAATCCATTTCAACATATGTATTTTTAGCTCATAATGTTTATTAAGTGGTAACCGATGTGAGACTTTTGTTATTCACCATGCTTTATTCCACTGTCTTAAAAATATACATGTCTCAGCTCAACTTCTTTTTCACATTTTTGACCAAGCTTAAATCAAATATAAATATGGTTGTAGTAAAGTTGAAGACATTAAAGTAATAAATAGTAGTTTGTGATTAAAAATGTGATGGAATGAAGAACCACGATGAAGAATGTGATGGAATAAATATGTTTCCTTACCTAGATTAAGCAGATAGACATTTAATGATCTAGATAGGAATGTAATAAATATGCAAAACTTTAACCTAAGGATGGTCTAGCAGTAGACATTTAATAATAACTTGAATTTAGGAAGATCTTGGATGGAAAAATCACTGTTGCGATGACTCTTATTGTTAAACCTTTCTATTGCAATTATAATTCGCCTTTAAAAATTAGAATCATTGGTTAATATAGTTAAGAATAGCTTTCACTTTCTAGCACAATTCATCCATAGGAAAGCCACTAGATTTATGTAAATAAGGATGCTAGATTTATTGCAACACTCTTAAAACTCAACATTGATGACACTCCACCCACCAAGTATTTGGCATGTAACAAATATTCTAACTGCGGCCTCCATCATGATTTGACTGAATCAACAAATAATCCTTGTTGTTGTGGGTATTCTCTCAATGGTCCAGTTTTTCCTAAACATTCCCGCAAAAGACACGAAAACCTAATTAGTCTAACACCAATACATATAAATATCTAGTATAACGGTTATTTTCAAACAATTAGAAAATTATAAAAATATTAAATGATAAACTAGAGAAAATATCATCTTCGATTTAATTTTTTTCTATTTAAAGATAATTGATTTAAGAAATATTTTGAACTCAAATTTAATTAATTAATTTATGGCTAAGAAAAATTTATATATTAATTTTATAAAAAAATTATTCTTTTAGTTAAGAAAAATTTAAATCAATTCAGTTTTACTTATTAGGTGAATATTTGAGTATCTTTGTATATATTTGTTGGGTAGGTATCCGTTATTCAATTGTTGGCTAATTATTTTTTATTTTATTTTATTTTAAAATAATTAAAATTTTAAATCAATTTCTAACAAATATACTGATAAACAATTATATAATTATTGGACCTTTACAAATGAAATAAATCTAAAAGTTTCCGTCTATTACTAAGAAGTCAAGAGAGACATGGCAGAAAATCTCTCTCATTTTTCAATATAAAATCTTCAAATATAAAACCTTCTATCTATTTGATGGGTGCAGTGCCACCTTTCCGCTCCCATGTTTGATGGAGTTGTTGTTAATCTGACACCGAGTGCAAAAGGATTATCGAGAGTTGTTGATGATAAGAAGGGTTTGGTTACAGTGTGAGTTTGTTTTTGTTTAAGGATCATTTATGGTTGGTTAAAGTGTGAAAACAAAATTTAAGTTTTAAATTGAGAAGAGGGAATGATAACAGTGAGTCTGAAGAAGGGTATCTGAGGAAATTTAATGACAAGAAGACACGTCTGATATTCTAATAAAGAAAAATTATACAAATTATTATGAGCAATATACCATGAAATATATCGATCGTTATATAAAATATCGACCACCTTTATTGTTTAGAATATAAAAGAATATTATTTATTCTAAAATAATTTTTTAAACTAAAATCATGTTATATTTTATTATTTAAATTTATGTTGTTTTTGTAAATTATGTTCTATTTTATCTTTTTACTAAAAACATGTTATATTTTATTTCATTTTATCATTCAAACACTGTTTTTTTCTTTCTCAATTCTAGTTTTGTCTTATTCTTCAATCATCAAAGGTGATTTTAAGGTCAATTTTTATCCAAAATCACCTCTCTAAATTCTTTTTCTTTTTCTTTTCTTTCAAATAAGTGATTTCACATATATTTTATGATGTTGTGTTTCCCCCAACATTGTAGCGAGTTTTAAATTACTCCTTTAAAAAAATTGGATCTCTAACAATGAAGATTCTCTCACTATAAGTTTTAAATTGATAAGAGGGAATGATAAAAGGAATCTCTGAGGAAATTTAATGACAAGAAAACACATCTGATATTCTAATAGAGAAAATGAGCAATATACCATGAAATATATCGATCGTTATTTAAAATATCGACCACCTTTGTTGTTTAGAATATAAAAGAATATTATTTATTCTAAAATAATTTTTTAAACTAAAATCATGTTATATTTTATTATTTAAATTTATGTTGTTTTTGTAAATTATGTTCTATTTTATCTTTTTACTAAAAACATGTTATATTTAATTCATTTTTATCATTCAAACACCTGTTTTTTTCTTTCTCAATCATGTTTTGTCTTATTCTTCTTTCATCAAAGGTGATTTTAAGGTCATTTTTTATCCAAAATTACCTCTCTAAATTCCTTTTCTTTTTCTTTTCTTTCAAATAAGTGGTTTCACATATATTTTGTGATGTTGGGTTTCCCCCAACATTGTAGCGAGTTTTAATCAAGATTCTCTCACTATAGACCCTGGGTCAGTATTCCACACACTTTCGGGTGTTTATTTTATTTTTATTTTATTTTTTATTTAAATTTTAAATTTCATGTGACATTTTTTTAATTATAATTTTGTTCAACGATTTTTAATTTTTTTTAATTTTGAAATATTATACTTTTTATGAAATTATTTTTTAAATTATAAAAATTTGAAGTTTAGACTGAAGTCTATATTTGTCTCAAGATATTTATTCAAGTTGTTTTAAATTCATTTAAACATATGTATATTTAGCTCATAATGTTTATTAAGTGGTAATCGATGTGAGACTCTTGTTATTCACCATGCTTTATTCCACTGTCTTAAAAATATACATGTCTCAGCTGAACTTCTTTTTCACATTTTTGACCAAACTTAAATCAAATAGAAATATGGTTGTAGTATAGTTGAAGACATTAAAGTAATAAATAGTAGTTTGTGATTAAAAATGTGATGGAATGAAGAACCACGATGAAGAATGTGATGCAATAAATATGTTTCCTTATCTAGATTAAGCATATAGACATTGAATGATCTAAATAGGAATGGAATAAATTTGCCAAACTTTAACTTAAGGATGGTCTAGCGGTAGACATTTAATAATAACTTTAATTTAGGAAGATCATGGACGGAAAAATCACTGTTGCGATGACTCTTATTGTTAAACCTTTCTATTGCCATTATATTTCACCTTTAAAAATTATAATCATTGGTTAATATAGTTAAGAATAGCTTTCACTTTCTAGCACAATTCATCCATAGGAAAGCCACTAGATTTATGTAAATACGGATGCTAGATGTATTGAAACACACTTAAAACTCAACATTGAGGACACCCCACCCACCAAGTATTTGGCATGTAACAAATTATTTATCTGCGGCCTCCACCGTGAATTGACTTAATCAACAAATAATCCTTGTTGTTGTGGAAATTCTCTCACTTGTCGAGTTTTTCCTAAACATTCCCGCAAAAGGCAAGAAAACCTAATTAGTCTAACACTAATACAAATAAATATCTAATATAATGGTTATTTTCAAACAATTAGAAAATTATAAAAATATCAAATGATAAACTAGAGGAAAAATCATCTTCGATTTAATTTTTTTTTCTATTTAAAGATAATTAATTTAAGAAATATTTTTAACTCAAATTTAATTAAGTAATTTATGGCTAAGAAAAAGTTATTATTAATTTTATAGAACAAAATTATTCTTATAGTTAAGAAAAATTTAAATCAATTTAGTTTTACTTATTAGGTGAATATTTGAGTATCTTTGTATATATTTGTTGGGTAGGTATCCGTTATTCAATCGATGGCTAATTATTTTTTTTATTTTATTTTGTTTTTAAACTAATTAAAATTTTAAATCAATTTCTAACAAATATACTGATACACAATTATATAATTATTGGACCTTTACAAATGAAATAAATCTTAAGGTTTCCATCTATTACTAAGAAGTCAAGAGAGAAATGGCAGAAATGTCTGATATTCTAATATGAGGAGCAATATATCATGAAATATATCATGATATTCTAATATGTTATATTTTATTTCATTGTTATCATTCAAACACCTGTTTTTTCTTTCTCAATTCTAGTTTTGTCTTATCAAAGAAGGTGATTTTAAGGTCAATTTTTATCCAAAATCACCTCTCTAAATTCTTTTTCTTTTACTTTTCTTTCAAATAAGTGATTTCACATGTATTTTGTGATGTTGTGTTTCCCCCAACATTGTAGCGAGTTTTCATTTACTCCTATAAAAAAATTGGATCTCTAACAAATGAAGATTCTCTCATTATAGACCCTGGATTAGTATTCCACCCACTTTCGGGTGTTTATTTAAAATTTTGATTTAGTTTTTATTTAATTTTTAAATTTCATGTGACATTGTTTTAATTATGATTTTATTCAACGATTTTTAAATTTTTTTACTTTTTAAAATATTAAACTTTTTATGAAATTATTTTTTAAATTATAAAAATTTGAAGTTTCGACTGAAGTCTATATTTGTCTCGATATATTTATTCAAGTTGTTTTAAATTCATTTAAACATATGTATTTTTAACTCATAATGTTTATTAAGTGGTAATCGATGTGAGACTCTTTTTATTCACCATGCTTTATTCCACTGTCTTAAAAATATACATGTCTCAGCTCAACTTCTTTTTCACATTTTTGACCAAACTTAAATCAAATATAAATATGGTTGTAGTAAAGTTGAAGACATTAAAGTAATAAATAGTAGTTTGTGATTAAAAATGTGATGGAATGAAGAACCACGATGAAGAATGTGATGGAATAAATATGTTTCCTTACCTAGATTAAGCAGATAGACATTTAATGATCTAGATAGGAATGGAATAAATATGCAAATCTGTAACCTAAGGATGGTCTAGCGGTAGACATTTAATAATAACTTGAATTTAGGAAGATCTTGGACGGAAAAATCACTATTGCTATGACTCTTATTGTTAAACCTTTCTATTGCCATTATATTTCACCTTTAAAAATTAGAATCATTGGTTAATATAGTTAAGAATAACTTTCACTTTCTAGCACAATTCATCCATAGGAAAGCAACTAGATTTATGTCAATACGGATGCTAGATTTATTGCAACACTCTTAAAACTCAACATTGATGACAATCCACCTACCAAGTATTTGGCATGTAACAAATATTCTAACTGCGGCCTCCATCGTGATTTGATTGAATCAACAAATAATCCTTGTTGCTGTGGGTATTCTCTCACATGTCCAGTTTTTCCTAAACATTCCCGCGAAAGACACGAAAACCTAATTAGTCTAACACCAATACAAATAAATATCTACTATAATGGTTATTTTCAAACAATTATAAAATTTTAAAAATATCAAATGATAAATTAGAAGAAAAATCATCTTCGATTTAATTTTTTTTTCTATTTTAAGATAATTGATTTAAGAAATATTTTTAACTCAAATTTAATTAACTAATTTATGGCTAAGAAAAAGTTATATATTAATTTTATAAAATAAAATTATTCTTATAGTTAAGAAAAATTTAAATCAATTGAGTATCTTTGTATATGTTTGTTGGGTAGGTATCCGTTATTCAATCGATGGCAAATTATTTTTTTGTTTTAATTTATTTTAAAATAATTAAAATTTTAAATCAATTTCTAACAAATATACTGATACACAATTATATAATTATTGGACCTTTACAAATGAAATAAATCTAAAAGTTTCCATCTATTACTAAGAAGTCAAGAGAGAAATGGCAGAAAATCTCTCTCATTTTTCAATATAAAATCTTCAAATATAAAGCATTCGATCTATCTGGTGGGTGCAGTGCCACCTTTCCGCTCCCATGTTTGATGAAGTTGTTGTTAATCTGACACCGAGTGCAAAAGGATTATCGAGAGTTGATGAAGTTGTTGATGATAAGAGACGTTTGGTTACGGTGTGAGTTTGTTCTTGTTTAAGGATCATTTATGGTTTCTTAAAGTGTGAAAACAGAATTTAAGTTTTAAATTGAGAAGAGGGAAAGATAACAGGGAATCTGAGGAAATTTAATGACAAGAAGACATGTCTGATATTCTAATAGAGAAAAATTATACAAATTATTAGGAGCAATATATCATGAAATATATCAATCGTTATATAAAATATCGACCATCTTTATTGATTAGAATATAAAATAATATTATTTAATCTAAAATAACTTTTTAAACTAAAATCGTGTTATATTTTTTTATTTAAATTTATGTTGTTTTTTTAAATTATGTTCTATTTTATCATTTTACTAAAAACATGTTATATTTTATTTCATTTTTATCATTCAAACACCTGTTTTTTTCTTTCTCAATTCTAGTTTTGTCTTATTCTTCATTCAAATTCAAATAACCTTCTTCAAATAACCTTCTTCAATTAACAATTTTCAAATAGTGCAGAATTTTCAAATTCAAATAACCTTCTTCAATTAACAATTTTCATTATTCAATTTTCATATTCCTACAAACTTTCAAGTGTTCTCACAAGTCATAATTTTGTGAAACTTGCCATATACATTTTCAATCATTACAAGTTTCATACATCCATTGTGAACATTTATAATCATTGTTTGAGAATTGTTTTCTTTCTTGAAGAAGAAGATCAATCAAAGATTGATATTTCTTTCCATCTCTTTCAAATAAATCATTATATTACAAAAAGAAAGTATTCCCTTACTATCTAAATCGTTGGAAGTAAGTGTTGTGATTTGAAGAGGATTGTTCTTCATTCACATTAGTGTTTGGTTTTGACCTTAAAGGTGTTAAGAACCTTTGGTCACCCTATAGGTTTAGATAGTAAGCATAGGCTGTACAAGTATTCTAAACTATAGTGAAATCTCTTTCGTGTTGGAAAGGGGACTGGAGAACTCTCGGATTGTGAGGGGAACCAGGATATATCGCCGTGTTCTTTACTTTTCCGCATTTATCGTTTTCATAACCATAACCAAGAAAAGATAAGATATAGTCAAAAACCTTCAAACACTTAACCACAAAAATTACTACAAGTTTTCTCATAAAACCGAATAAATTTTTATATACCTAATTCACCCCCCCCCCCCTCTTAGGCACTCTTAGACTTACAATTGGCATCAGAGCAAGTTATAGGTAACTTGTTCCTAAAGATCTAGAATGGCTTCCGCAAATCCAAATCCGGTTTTCAAAGATGGTGGTAGTAACAACAAGCCTCCATTGTTTTGTGGTGAATACTTTGAC
This sequence comes from Vicia sativa, assembly GCA_021764765.1. Taxonomy (NCBI): domain Eukaryota; kingdom Viridiplantae; phylum Streptophyta; class Magnoliopsida; order Fabales; family Fabaceae; genus Vicia; species Vicia sativa. The sequence goes on from CM038792.1 coordinate 144,931,651, forward strand.
TTTTGGAAAATTCGCATGAAGGCTCATCTGAGCGCAAGGAGAAGAAATATGGAATGCTGTTGAGAATGGTCCATTCACTCCGGTGTGTGTTGTCAATGGTGTTGGGTCATCAAAGCCTAAAGCATCATGGGATGACGATGACAAGAAAAAAGTTCTCTTCGACAAAAAGGCAATCAACATTCTTCAAAGTGCTCTTAGTATGGATGAATTTTTCCGAATATCGGCATGTACAACGGCAAAGGAAATTTTGGATACTCTTGTAGAAACTCATGAAGGAACCGCCGAAGTCAAAAGGTCTAGATTGAACACTTTGAGTCAAGAATATGAATTATTCAGAATGCTTGTGATACGGTGAACTGACTTTTTAGTGTTTTGTATCGCAAATATGCGGATAGCAAGAGTCGCCACCGACTTTTATTTTTATCCAATTAAGGGAAGGTAAAAGTACAGAAAAAGACCTTCGTTAGATTCTCGAGTAAGGGAGAAGGTTATGAAAAGGGAAGGTATTAGCACCCTTTCCATCCGTAGTTATCTACGGCTCTTAGTTGCTCTTAGATCACTTTAAAACTGCTTCGTGTGTTTGACAAAATGTTTTGAAAAGGCATTTCGCTTTGACTTTGTAATGATTCATGTAGGAATGTATACAAAGTGTTCGGAAATGTTTTGTTTTGAAAAGAGTTTGAACTTTGAATAAAGTGTGAGGTGTGAAAAGCATTTTGATAGAGCAAGCAACTAAAAGTCTTATTACCTACTCAGAATTGGTCGTTTTCGTGTTGTTTTACGTTCCTTTAGAATAGCGTTAGCCATACCATTAGTTGGTAGGTAACTCCATTCGTTGGATGTAGCGTGACATCAAGGGACATCGTATGGTCATAGAAAGCAACTTGTAGGAAGTATCCTAGCACATTCGAAGGACTATCATCATTTTTCGAGGCGACAATTGAGGTCAAGATCATGTATTCGGAGGCGACATCGTGGGTCTTATGATCTTTGTATCGAAGGGACTATGATGATTTGTTTGAAGGCAACGGTGCTAGGATACCTCTACGCTCGAGGGACATGACCGATTGAATTCAAAGGCAACGAGAGAATTACCCTAAGGGTGCATCAGAAGAGTGTGTCAAATTCAGATATGTTTATCTTGAAAATTAGTGAGCTATATTGATTATTATCTTGCCATACACGCCTAGTTACTAGCAATTTATAGGGTGCGGAAATTAAAATGCGGAATGTAAAGTGCGGAAAGGTAAATGTCCTACGCTATTACATGGCTTTGGGGCAGATACATAATTTAAACTTGCAGAAAATTAAAACCTAATTTAAACTATTACATCCCATAAACAGTTACATTATTGGAAGAAAAAAAATGAAAACGGTAAAGAAACGTCTGAAGCGGAATAACCTGTGAAACGATAAGAGAAATCGGAAAATATGATGAAATCGAATAAGAGAAAATGTTAGAAAAAATGCAAATTTTTAATTAGGAAAAATATGACATGCTGGAAATAGTATAAATATGCTAGAATAATTTTTTGGGATTTTTTGGATGCAATTTAATAATTAAAAATGAATTAAAAGTGATTTAAATGCAAAATTAGGAATAAAAATAAATATGCATGCAAAATTGTATTTTTTAATTTTATAAATTAAATAAGTATTTTCTGAAAATAAATGCAAAAGGAAAAAATATTTTGATGATTTTTAATGCATGAAACAAAAATATGAAAAGAAATTAAAATAGATGCAAAATATTAAAAAAAGAAAATAGAAAAATATGAGAAAACATGAGTTTTGTGAAAAAGAATGTAAAACCGGTCCTGGCATGGTTCGAACTGGTGTCCTTTGAGAGCATCTCCAACAGATAGCGCCTTAACCACTGGGACAAGTGTCATTTGATGTTGGAAAAGTTGAAATCAATAGCTTATGAATGATGACGCGTCAGGGAGAGGTTTGAAAACGAGTCAGCGTGCGTGGACCCCAGTCAGCGTGAACGAGCGAATCAGAGCAAGACATTGTGCCACGCAATCCCTCGCCGGTCAAGCAAAGTCAGCGACGCCGGAGCCCTAGCTCCGGTCGTCTTCTCCGGTGGCCCTGAAAATGAAACAAACAAAATACGAACGATAAATGGGAAAGAGGGACCCTACCCCCCTAAATCGACCCTCCTGAATCCATTGGTGGCCTTAGTTTTCCCTGAAAGTGCCTGTAACACCCGGTTCGGTCGAAGCAGACCAAAATGCCCTAGCAATGGTGGTTTACGTTTTCTACGTCTAAGCTCGCATGAAAGGCATCATTCATGATCTACTTGATGTCCTGAACTCAAATAAGCACATAAAAACGATTAGCAATGCATGGAATTAAAAAATCGAAATCATGAAAAGTAGCAAACCGGTGAGAGCTAGATGGCTCGATTCAGGGTGATTTGGCTTCGAGTAAGAGATGGTTTTGACTCCTGGGATGTCAAGGAACAAGATTGGATGGTTTGTTTGCCTTAAAACTTGCTGCAATTTGAAATTCGATTTTTCAAAAGTTTATGAAAATTTTTGGCAAAGTGAGGGCTGTGTGTGGGGGTAGGGTTTCGTCCTCTTGGCTTGTGATCTTGCTGGCTATTTATAGAGGAATTTGAGAGAGGAAAAAGAGTGAAAAAAGATTGATCATTGAATGTGCAATATTTCCTCTTTAAATAAAATCAAATTTCCTTAAAAATTTGATTTTTTTTCTTTCCATATGCAAGCTATCACGAATTTGGTATGCTTGGTGGGCTATCTTGGACCTCAAGTAAGATATAAATCCAATCCATTTGAAAAGATACTTTATTTTCATATTTTATATAATTTAATTTGGAATTAAATGGTTTAAAATCCAAAATTAAATCAATAAAATAGAAAATTGCCATGGCCAAGCATTTATGGGTCAAGAATAATGTCATGAACAAGTTTGGATCAAAAGATTTTAGGCCCATTTGGAAAATTTTGCATTTTGACCAAAATGTCCTTTTGTGCAATTGTCCAAAATTGCCCAACTTCTGAATAGTGTATCTTGCTCAATTTTCCACATTTTTGAGTGTTCTTGGACTTTTTGGAAATCTCTAAGAGTCCTCTAACCAACCTTTTTGGTCTCATCTCAATTGGAGTTTCCATGCTCAATATATCTTCAAAACAAAAAGTTGACTTTTGTTGACTTTGAAAATGACCAGAATGTTTTGAGCCATACCTCTCAAATGAAGCATTTTTGGACATTCTTGTGAGACATGAAGTTGTAGAGAATTGAATTTCCTTCAAAACAAGAGGTGGTGGAAAAATTTGAGAAAGTATGAAGAAGTTATGATCACCAAAGTTCATTGACTTTTCATCTAGAAACCCTAATTTAGAAAGTTTGACTTTGAGCAAATCTTGAGTTTTCTTGATGAATCATGATCAACCCTTGATCAAATGATGAATGTAACTTCAAAATGAGGATGTTGACCAAAATTATGAAATTTGACGTATGTTGACCAGTTGACTTTTGTCCAATACAACCGATTTTCAACCATCCGAGCAATTGTCGAGGAAACTTGACTAAGGCTGAAACTTGACATGGAGAATCTTTGGAGCATATGAGGAGGTATGAAGACCATTGGAGATGTTGGAAGTCCATCTTGATCCGAGAATCATCAAACCCTAGTTTGGGTTGATTGTCAGAGAGAGTTTGTCCGATCAACTCTTGAGGAATCCTCGAGTATGGATGTATGAAATATCTTGAGAAGATGGAGGGCAAATTTTGGGTATGACAACCCTGCTCAATCTTCTTGTACTGAAGGGTTAGATTGGCATGCGTGCCTTCGTGACCAAGGTAGAAGATGATTGAACACTCGAGTACACCCAAAATTTGCACTCGTTGTTGGTGGATGATTCGGAATGGGCTTACAGATGCCATTCGAGAAGGAAGAAACTGGGATGAGTCGATGCCGACTCGAGGATGTCGATAGGAGAATTGACGGGATGGGCTTAAGATGCCATCCGGAAAGATCGATGGGAGTGAGCCGCACGCTAGACTCTATAGATGTTCTTGATAGTGGAGCGCAGATGGGCTTAAGATGCCATCCGAGGAGTCGATGTTAGACTCGTGCTCATCTTTGAATGAAATTATTGATTTGTATTGATTTTAACCAAATATGCAGATTCCAAAGGTGGAGAAACACCGATAAGTAGTGAGATGGGCTTAAGATGCCATCCGCAACCGAGTCGTGACGACTGTAGTTCTTGATAATAAGGAATCGAATAAATCTTCGTTGATTACTCGAGGAGGTGGTAGTTGGCAAATGTGGATATCTTCCCGTATGCATCGGTGTTGATCCATTGCGTTATCGGAGGATAACCGGGCTTTCGATAGTTTTCCGTCGAGATTCTTAATCTCGACCCGTCGGAGGACAACCAGGCGGTCTTTCGATAGTTTTCCGTCGATCGGGCTTAATCCGGACCAGTTCGGAGGACAACTAGGGGTGGTCTTTCGTTTAATTCGGGCTTAATCCGACCAAATTTCGGTGACTTTCACTGCTTTGGAAAACAAGAGAAACTTTGATAGAATATTTGTTAGTCTTATGCAAAGTATGATGCATGACGATGTGTATGAATGATATATGTATAAATTATGACTTTATGAGAAATGTATGAATGATAGATGTTGTGGTATTTCAAAACATATCCATCTTGAAGAAGATGGGGATGTTTCGCTTGAGTATTTCTTCGCTTGGGATTGAGTGGGTGAGAACCCTGCTTTTGAAGGAGAAGAAAGATATCTTGGATTCCTCCGATGCACCATCTGACCAAGTCTTGGGCCTAGATATTGTTGAGGAAGGTAGAGATTTGAGAAGCTCGTTGTTGGAGATCTCATATATAGACCTGGGAGAGTCGGGAGGAAGTCCGGGGATCTTGCATGTAGACCTGGGAAAAATTAGGCGCCCATCGATTTTGAGCGACATCTCTTGACGTTGATGGTGAGACGGGGTTGGAATCTCCGAGGGAATAAGATGTAGATTTTCTCCGGTGCACTATCTGACCAAGTCTCGAGTCTGGATACCGCTGCTGGAGAAAAGGAGAGTTGTTGAGAGATATCCGCTGGAGATAAACATCTTAGCCGGGGATGAAGTGTTATTGATGTAACATTGCTCAGTTGAGTGGGATCACTGCTCGAGGATTAACATATACTCCACTGGGGAAGGTTTGTTGTGAGCGACACTGCTGTGGGGACCATGCTCTGTGGGGAAATGTACTGGTGACTTTCGTCATCATCTCGATTCCTAGAGCCTGTAGTAATTACTTTTGTATGTCCACTTTTCGCATGTTTGTGAATAGATTTTTATTGTCAAATGCGTATAATCATTCAAAACAAATGTTGGACTTATTGCAACCGACAATAGTAAAAAACTGTAAAGAGAAAGAATTTGTGTCCATTTGAAATGTAGCGTATGGCCAAGTAGTTTATACACAAGAAAAGTAAAAGCTATGGAAACAATCTCGTTAAGTTCCAACTATGCTAGTACTCATATATTTCAACTATCTCATCTCTCTTCCATCTTCGCCATTTGAAAAGATGTGATTGATATTGTGTTGTGTGGGTGGGGGTGTCCATGATTGCGCTATTTTTGCTTTCAGACCATCCCTACCCGTTCGGGTTTGATCTTGTATATGTATGTGGAAAGTGTGGTCAGGATGCCCTTATTTTTGCCTAGGTCGATCGACTGTCTATTCATCGTAGTATTTTTGACTATGTCTGCGTTCACGTGTGGAAAGTCTTCACCATCCATGGTGCTAAGTATCATAGCTTAAAATCATCTTGACTACAAATGGTCCTCATGGGTGGGAGTCCATTTGCCCCAGGATCACCTTGTGGAAGAATGATGCGCTTGACTACTAGGTCACCAACTTGATAGACTCGGTGCTTGACCTTCTTGTTAAATGCTCTGATCATTCGTTTTTGATAGATCTGTCCATGGCAGATGGATGCGAGTTGTTTCTCATCAATCAAGTTAATCGGTCAAGGCGGTCGGACCCAATCGTCTTCGCCTAACTGCGTCTGGAGGACTCGGTTGAGGTATCCGAACCTCGATGGGTATGACTTCCATACCGTACACAAGGAGAAGGGGTTGCCCGTTGATGTTCGTGTTGTAGTGCGATAATCATGAAGAGCAAATGGTAACATCTCATGCCAATCTTTGTAAGTCCCGTCATCTTACGTATAATCTTCTTAATGTTCTTGTTGGCGGCTTCCCTGCGCCATTCATCTTAGGCCGATAAGGAGAAGAATTGTGATGTTTGATCTTGAGCTGCGTGCGAGTTCGGTGATCATCTTATTGTTGAGATTAGAACCGTTATCCGTGATAATCCTTTCGGAGTGCCATATCGACGGATAAGATTATGTTTGATGAATCGAGCCACAACATTCACGGTAAGATGCGAACGTCTACCCACTTGGTGAAATAGTTAATTGCCACAAGGATGAAGCGATGTCCGTTGGAAGCGTGGGCTTAATTTCTCCAATCATGTCAATGCCCCACATTGCAAAAGGCCAAGGAGCGGTAAGAACATTGCGGAGGTACGTGCACTTTGTGCATATATCGGCACTTGTGACAAGATCGCGTAAGCGGTGACAATCGCTTCCATGGTGGACCAATAGTAACTGTTCTCAAAATCTTCTTAGCCATCGTATGTCCCGGAGTGGGTGCCAAATCGCCTTCGTAACTCTTCCATGATGCGTATTCTTTGTTTTGGTCTACATGAGTAAGCACAAGTCGTGGTTGCGCTTGTATAAGATGTCGTTCTTGAGGAAGAATTTGGATGCAAATCTTCTCATGAACTTCTTATCATTGATGATGCCCTGCTGGATATTCCCGAGTCTCAAGATACCTCTTCACGTCATAGTACCAAGGTTTCTCTTACGTATCAAGCTCATAACAATATCTTTGGTTCGTCAAACTTCTCAATGATGATCCGGGGAGCCTCGTTGTCCCATCTAACCTTGAACATAGATGACATAGTAGCCAATGCGTCTGCCAACTGATTCTCTTCTCATGGAATATGATTGAAAGTGATCTCTTCAAAGTAGGGAATCAAACTCAGAACATGCTCTCGATAGGAATAAGATTTGGATGCTTCATATCTCACCGCCTTAATCGGTGATCACTAAAGCGAGTCTCCATATACTTGCAAGAACTTGATTCTTAAATCAATAGCAGCTTTGATACCCATGATGCACGCTTCATATTCGGCCATGTTGTTAGTGCAATTGAAACATAATCTGGAGGTGAAAGGCATGTGTCCGCCTGTAGGGGATGTAATGATGGCGCCAATGCCATTGCCAAGTGCGTTTGAGGCTCCATCAAAACCATGGTCCATCGGGATCCTTGTTCGTGTCCTTCGTGGGGCTGGTTCTTCAATCGTGACTAGTAAAACATCTTCATCCGAAATTGAACGCATAGATCGATAGTCATCTATGGCTTGATGCCAAATGATCGCTACTACACTTCCTTTGATCGCTTTTGAGAAGTGTCTTGGATGTCGATTCGTCAAGATCATTTGCCATCTTGCTATTCTTGGAGAAGTGGTTTCTCAAATATGTATTTTATCGGATCCATCTTGAAATCAATAAGGTAGTGTGAGTCAACATATCTTTCTTAGTCGTGAGCAGAAAGCGTTGCAAGTTTTCTCGGTGTGAGTATCTTGTTTCACGTCGGTAAACTTTTGCTAAGGTAGTATATTGCATGCTCTTTTCGACCGGACTCGTCATGTTTCCCAACACACCCCATTGAGTTCTCTAACACCAAGTACATGATAAGAGGTCTTCCTTGGGCGGCATCGGGATAGGAGGATTCGGTACTCCTTGATTTTGTCAAAAGTGATCCGCAATCGTCATTCCATTCCACTACTTGATCTTTCTTTAGTAACTTGAAGATTGGCTCACAAGTAGCGATTAGGTGTGCAATGAATCGCAATGTAGTTCAATCGCCCAAGAAACCTCGGACTTCCTTCTCGGTGCGGGGTGGCATCTCTTGAATAGCTTTAACCTTAGCGGGTCGACCTCAATACCTTTACCCGACAACAAACCCTAAGAGTTTTCCTGATCGACTCAAAATGCACTTGTTAGGATTGAGTCTCAATCTGACTTTAATCATCAAGCAGTTTCGCAAATAATCAAGATGTTCTTCTTCACGTGATCGAGCTATCATGTCGCCGAGACTTCTATCTCGTGATGAATCATGTCGTGAAATAGTGTCACCATAGTTGATAAGTGGCGCCGCGTTCTTGATCGAACGGCATAACCTTAGAAAGTGCCCACCGTAACAAAGTAGTCTTCTCCATGTCTTCAAGAGCCATTTTGATTTGATTGTAACCGGAGAAACCATCCATGAAGGAGAAAACCTTATGTTGAGCGGTGTTGTCAACCAGAACATCAATATGGGGAAGTGGAAAATCGTCTTTCGGACTTGCTTTGTTCAGATCTCTGTAATCCACACACATTCGTACCTTTCCATCCTTCTTAGGTACGGGTACTACGTTTGCAACCCATTGTGGATAAGAAGTAACAACTAAGAAACCGGCGTTGAACTGTTTCATAACTTCGGCTTTGATTTTCTCTGATATCTCAGGACGCATGCGACGAACTTTCTGTTTCAGTGGGAGAAAACCTTCTTTTGTCGGCAATCGGTGTACCACAATATCAATGTCTAAACCCGACATGTCTTCGTATGACCAAGCAAAAACCTCAATATAGTCTCGTAGCATCTGAACCAATCTTTTAACATTCTCAAGACCCGCTCCTATCTTGATCTCTTTTCTATCTTCGTCGGTACCCAAATTCACAACCTCAACTTGCTCTTCGTGGTGTATAACTCTCTTCTTGCAGTGATCGACAAGTTCTCCGGCACTTCACAATCTTCCTCACTTCGTCTTGGCTTGGTAGATCGGATTATCGAAGTCATATTTAGCAATAGCATAGTTATATTGAGATTTGGAGTGATTGCGTGTATCACGTGGGTGTGTGTAAGAAACACATAGCTTTTGAAGGGGTGATAAAGTAAAGGAAAGAATACAAACAATTGAATGCAAAAGTCCAACAATTTATTGAATGAAAATGCACAAACAACAAATAAAACCCTCGAACGAGCCATGATGCCGGGCAAGGCACTAGGCTTTCAAAGTTTATTGTTCAAAACATAAAGAAATCGAAAAGCAAAACAAAACAAGAGCAATTACTCTAGCTAAAGGAGATTGGTATGACATCTTGACCTTCAATTCTTGAGCCCATGATCCGAGTTGGAAGATCCACTTGCGATGTCGTCGTTGTCGTCGTCTTCTATAGCATGGATTCCACGCTAATGCGGAAAGGAAGTTGGCGGCACGTTGGCGTATCATCTTGACCTTTGATGGTGAAGCCTAAACCGATCTTGTCAATTTGAAAGGAAAATCGGGAGTTGACCCCAAACAAGACTACCTCCTTGTTCAACCTTGAGCATCTTTCGGTGAGGCCATCCTAGGTGGAACTTGTGTAACCGGGAGTAACAGGAGAGTCACAGCATGACTGGTATTGTTTCAAAAGCGGAGTCTCAAAGAATTCACCCTCCATCTCGAGGTATCGAAATGTATGATGGTGACCATATACTCCTCTTCACCACATCTGTAACAACCTTCCCTTCATGGTACTTCCGATGTAGGGTAGGTGCCCCATGTATCCAAGGGCGTCCAAGTAGGAAAGAGTAAGGTGGACGGATGTCCATGACAAAGAAAGTAGAGTCAAAAGTGGAACCGACTTTAACAGTGAGTGAGTCTCCAAGTACTGTTCGCTTAGAACCATCAAAAGCTCTCACAATTATGTCACTGGGTCTCAGAACCAACCCTTCGACATCAAGTCGATCAAAGCGATCTTGGTAGGATATTCGAGCGAACCGTATCAACCAAAACATGAGACAGGGTAACGCCCTTGCATTCAACGGAGATGTGCAAGGCTTTGTTGTGTTTCTTTCCGGCAGGAGCCAAATCAGCATCAGAGAAGCCTAGGTCGTTGTTGGCAGCCAGGTTAGCAATACAAACTTCAAATTGATCAGTGGTAGTGTCTTGAGGCACATGAGCACTCTTCAGAAACTTTACCAAGGCGTTAGCATGAGCCTCAGAGCACAAGAGCAGAGCAAGCATAGAGATCTTGGACGGAGTCTGTCCCAACTGTTCCACAACATTGTAGTCACTCTTCTTGATAATCTTGAATTTCCTCCATTTCTTGTTTGAGGTATCTTGATAACTTCCTTTGGTACTTTGGCGGGATGAGTCACCGTTCTTTCCTCTAGCTTGGGAATGGATTGGATAGGAATGCGATGGAGTCGGTGTCTTTTGGAGAGAGATATCCGAGAAAATACCTTCGGTTCGGTCACCTTACTAGATCCGGTGATGTTGTCAATGTCAAGAATGGTAGCTTCAACTGTAAGATCTTCAATGGTCAGAGGGTCTTGCTTGACACCATGATTGTAGACATCAGATCCATAATCCCAAGGAATAGCTTTGTCAGAGGAATACAGAACTGGTCTTGGAGAAGTAATAATGAGAGGTGTCATTCTAGGCACAGAATCAGCAGAGGAAATCCTTATTGTGTTAACATCAGCATAATCTTCTGGGAAATCCTCACCCCATCCGGTCGCCTTAACATCTTCAATAGGAATCTTGTAGCTCTCAGGAACAGTGTACTTCACCATGTAATCAAACTTTCCACTTGGCTGCCCCAAGGTATCCCACACAGATGGTACAGCTTCGTTTGCATTGTCAATCTTCAACTTAGCCATATCTTCACACAGCTTCTGCATTGGTGGTTTCAGAAATAGTATCTCACGGTTGTCCATCATGCGAACACGTCTTCTCAACCAAGGACACCATCGCAGATGGGCACCAACGGCAATTCTCGGCATCTGGATTGACCGGCTTGCAAATTCTTCTTGATCATGAGGAATGGTCAAGTCATCTATGTTGAAAACATAAGTATCTTCCCATGACATTGGAACTCTTGTCATGGTTAGGCATAGGAGCATTGATCACATTGAGTCTCGACGGGAGGGTCAAACTCAATCAGTTTAGCTTCAATCATATCTTGAATTTTGTTCTTCAGAGCCCAACAATCATTAGTACTATGTCCTGGGCTATTGGAATGGTAAGCACACTTAGCATTAGGATTGTATCTCAAGAGGAAGTGTTGACATTCGAGGAGGATCCCTCAAGGTAATCGCTTTCAACATGTGTTGCAAGGCTTGCGACAATGGCATGTTGATCTTGTAAACCGTCTTCGTGGCGATTCGGATCGCGTTGTCTCACCGAGGTTGTCTTGATGTAGGATTGGAGATCACACCGCCCCCAGATTGAGCACGGTCGGTCTTGGCTCGGCTTTTCGACCATACAGCATTAGTTTCCTTCTTACCGCCAAAATATCTCTTCGTAGCATTTGATGATGACTCCACCGAATCTTCCCACTCTTGATTCCTTCAATACGCGTCTTTAATATCACCGGTGAATCCGGTGAGGAGTTTCAATCGATGATTGAAGAATGGGCTGTCGGTGTTCCCATAAACATATCAACCAACTCCCTATTGGACAAGGGTGGTGAACTCCGCTAGATCTCTCCACTTCGAGCATACTCCTTGAACTCTCGTCACGACCCATAGACATGCTTTGTAGTTGCATGCGAGTGGGTGTCAATTCAGATTGTACTCATCCGTCAGAAAGCATCACTAAGTCACTCCAAGTACGGATACGGTCATTCTCTAGTGATAATACCACTCAATTGAGTTGGACAAACTCTCTTGAAAATAATGCATCCACAATTTTTCATCGTGGGGTTGATCTTGGACATAGGACTTCAAATGTAGCTTAGGGCAAGACATGTGTCATACTTAGCAAAGTTAGAACTTTGAACTTGGGAGGAATCACAACACGTGGACGAGACTCAAATCATCAAAATTCAGCCCGGACATCTTGGTTTTCCACAAGATTCAGACGGTCTTCAAGTTGCTTGTACTTGTCATCCTCATCGAGTATTGGCCATCATCATAGTTCTTCTCAAGCTCAGACCGCCTTCACCATCACCCTTGTTACTTTGCTCATCCTCTTGACACTTCCTTCGAGAGCTCAATTCAACTAACCACTCTAGGACCACCTTTGTAGCGCCCATGTTGAGGAGACCAACAACCTTCTTCTTCGTTGATGAGCTTCTTCGATCTTCTTGGCCTTGGACCGTGGTAAACATCTCTGAAACCGAGCATCCCGAGCTTGAAGATCTTTGATAGGATTCAAGAGCCATTTCGCTAAAATAAATAGCGAGCAAATGAGAAACCAATCTTCAATGTACGTGATGCAATGTTATGCTATGATATGCAATGTTTATGCGAATGCAATGCAATGTTTTCAAGGACCTTAGAGATTTAAATTTGTTAATCAAGCAATGAACAAACATTTATTAGTACTCTTTTATTCTTTTCTTTTAAGTACAAGAGATAGTTCAAAACAATAAAAGAGAATCCTAAAGCTCTAAGTCTCCATGGGCTTCCTCTTGGTGCCGATGTAGCGTTGATGTTTCACTCCTCGTGAAGTAGCTTGGTCAACTCTAGCACTTTCTTCTCACTTGCATAACACGAGCTTCAAAGGTATCCCTCTTCTTTTAGTTGAATCCAAGATCTCTTCAAGTCTTCAAAATCGTGAGGCATGTCGGATGGAGAACAAGATAGGTACGCCACCTATAGCAACAGTTCCATAATTACTGTAAGCGTGAATGGCATCATGAGGTTTTGAGCTCGAGCTCGCAGGTAAGGTTCCCAAGGAATGGAATTTTGGTGCCCCAAAGTCTTGGTATCACTTCTTTACCATGCCCCGTGTATGAACCAGAGATCGTGATTATAGTCGAACACAATATCTTGGAGAAGCATATCATGGACCATCTCTTGGCAAAACCAAACCGACGAGAGCTAGAAGGGTTGTAAGTGATACCTCCCTTATACCAAGGAGTGGTACATTAGGAATTCTCCACAACGCTCAATGAATGTGAAGTCCTTTTGAGAGAAAAGATTCCAACGGATATCGAATGAGAGTGACATTAACCTTTGAGACCATCTCAACCTTTGTTCATTCTTCAAACGATGGAGGAAGGTGAAATAAACCACCAGTAATTGTACAACACATGAGAGTTCCTTGTCTTTTAGTAGTACGAGTGTGGAGAGAATGTAGGATATCTCCAAGTAAAGTAGGTAGATTGGGTAAGAAACAACTTGACATCTATGAATTGATCCGAGTTAAAATAGAACCAAACCATAGATTAGCAAGGCCACAATGTCTTGGAAACTCATAACTTTGAGGAATTCTCGCTTTCTTAATTAAGAACTTGAAAGTAAACCTTAACTCCACTTGGTTTCCCAATTGGCTTCAATGTAGCTTAAGATGTAAATGATGCGATGTCTTCGTAGGAACCTTTTCCAAAGTGAATGGCATTTGGTCAAGAATAGGTACCCAAGTAGTTTAGAGAACTCTTCCAAGGTAGGAACCAATCGATAATGGAATGTAAAGCAATGGTGTTTCGGATCGAAGAACTGGAACAACATGCATCATATCTTCTTCAAACCGAGATAACCAAATCAAGTAGATAACCATGTCTTTTGATGAACCAATTCTTCAAACCAATTTTAAGCTGAAAGGTATTTGATATAGTCTTTCTAGAAGCAATAATTCCCTACAAAAGAGCAAAGATAAATCCCTAGGTCCTTGAAATAGTTAGAAATGATATGCAATGCAAATGATGTCATGATGTCATGTTTGGCACACAAACAATTCACACAATGAGCCTAGGTTTAAGGCTTGCATGAAGTATAGGTGATTACCCCACCAAAAGTTTGAGTTGGTTCATCATGTCCTATAATAGTAACGGTTCTAGGAATCTCATATCATTGATCTTCGAGGTGTTTATTTCAATACGACTACCAAGTGGTCGAAAAATATCCCAAAAGTCCGATCTCAATGAGCGTAGCATCAGTATCAACCAACCTTAGTCGCAAAGCCGCCATCTCACTACCTTCTAATGGCTAGGATGGGTCAATTAAGGTTCTAAAAGTTTAGTTAGCGCTGATGACACCACGAAGCCAAATACTATCCTCAACTTGGGAATGAAGAGTATCGGGACATCAAAGTGTCACGCTAACGTAGCCATGATGTTGACCGCTTTGATATCGTCGCAGTTTATTGCTACTTACCTAAAAAAAATCCGGTGTAGGATCCCCACAATATAATACCCAAGCAACCCTTAAAGATAAAGCAAGCAAGTCAAGAAAGCAATAAAGGTGATTTAGAAATCCCTAAGGCATTCTCTTTAGTGTCTCCCGCATTCGGTGACTTGAACCGACTTTTAGTGTTTTGTATCGCAAAATGCGGATAGCAAGAGTCGCCACCGACTTTTATTTTTATCCAATTAAGGTAAAAGAAAAAAGACCTTCGTTAGATTAAGGGAGAAGGTTATGAAAAGGGAAGGTATTAGCACCTTTCCATCCGTAGTTATCTACGGGCTCTTAGTTGCTCTTAGATCACTTTAAAATTGTGCTTCGTGTGTTTGACAAAATGTTTTGAAAAGGCATTTGTGACTTTGTAATGATTCATGTAGGAATGTATACAAAGTGTTCGAAATGTTTTGTTTTGAAAAGAGTTTGAACTTTGAATAAAGTGTGAAAAGCATTTTGATAGAGCAAGCAACTAAAAGTCTTATTACCTACTCGAATTGGTCGTTTTCGTGTTGTTTTACGTTCCTTTAGAATAGCGTTAGCCATACCATTAGTTGGTAGGTAACTCCATTCGTTGGATGACAAGCGGGACAATGGTCATAGAAAGCAACTTGTAGGAAGTATCCTAGCACATTCAAGGACTATCATCATTTTCGAGGCGATCGAGGGTCAAGATCATGTATTCGGAGGCGACATCGTGGGTCTTATGATCTTTGTATCGAAGGGACTATGATGATTTGTTTGAAGGCGGTGCTAGGATACCTCTACGCTCGAGGACATGACCGATTGAATTAGTAAAGAGAGAATTACCCTAAGGGTGCATGTGTGTAAAGAGTGTGTCAAATTCAGATATGTTTATCTTGAAAATTAGTGAGCTATATTGATTATTATCTTGCCATACACGCCTAGTTACTAGCAATTTATAGGGTGCGGAAATATAAATGGAAAGGTAAATGTCCCACGCTATTACATGGCTTTGGGGCGATACATAATTTAAACTTGAAAATTAAAACCTAATTTAAACTATTACATCCCATAAACACATTATTGGGAAAAAATGAAAACGGTAAAGAACAACGTGAAACGATAAGAGAAATCGGAAAATATGATGAAATCGAATAAGAGAAAATGTTAGAAAAAATGCAAATTTTTAATTAGGAAAAATATGACATGCTGGAAATAGTATAAATATGCTAGAATAATTTTTTGGGATTTTTTGGATGCAATTTAATAATTAAAAATGAATTAAAAGTGATTTAAATGCAAAATTAGGAATAAAAATAAATATGCATGCAAAATTGTATTTTTTAATTTTATAAATTAAATAAGTATTTTCTGAAAATAAATGCAAAAGGAAAAAATATTTTGATGATTTTTAATGCATGAAACAAAAATATGAAAAGAAATTAAAATAGATGCAAAATATTAAAAAAAGAAAATAGAAAAATATGAGAAAACATGAGTTTTGTGAAAAAGAATGTAAAACCGGTCCTGGGCATGGTTCGAACTGGTGTCCTTTGAGAGCATCTCCAACAGATAGCGCCTTAACCACTGGGACAAGTGTCATTTGATGTTGGAAAAGTTGAAATCAATAGCTTATGAATGATGACGCGTCAGGGAGAGGTTTGAAAACGAGTCAGCGTGCGTGGACCCCAGTCAGCGTGAACGAGCGAATCAGAGCAAGACATTGTGCCACGCAATCCCTCGCCGGTCAAGCAAAGTCAGCGACGCCGGAGCCCTAGCTCCGGTCGTCTTCTCCGGTGGCCCTGAAAATGAAACAAACAAAATACGAACGATAAATGGGAAAGAGGGACCCTACCCCCCTAAATCGACCCTCCTGAATCCATTGGTGGCCTTAGTTTTCCCTGAAAGTGCCTGTAACACCCGGTTCGGTCGAAGCAGACCAAAATGCCCTAGCAATGGTGGTTTACGTTTTCTACGTCTAAGCTCGCATGAAAGGCATCATTCATGATCTACTTGATGTCCTGAACTCAAATAAGCACATAAAAACGATTAGCAATGCATGGAATTAAAAAATCGAAATCATGAAAAGTAGCAAACCGGTGAGAGCTAGATGGCTCGATTCAGGGTGATTTGGCTTCGAGTAAGAGATGGTTTTGACTCCTGGGATGTCAAGGAACAAGATTGGATGGTTTGTTTGCCTTAAAACTTGCTGCAATTTGAAATTCGATTTTTCAAAAGTTTATGAAAATTTTTGGCAAAGTGAGGGCTGTGTGTGGGGGTAGGGTTTCGTCCTCTTGGCTTGTGATCTTGCTGGCTATTTATAGAGGAATTTGAGAGAGGAAAAAGAGTGAAAAAAGATTGATCATTGAATGTGCAATATTTCCTCTTTAAATAAAATCAAATTTCCTTAAAAATTTGATTTTTTTTCTTTCCATATGCAAGCTATCACGAATTTGGTATGCTTGGTGGGCTATCTTGGACCTCAAGTAAGATATAAATCCAATCCATTTGAAAAGATACTTTATTTTCATATTTTATATAATTTAATTTGGAATTAAATGGTTTAAAATCCAAAATTAAATCAATAAAATAGAAAATTGCCATGGCCAAGCATTTATGGGTCAAGAATAATGTCATGAACAAGTTTGGATCAAAAGATTTTAGGCCCATTTGGAAAATTTTGCATTTTGACCAAAATGTCCTTTTGTGCAATTGTCCAAAATTGCCCAACTTCTGAATAGTGTATCTTGCTCAAATTTCCACATTTTTGAGTGTTCTTGGACTTTTTGGAAAGCTATAAGAGTCCTCTAACCAACCTTTTTTGTCTAATCTCAATTGAAGTTTCCATGCTCAATATATCTTCAAAACAAAAAGTTGACTTTTTGTTGACTTTGAAAATGACCTGTAATGTTTTGAGCCATACCTCTCAAATGAAGCATTTTTTGGACATTCTTGTGAGACATGAAGTTGTAGAGAATTGAATTTCCTTCAAAACAAGAGTTGGTGGAAAAATTTCTGAGAAAGTATGAAGAAGTTATGATCAGTCAAAGTTCAGTTGACTTTTCATCTAGAAACCCTAATTTAGAAAGTTTGACTTTTGAGCAAATCTTGAGTTTTCTTGATGAATCATGATCAACCCTTGATCAAATGATGAATGTAACTTCAAAATGAGGATGTTCACCAAAAATTATGAAGTTTGACTGTATGTTGACCACAGTTGACTTTTTGTCCAATACAACTGATTTTCAACCATCTGAGCAATTGTCTGAGGAAACCTGACTTGTAAGGCTTGAAACTTGACATGGAGAATCTTTGGAGCATATGAGGAGGTATGAAGACCATTGGAGATGTTGGAAGTCCATCTTGATTTGAGAATCACCAAACCCTAGTTTGGGTTGATTGTCTAGGAGAGAGTTTGTCTGATCAACTCTTGAGGAATCCTTGGGTATGGATGTATGAAATATCTTGAGAAGATGGAGGGCAAATTTTGGGGTATGACAATGCTGCCCGGAGAATCCATCCTTGACTTGCAAAAGAGATTCGTTCACTTGACAAACCATTTGAAGGCACTCGGTAAGACTTTAACTAACGATGAATTAAATCTTAAAGTGCTTATGTCTTTAACTAGGGAATGGCAACCAAAAGTGACGACAATATCCGAAAAGAAAAGTCTAGCAACTATGACTTCCGCAACACTATTCGGAAAGCTTCAAGAATATGAGATGGAACTTGGAAGGCTTGAAAAACATGAGAATCATGAGAAGAAATCCAAAGGCATTGCTTTGAAAGTTGATTCAAAAGAAAGTCAAGATAAAGATGCATCGGAGGAAGATGAAAACTTCTTGCTTCTTGTAAAAAGGTTAGGTAAATATTTTGGTCATAAAAATAATCTTCATAATGCTAACTTTGTCAAAAGAAAGAAATTTTATAAACATAAAGATAAAGAAGCCTCCACATCAACACAAGATGTCACATGTTATGAATGTGGAAAGCAAGGTCACATAAAGCCGGATTGTCCAAAACTCTCCAAGAAAAATGGATTCAAAGGCAAAAAGGAGTTCAAGAACAAAAGGGCTTATGTTTCATGGGAAGATAATGAGATAAGTTCTTCATCCGATTCAGATAGTGACGAAAGTGCAAATCTAGCATTGAACACCACTCCGATGATGAAGAAGGCGAGGTTAGTTATGACAACTCTCTTTATGATAATGGTGCACAAGGTGCTATAGATGAACTATTAAATGAATGCAAAATTCTATATAAAACTATTTCATCTCAAAAGAAATTAATTTCATCTTTAGAAGAAAAAGTTAAAACTATTGAAAAAGAACATAAAGATGAAAAAGAAAAGATGATTAGTGATCAAAAACAGAATTTTGTATGCAATAATTGTGAATCACTCTCTTTCCAAATTGTTCAATTAAAAAGAGTCCTAGAAAGGTATGAAAAAGGACAAGTTGGATTGGAAAATGTTCTTAGCACTCAAAGATATCCTAAAGATAAAAGTGGACTTGGTTTTTCAAAATTTTCTCAACCAAGTCCCAACAAAACTATCTTTGTTAAGGCTAATAACCAACCAATTCAAGAGAAAGTGAATAAACCTAAAGTAGTTCATCATTATCCAAAAAATAAAAGAGTTGTTAAGAATAAATCTTATCCTCCTAGATATATAAGTAATTTTGAACCTACTTGTTTCTATTGTGGTATTAAAGGCCACACACCTAATGCTTACTATATAAGAAACTTTAGTGTTCCAAGTGGGCATTATGTGTGGGTAAAGAAAGGTACTAATTATGAAGGACCCAAAGCAATTTGGGTACCTAACAAAACTTAATTTGTTTTGTAGGTGTGCTTGAAAACCACTTCAAATTTATGGTATCTTGATAGTGGTTGTTCAAAGCATATGACGGGTGACATAAACCATTTCTCAAATCTTGTTCTAAAGGCCAAGGGTTATGTCACTTATGGAGATAACAACAAAGGGAGAATTCTTGGTAAAGGCAAAGTTGGTGCACCACCTTTCACATCCACTGAAGATGTTCTTTATGTTGAAGGACTAAAGCACAATCTTCTAAGCATTATCCAACTTTGTGACAAAGGCTTCAAGATCAAATTTACAAAAGATGAATGCTTAATCATTGATGAAGTCACCAATGAGGTAAAACTCAAAGGTAAAAGAATTAATAATATATTTATGATTTCTCTTAATGATCCATCTTTGAAGGTAAAATGTCTCATGGAAAACAATGATGATTCATGGCTTTGGCACAAAAGGATTGCTCATATTCATATGGAACATTTGAATAAACTAATCAAGCATGATCTTGTCATTGGTTTGCCTAAAAGAAATTTTGCCAAAGACAGACTTTGTGATGCTTGTCAAAAAGGGAAACAAACAAAATCATCTTTCAAATCCAAGAATGTGGTGTCTACTACAAGGCCACTACAATTGTTGCACATGGATCTTTTTGGTCCATCAAGAACAAAAAGCTTCGGAGGTAATGTATACGCTTTGGTTATTGTTGATGATTTTCTAGATATTCTTGGACTTTGTTTCTTGTGCGAAAAGTGATGCTTTTAAAGCCTTTAAGAAGTATGCAAAGCAAATCCAAAATGAAAAATCACTAAAGATTGTATCCATAAGAAGTGATCATGGTGGAGAATTCCAAAATGCACAGTTTGAAGAATTTTGTGAAGAACATGGTATCTCTCATAATTTTTCAGCACCTAGAACTCCACAACAAAATGGAGTAGTTGAAAGAAAGAATAGGTTTCTAGTGGAACTTGCAAGAACAATGCTTAGTGATGCAAATCTTCCTAAATATTTTTGGGCGGATGCGGTTAGTAC
This sequence comes from Vicia sativa, assembly GCA_021764765.1. Lineage (NCBI taxonomy): Eukaryota > Viridiplantae > Streptophyta > Magnoliopsida > Fabales > Fabaceae > Vicia > Vicia sativa. The sequence goes on from CM038792.1 coordinate 144,951,726, forward strand.
GGCATGCTATGTTGGAAATCGAGTTATCATTAGACCTATAATAAAGAAGACTCCATATGAACTCTTCAAAGGAAGAAAGCCGAATATTGCTCACTTCCACATTTTTGGATGCAAGTGTTTTGTTCTTAACAATGACAAAGACAATCTCGGTAAGTTTGACGAGAAATCCGACGAAGGTATATTTCTTGGTTATTCTCTTTCTAGCAAAGCATATAGGATTTATAATAAAAGAACTTTAACTATTGAAGAATCTATGCATGTATCTTTTGATGAAACTAACACCTCTAAAGAGGAAGTAGTTGTATGTGATGATGATGATCCTATAGATTTACCCTCGGAAGAAATTTCAAACGATCAAGTTGTGAAATCACCGGAAAATCAAGAAGACATTGTACAACAAGATTCAAACATCAATGATCTACCAAAAGAAAGGAGAACTCATAGAGACCATCCTATTGACAAAATTATTGGTGACATTAGCCAAGGAGTATCAACAAGATTAAATCTAAAAGATGCTTGCTTAAACATGGCGTTTGTTTCTCAAATCGAACCTACCAAAGTTGATGAAGCTTTAGGAGATGATCAATGGATTGTTGCTATGCAAGAAGAATTAAATCAATTCGAGAGAAATCAAGTTTGGGAACTTGTTCCTAGACCAAGTGGTAAACACATCATAGGTACCAGATGGGTGTTTAAGAACAAACTTGATGAGAATGGTCTAATTGTTCGAAACAAAGCAAGGTTGGTTGCCCAAGGATACAATCAAGAGGAAGGAATCGACTTTGAAGAAACATTTGCTCCGGTTGCAAGGTTAGAAGCTATACGTCTTTTACTTGCTTATGCTTGTTCATTAAACTTTCAGCTTTTTCAAATGGACGTCAAAAGCGCATTCTTGAATGGATACATCAATAAAGAAGTCTATGTCAAACAACCTCCGGGATTTGAAGACTTCAAACATCCTACACATGTCTTTATGTTGAGAAAGGCTCTTTATGGCTTAAAGCAAGCACCAAGAGCATGGTATGATAGACTTAGTAATTTTTTGTGTGAAAAAGGTTTCGAAAAGGGTAAGGTTGATAAAACCTTGTTCATTAAGAAAATCAAAAGTAACACTTTATTGGTTCAAGTCTATGTTGATGATATCATTTTTGGATCGACTAACAAAGAAATGTGTGAGGAATTCTCATTGATGATGCAAGGAGAATTCGAGATGTCTATGATGGGAAAGATGAACTACTTTCTTGGACTACAAATCAAGCAACTAAAAGATAGAATCTTCATCAACCAATCTAAGTATTGCAAAGAACTATTGAAAAAGTTTGATATGGAAAATTGTAAAGCAATGAATACTCCAATGGGCTCCGGTACATATGTTGATCAAGATGAATCCGGTACTCCAATTGATATTACAAAATATCGAGGTTGTAAAACTGATCGTAAAAGCACAAGTGGTACTTGTCACATAATTGGAAATGCATTAGTATCATGGGCTTGTAAAAAGCAAGCATGTGTTGCTCTTAGCACGGCCGAAGCAGAATACATAGCAGTGGGTAGTTGTTGTGCACAAATTCTTTGGCTCAAGCAACAACTCCGTGACTACGGACATGATCTCGGATGCATTCCTCTTCGATGCGACAATAAAAGTGCTATCAATATTACAAAGAATCCGGTCATGCATTCAAGAACCAAACATATAGATATTCGACATCATTTTCTCCGTGATCATGTACTTCAAGGAGATGTCAAAGTCACTTTTGTGGATACTCATAACCAACTCGCAGATATCTTCACAAAACCGCTTACTCGAGAACCATTCTTCAAAATCCGAAGAGAACTTGGTATTTTGGATGAAGGTGATCTCTAAATGTTTCTCATAAGGTGCACGTCTTAATTTTTCTTCAAAAATGTATGTTTTAGTACACTCTGCTTCTACTCCTTCTGTTATATGTTTTTATTTGTTAAAATATGTGTGTATATATTGTTTGTGTGTCTTCTATATAATTTCTTTCACTCTTTTTCCCCATCCTTTTTGATGTTAACAAAGGGGGAGAAGAATATGCATATGTGTTGTTTTGTTTCAAAGAAATTGCAGGCCAAATTAACTATCATAAACTCACTCCAAAATTCAAAGAATCATGGACTTAGGGGGAGCATACAATTTAGGGGGAGCCTTGCATTTGCTTAACATTTTTTCTACACAAAACAACATAAACATTTCAAGAACTGTTTTCAAAGACTTGGTTGTCATCATCAAAAAGGGGGAGAATGTAATTGCAAGCTTCTCAAGTCATGTTTAAAGTTTTGGTTTTGATGAAGACAACATGGATATCAACATTCAAAGGATGTGCAAAAATTATATCAATATCATATAAAACCTTGTTACAAGTCTTGAAGATTAGAAGAAGAATTATTAAAGAAACAACAATGTCAAAAGGTATAAATAATTCTTAAACTTGAATATAGATGTTCACAAATATGCATTCATAATCATATACATATCCCATATGTTTAACAAAAGAAAAAAATATGTTTGAATTCTTTTTCAAAAAGAATTTTTGAAAATAAACTTTCAGGAACCGGTTCTGACCTTACAGGGAACCGGGTTCCAAACTTATTCAAAAGTCACCTCCCTGGATTTTGTACCAGGAACCGGGTTGTACCTATAGGGGAACCGGTTCCTGCGTGTTAATTTTTGAATTCTGGCTATAACGTTCACTAGGAACGGGTTCGCACTGGTCGGAACCGGTTCCAATACTCAGATTTTCTTTTGATTTTTGAACATATTTCAAATGGTATTCATTCATGATTGCATTGCATCCTTTCATATCAAATGGCATGAATGAAAAGGTATTTGTGACATTATAAATAGTGCCGAATTTTCAAATTCAAATAACCTTCTTCAATTAACAATTTTCATTATTCAATTTTCATATTCCTACAACCTTTCAAGTGTTCTTACAAGTCATAATTTTGTGAAACTTGCGATATACATTTTCAATCATTACAAGTTTCATACATCCATTGTGAACATTTATAATCATTGTTTGAGAATTGTTTTCTTTCTTGAAGAAGAAGATCAATCAAAGATTGATATTTCTTTCCATCTCTTTCAAATAAATCATTGTATTACAAAAAGAAAGTATTCCCTTACTATCCAGGATTGTTGGAAGTAAGTGTTGTGATTTGAAGAGGATTGTTCTTCATTCACATTAGTGTTTGGTTTTGACCTTAAAGGTGTTAAGAACCTTTGGTCACCCTATAGGTTTAGATAGTAAGCATAGGCTGTACAATTATTCTAAACTATAGTGAAATCTCTTTCGTGTTGGAAAGGGGACTGGAGTACTCTCGGATTGTGAGGGGAACCAGGATATATCGTCGTGTTCTTTACTTTTCCGCATTTTTCGTTTTCATAACCATAACCAAGAAAAGATAAGATATAGTCAAAAACCTTCAAACACTTAACCACAAAAATTACTACAAGTTTTCTCATCTGCTACTCGCTCTAAAAGATAATGGAACCTCATTTCGATGTGCTTGCTTTGATCATGTGCTATCAGGTTCTTCACCAGGTTGATAGCTGATATGTTGTCGATCTTCATGGTAATTTCTAAATGATCTTTACATGTGATTTCTTCGACCAAGTTCACCATCCATGTTGCTTGACATGCACAAAGAGAAACAACTATGTATTCTGCTCCGCAAGATGATAATGCCACTAGTGGTTTCTTTCTCGAACTCTAAACAACTAATGCACCACCTAGCATAAACACATATTCTATTGTGGATTGTTGATCCTCAACATAACCAACTCGAATTAGTGTATCCCACTAACTTGCACTCTTTCCTTTATTAGATGCAGAAAATAAAACTCCATAGTCGAGTTCCTTTAAGATATCTCAATATCTTCTTCGTTGCTACTAGGTGTTATACCTTTGGCTTCTGAATAAATGTACTTACCATACTAACACTGTATGCTAAGTCAGGCCTTGTGTGACAAAGATATCTTAATGAACCCAATAAGTCTTCTGTATTGGGTTGGGTCAACATCATCTTCTTATGAATCTTTCGACACTTGTAGTCTTTGCTCTGCAGGTGTTGATGTTGAGTTTCATTCTTCCATATCAAATCTCTTGCGAATTTCTCCTACATATCTTCTTTGATGCATCATCAAAACTCTACTACTCTTGTAGAATTCGATGCTAATGAAATATGAAATGTAAGCCAAATCAAATATTTTGAATTCCTGGATGAGATCACCTTTGAAATCTTCGATCGCTTTCTTGCATCTACCAATTATTAACTAGTCGTCGACATAGAGACATAGTATAAGCAATTCACTATTGCTTCTTCTTACATATTTTCCATGTTCAGTTGTGCACTTCACAAAGTCCTTCTCCCTTAGGAAACTATCAATTTTCTTATTCCAAGCTCTTGGAGCTTGTTTCAATTCATAAAGGCATTTATAAAGCATGTACACCTTTCTCTCTTCGCATGATTCACAAACCCAACTGGTTGTTTAAAATAGACTTCTGTCTAATGGGGCGTTCAGGAATGCATACTTCACTTTCATATGACATATGTGCAACTGTTTATTTCTGCTAGACCAACAATAAATTACCTAATTGTTTCAATTCTAGCAACATTTGCAAAAACATCATCAAAGTATATTCCTTCTTTCTTTAGAAATCCTTTCTCCACGAGCATTGCTTTGTGTTTAGTCACTTCCCCATTGGGATTCATCTTGACTTTGTATACCCACTTGACATTAATCTACATCTTTCCTTGAGGCAATTCGACAAGTGACCAAGTGTTATTGTATTCCATGGACTTCACTTCTTCATTCATTGCTTTCACCCACTTTGAATCCTTCAATGCTTCAGCTGCATTTACAGGTTCGACATATGCATAGAAAGCATAATGTACCAGCTCACATGCGTTATCGACCACATCATCTGATATAATCACACAATCGTGCAACCTTGTAGGCATGCATCTTGTTCTTTGATGTCTGCTCATACTTGGTTCACCTCTAACCTCCTCTTGTCGAACTTATCATTCAAAACTTGAGTTTCTGGTTCTTCAAGTAAGATTCTCACTGAATCTTTCTTGACATTTTCAGTCCAATCATATTCTTAAAGCTCATATATGATCGTGTCCCTACTGATCACGATCTGCTTGTTCATTGGGTCCAACAACTTGTAACCTCATATCAAATGATATCCAACTAGAATCATTTGACTCGACTTGTCATCAGATTTTCTTCTCAACTGATTTGACACATGTCTATGTGTTATTCGTCCAAACACTTTCAAATGAGTTAAACTAAGTTTTATCCCAAACCAAAGTTATTTATAATTAAGTATCCATTTTGTTGTTAATTCACTTGTAAAATTTATATTATATGAATAACAATTTTAAGTTTCGGCAGTACAAAATAATAACATAGCAAAAACAATAATATAAACAACATATATTAAAAATATAACAATGTAAAATAATCTATAATAACATGCTATCATCAACACAATATAGTTTATGCTATGAATAGCATTGATCAACTTATCTCTCACACCCAAATCATTTTTAAATGGACAACAATATTCGATATTGTTCAATTCGTGTTTACCAAATATTATAACAAAAATTAGATTTTTTGAAACTCATACAAAATATATCGTTCTTATGTCACCTCAAATTTTATTTTAGACAATTTAAAGATTGAATAAAATAGAGGATGTCAGGTATAATTTGAAAATCCTCCTTCCTAATCTAGCTTATATTGGACCGATAATTTTCAGCCCTTCTAACAACCTAATTTCACTATACTAAAAACCAATTAGGATTTTATGAATTTGGCTAATTTGGTTTACCTAACATGCATGCGGTCTTCATCTCCACCCCTTTCCGCCGTTTTTGGATGTTCAATTGCTTTACAACTTTTGTTTTTTTTTTCAAAGTGGATAAGCTAAAATTTAATTTGGTTGGGTAATAAGTTGGGAATATGGGTTATTTGATTAAAAAAAAAATCGGTATTCAAGTTTGTGATAAGTTGTTTATTTAGGTTTATCCATATGCATGAACATGCAATTACACTCGTGCATCAAAACAGATGCTCAACTCTTTGGGATGGGTCATTTTGTATGATGGATCCAGTCTGTACTTGAGTTAACAATTAATTCTGGAAGGTACAACATTATTTAATGCTACCACAAGGTATGCTTTCTCTAGGTCAAGCCTTTCAATATTTTATTTGTACTCTACTTATGTAGTAGTGCGTATAATAGTATAAACTCACGTAATACACTCCAATTCTGACGTCACAAGCACCTTAACATTAATGCAATAATATAGCATATTTGGTACTACATATAATGGCTAACTAACATGTTTATGCATAGTACTTGAAAAGTACATGCATCACTACACAAGTAGTGAACATTACAGCCTAAAATTTGGAAATAATAATAGTATTTAGTTTATGGGCCCAATTGATAGAGTGATGAATGGTCCGTCTTAATCTCCCATGCTAGATGGGAAATGTTGCACCGACTCCCATGATACACGACAGGAAAACAAGGTGGAAACTTGACGTTGACGAAGATTAATTAATGCTCTCCAAAATGCTTTCTCAATCCAAACTTAGATTGATTTTATTTATGAAACTCGTATCTAAGGATGAAAATAAGTATACTGCATGCATGAGTACTAATTACATATAACACCATATAATCTAGAAACTATTATACAATATTAAACATAACTATTCCACAATATTAAACATAATAGCATTTAGTGGTGATTCTCTAGAATTTAATCAATAAGGTCATCTCAAAAGAAAAAAATCAAAAATACATTAACATGATTAACAATTTCACTTTTGAAATATGCTCGATGGTGGAACCACTATTGATCGGTAAATAAGGAAGTATAATTTGTTGCGTAGTTCTGAACTTCTGATGCAGTGGAGAGGGGGTTGATTTCCAAGATTAGCACTCCAACACTCAAACTAGTAAGAAAGAAAAAAAGTGGTGTATGAATGAGAATGAATTGAAATATTTGAGATATGATGTGGAGGTGATTCTAAAGGGTTCGTCGATTCTCATTGTAGTCACTATATGAGCATCATTATTTTTTGGTACATCTTTGTCTTTCTACTCTTCAGAAGATCCATACATCTCTTCGTCGTGATCATTATTGTCAGGAAAAAATTCCTTTGGGGTTCCTCTTGATCAGGTATTTCCTCTTCGAGAATTTCTATCTTCTCACGATTCAAATCCTCACTATCACTATTAGGGGGAGATTCTTGGGAACATTGGCACTTAACATCTAGATTGGGAATTTCTTGATGGACCTCAGGGGATTGGTTGGCTTTGTTAGTAGAACCTTTGTTCGACTTAGGATGGACAAAGGGAGAACTAGTAGTACCTGACATGGTGTATTTAATACTTGAGATGACATTGTCAGAAGGTTCCCCTGTAGAATAAAGAATCAAGTTGTCTCACATTTAAAGGAAACATATGTTTATCAAAGAGAAAAATATGGGTAAGAAAGAAACCACCTTAGTTGCGATCGTATGAAGGCTAGAGCTGACACTTTCAGGATTTCCAGAATCAATGATATTTTCCATCTCAACCCTCCTCTTTGACAACTTCAAAAGCCGTAGGCATCACCTTCTTTGTTTTCCTGTTGGGGGGGGGGCTTGGGAATAGTAGGGACCTTTTGAGTAATCATCCTAGAGGTTTTCGCATACTTTCTCATTTTGGACTTAGGAGACCCAAGGGAAAATTCACTACAACTTCTTCATCCTCGGGATCTTTACTCGTTCCAACCTTCTTATGCTTTGGAGGAGTGACCTGAGAGGCATCTTCGATCTAAAACAATGACAAAGATGTTAGAATAACAAGGGAGCAAATTAAAGTACACATATAAAAGAGGATAACTACGAAGTGAAAGAGAATCCGTGATGTTGTCCATTCGACTGTCCCTTTTTCCTCTTGAACTTTAATGTGAGTTGCAGCTAATGCCTCGCTGGCAGCATCTATGGTATATTTCCTACGTTCGACTACTGCAAAAAAAGGCAACACACGAGGTGTTTATTTTTAGGATGAAATGGAAACAAGGAAATAATATAGACGAAAGATCTTTCACTTTCCTCACCTTCAAGTATTGAAGAAAGGACTCTAACATGTTTAATGTCGACGTGAAGGTGGCCTTTGAAGCCGTGTAGGTCATGTTTAGTCGGAACCATCCTCTGAGCCAGTTTTAAACATTGATTTTGAAGCACCCTTATATGTGACCCACAAACAAAACACTGTGGAAATGGAGGTCGAAATTCCAAAGCCATATCGAAACTTGGCAAAGGCGGGAACTTAGGTGAACAAAATTTGAAAGCAAACTCATGCATGTCTTTGTTTTTGACATACAAAGGGATTTTAAATCAGGGATTTTTTCATAAAATTTTCTTTCAAAGTAACAACAGCCTCGACTATTGTTCGACTAAAATCATCTAGCTTATACATACAGTTTCAAAGTAATGGTGGAAAACTTGGACCTCTTTTATGTTTTGATATCTACCTTTTTTAAACCCAGTCTGCATAGAAGAAAAGGCATTTGTTAGATGTTGCGACATCACTGGTACTCAAATGAATTCTTCACCATAGTAAGATCTCCACTAATTATCAAATTCTTTGGTAGAATAAAAGAATGGTTGAAAAGAGAGCGGGGTGAATTTAGCAGTATCAACAGAGTGTCGACTAAAGTGTTCGATATACTCATCTTTAGAAAAGTCAACATTGCAAAGAAAAAGTTTATTCTTTTGACTACAGAATGACTTGGGAAAGATTTGGTTAAGACTTAAGACCAAATTGACGTGATACAAGGTTGCGTTTGTAACATAGGATCTTTACGTTCTCCTTAGAATTTCTAAACCTGGTCGAATTTAACATGGGCACAAGAAAATCTTCCCATGTCACAAGAGGTTTTGCCTCTTGATAAATATTAGGAGCAGTGAATTCTTGAGTGAACTACTTAGGACCACGAGTTCAACCGAAAAAAGGAGCCACAGACGAAGTGAAGTTGTGGTGCTTTGCAAACATTGTCACATATCCCGTGATGGCTTGTTACAAATTTCGCCCATTATCAGTATGAGTCATCAAGTTAAATCGACAACCTTCAATTCTTATATTCATGATCTATTTGTCATCGTCCTTAGGTTTGTCGATTTGTAATGACGGTTCAAACATGACATTCATCCATAATTGAAGAAGCCAATAGGAGTTTAATATCACCTGGCTCAAACAAATATATCATCGTTCATGTAGTTGGTTGGCTATGGCCAAAAATCTTTTCCAATTTCAATGATTTGCAAAAAAAGATACAATGTGACAACCATAGTTCCAAGAAAATGATGTGTTCTTCATCATATACTTCATCTGTATCACCTTCCTAATGATCATCTATGTAGTGATCAAATATAGTGTGATTGATGTTGAAGTTAACCGTGTCTTTATTCATTTTATTTGGGTCCAAAATCTCTTCAGTTGGTCGAAGGCCGATAAGCATTGGTGTGATCATACCATAAGGGAGTTAGAAGGTGTTTGTGGTGCTTTCCACCAAAATTTAAGGAAGTGAAAAACATATTTTGGAAATAGAGGGAACTAATTTCGACAACAGAATCAGGTCATAGATACCCATGTCTTTCCAGGTTTAGGTTTTATGCTTTTCTATTTTTTCTAGCCAAGAAAGGTAATCTTCAGGGTTCTATTTTTTCTATCCAAGAAAGGCTACCGTCCAACTTCCATTCTTCAATCGATCAATTCTTGTGACATTTTCTCTGATCGTGCCACAATCTCACATAATCATTAATAATACTAGCATTACTAATATAAAATCAATCATTTAATCCACACACGGTCTACACAAACAAAGGTAATTTCATGTAAATTCATCCCCACATACGATTTATCATAATCCCGTTTAGAAAGTTAGAACCCCACCTCTTACCTTAGATTTGACGGTGGTTACAACTCCGATCGAACTCCTATTTTCCAGTTCCGATTGTGCACTCCTTGAATTCCCTCCTAGCCCTTGTGCCTCTACCTTCTTCAATTGGTTTTCTTTTCTCCCGTAAAACCCTATTTTCTATTTATATACTCCCTAATATCATACTCTATTATTAATGAAATTAATTATTCCATCCTTTTAATAATTCAAATATTATTCTATCATATATTCTATTTGGCCAATTAAATAATGCTTCCTCATTCCATTTCTCACATTATAATAAAGCTCACTAATATTCTAGTTAATTAATTTCTACTCATAATAATAATTCTACGACTAAACTGATTATTCACTTAATCTTCTTAAGCCGACTTATAAATCTGTTAACGTCCCTTATAATTATTCCGACAATTCCTTCTTTGACTAAATTCCAACAATTAATTCCTTAATACTTCATTTAAATAATTAAGTGATTTTCCGGGTGTTACACTCATAATTCTCCCTAACCCGCCACATTATATCAGAAAATCTTCTAGAGGTTCTGCTATAATAGTTTTTTTCAATCATTTTCTCGTTCAACGGATCCCACACGTAAAAGTTAAGTAATTATAATGAAAATGTCAATTAAATAACAATAACTAAAAAATTAATTAAATTTACAACTTAAATAAATAACAATACCTTAAATTTTTTAAACCATTCTTCTTTATTTGTAACCTCGCCAAAGTTCTTCCAAAATGATTTATACATCTGCTGAATTATATAATTTATAACCTTGGCAGCAGTCCGACTCGGCGCAAAACTAAACAACAACATTTTGAACTAACAATATTAAATATAAATTTATACAAAAAACGAACATGTATAGATACTTAAATAAAAGTTTATAAATAAGAAACTTACTTGCTTCCTTCGGGCCAAATCCAAAACCTCCCGTCAATGACATAAATCTTACTCGGATCATCCCTCCCACAAAGATCAGCTCCATTTATCTCATCAGCTGCCACATCTATATCACCATCATCCTCACGTGCAGGTACATGTGTGGGACATGGGGTGATGGATCCTCCAGTCTGTCTAGGATGTGGGGTGCAGGATCCTCCAGTCTGTGTGGGACGTGGACTAGGGGATCGTCCAACCTTTATGGGACGTGGACTAGGGGATCGTCCAACCTTTATGGGACGTGGACTGCGGGATCCTCCAGCCTGCTGGAAGGATGAGGGCATCTGTGTGGAATATGAAAAACTGGGTATTCTCGTCTAGTGGAACGATGAAGGCATCCGGGTCTGTGGGAAAGGAAAACCAGGTCCTCCAATCTGGTGGAAGGATGGGGGCATCTGGGTCTGTGGGAAAGGAAAATTGGGTACTCCAGCCTACTGGAAGTATGATGACATTTGTGTGGGATAACGAAAATTGAATACTCCAACCTGCTGGAAGGATGAGGGCATCTGGGTCTGTGGAAAACCGAGTGGCACAAAAGATGCAGGTACCCCAAACAGAAATGTCTGAGAGGAGAGTAATGGGACAAAAACCTGAGTACAGGCCATGGACATAGTGAGGTGACTATAAATATAAACTATTTAATTATAAATACCATTTAATATTAAATTCTATTTTTAAAAAACAATAATATAAACTATGTATTTTATTTTATTTTATTATAAATATGTTTTCATAATATATATATTACATATTAAAACATATTATATTATTTTTTTTTTTATAAAAAAAATTATAAAACATATACAAAAATGATGTTTTTTAAATTATAGTTTGTTTATATTTTTATTTTTCAAAAATATAATTTAGTTTTATTATATACATAATATAATTCTGTTTTTAAAAAATGTAATATAAACATAAAAATTTATTTTCAATACATAAATATATTCTGTTTTAATAATCTATTTTCATACTATAAAAATATTATGTTTTAATATACATAAAATATTTTGTTTTTATCTATAAATATATAAATTTTCGTTTTAATTAAATTTATTATATTTTATATTCTTTTTTTAATTCTATTTTTATTAATATTTATTATTTTGTTTTCATTAAGATAAAACATATATTATTTTAATAATATATCCTATTAAGTTTTAAAACAAAAACATATAATATATTTTATTAATGTTAATATTAATATATAACAGTTTTAATAATATTAATATATAATAATTTTAGTAATAGTTTTAATATATCAGTTTTTTTCTAATAGTTTTAAAAACATTAATAAAAAATATATATAATTTTCATTTTTATTTTATTTACTATATTCTGTTTTATTTTTTAATTTTTTATAAAATAAATATTAAGTATTTAAATTATAACTTCGTTTTATAATAATTAATTTATAAAATAACCTAATAAAAAAATAAGCTAATAATTCTATTAAAAATATTACACATATTATAAATAAATATTTAATAAAAATCTGGGGAAAAAAACTTACCTCTTCTTCAATCTACTCCACCTTTCCTACACCCTCTTCTCCTTCACCTTCTTCTATCTTCAAAATATAAAAAAAAAAAAAAAAAAACTAACATTAAACATAGAATATAGTATGAATATAAAACAAAATTATAAAAAATAGGGATGTAATTTACCTTTGATGTAAGAATATGTGAAATTTGTGAAAATTATTTAGGATTGAAAGGTATAAAAACTTGAATTGGGATTGAAAATTTGGGGATTTTAGGAGAGAAGGGTTGGCTTTGGGAGGGATAACAAAGAAGAAGACGAGAAAAATTTGTAACGAGATGAATGAAAGTGGAGAAGCAAAGGGCGTAAGTATATAAATTAAAATAGAAAAAGTTGTAACATGTGGGTCAATAATAAAGCCAATAGGTTCTATAACTATGTATCGACACATCCCTCATTTCATGTCGACACATACTGCATGAAACCTTCTATGTGTCGACATATGTAGCGTTATTTTAAATCTTGTAGCTTTTGTAACTTCGTGTCGGTATAATGATCTCAAATAGGTCAACACATGTCATTCCACGTGTCGACACACGTGTCAGTATTTTTCAAAAACTGTTTTCCTTTTCAAACTTCTAGCTTTACCTTTTGCCTCCAGCTTGCACACCTATATATACTTCATACATATTCATCATTTTTTATTTGATGAAACTATACACACATACTAAGATTGTTCACCGTCTTTAACCTTGCATCTATGCATACACTCAAACAAAATACACATAATCATTCATTGTTTGGGTGTCATCTAGACTTGGTTGATAACGTTCAATTTAGGTTGGATGTAACCTAAGGTTGAGTTGAGAATCATAGAGGGTTTCATCAGATAAATGGTGAGAGTTTTTACCTCAAAATCAAAGTGTGGATTTGGGGGTTTTGACAAAATTTTGCAAATATTGGATTCGACCGAGTGAAAGGCTTTGAAGAATGGGAGGTTCTTGCAAAAAAGTAGCGGGAGACGGTGAATCGTTTGGAAATTTTGAGTGATAATAATTCATAATTTGGATTCGGCTGAGTGAAGAACAGTGGTTTCTTGCAAAGGAGTAGCGCATGACGATGAATTGGTATGGTTGGGTGACTTGTAAACAATTTTTTTTTTGCATAGTATGAATTCTTATCTCAATTCTAAATGAAATTGAGTACGATTGGTAAACTGCCTAAACAAATCATTGTGTCTTTCTCTATCTCTCATTTACATTTTATTAGCAATTTGTTCAATTCTTTGAATGTGCAATTGATTCATATAGACAAATCTTTTGATTGTTAAATTGCTTTGTTGATTACCCAATATAAAAAGTTAATTGTTTCACTTTGTTTTATTAATTGTTTCATTGGATATTGGTTGGTCTTGTAATCAGTGTTTTAAAAATCGGACCGGACCGGCCGATCGGACCGGTCGAACCGGGAACCGGCCAGGTAACCGGCCTAGTTCAATAGTTGGATCGAGAATGTCGTTGAACCGATAAGAACCGGCAAGAACCGGTGAAAATCGGAAAAACCGACGGTTTTCTAAAACCGGTGGTTCAACTGTATTTTTTAATTTTTTAAATTTTTTAAATTTTTTTATTCAAAATTTTTAAATTTTTTAAAAAATATGCAATTTAAATTTTTTATTTATTTGGATTATTTTATTAAAATATTGTATTTAAATAAAAAATAAAATTAATTAATTATATTATTGACAAAGAAAATGTTGTTGATGCGGTTGATTTTGTAGATAATTTTGATATTGAAGAAGGATATCTTAATATTAAAATAATCTTTACTCCTTGAAACTAAATAGTAGATAATAAAATTATTTTGTTATAAATTATTCAATTATACTATGTTGCAATTATACTTTGTAATTTTGTACTATTTTATTATATATGATACTTATATTTAAAATTTAAATTTAAATTATCAAATTGTAAATTTATTTATGATATGATATTTTTAAAATATTTAAAATATTTAAAATTTAAATTTAAATTATCAAATTGTGAATTTATTTATGAAATGATATTTAAAAAAAAAATTAGTTCTAATTATATTTTGTAGAGATTGAGTCATCTGGTTCGACAAGTTTTATACCTATATTGTTTTGTTATAAAGGCCGGTTTAATCAACTGAGTTATCCGGTTTAATTTGGTTTAGTCATGCGGTTCGACCAGTGATCCAGTGGTTCAACCAATAAACCAGTGACCCAATACCTTCACCGGTTTGATCTCCGGTCCGGTTTTTAAAACACTGCTTGTAATTGTAAAACAATTACTTGAGAATTTATTGTATTAAGATTTTATCATCACCATTTAATTTAGTTGAATTTGATTTTACGCATATCCAAACCATCAATATGTGATTTGGTTTCAACGATTTGTGTTCTAAGATACGACTTCTGCTTATCATAATTTTTGCTTAAAATTTAAAAATAAATTATTAAGTTAAAATTTTCTTTGAAAATCTATTCATCCATTTTAAATAAATTATCGTGGTCTAACACTAATAACACCCTTTCTACCCTTACACCTAATTTAGTGCCTATATAAGCAAATATATTAATTATTAAGAAGTATAACGGATTTTACCTTGCGAACAAAAAATGATAAAAAATCCAAAAATATATCGTACTCTATTTGATACGGTAAGAAGATTCATATTCGAAGGCAATTTATTTTGCTTATAAAATAATTTATAATTATGGCAAATGTAGTATAATAATTATAAATTAGATGAATTTTATATTTTAAGGAGTTGTATTTTAAAAAATATTAATTTTAAAAAATTATTAATAAATTAATAAATTAGTTTTATATTTCTCCATTTAAATCCCACTTTGAATTCTTATACATATTGTTTTTACATCTCTTTATATTAGAAACGTTGATTCTCTCCCATGCAATTCTCTCATTTTTATTTTCAATTACAACATCTCAATTTATGTTGTTGCAAATATATATTAATTTATATGAATGGATTTTCTATTATAATTATATAAATTAAAGAATTCTTTCAATTTCATTTGTCTCAATTGATGTGGATGTTGCGCATACATATTAGATGTGGAATGAATTAATCTGGTTGCACATATATATTGGATGGGAATAAAACTCACCATTTATATATGTTACATGGGGATAAACTCTTCCATGTAATTTCTCTTTATAAAATTTTTAATAGCAACATCTTAATTCATGCCATTGTTCATATATTATAAATGAAGAATACGTTTCATTTCTCTATTTGAATTCTCACAATTTTTTTTTTAATTGCAATCTACTTATTACACATCTTTTAAATTTCATATTTTCTTTGAAGCAAAACCTACAATACGGTTGTTACATACATTTTTTTAAACCCCATCTTTTTTTGCTACTGTTAGAGATATTTTTTAAACTCCATTTTTTCTTTAAAGTAAAAGAGAAATTGTATTATTGAAATTGAGTTGAGAAATGATTTGGAAGATGGAGATGGTAGTAGGAATGACTAGAAAATGATTGAAATTTTTTTGGAGAAAGTGAATTCTGAAGGTTTGTGAATGATTTAAAAATGAATATTATGGAAGCAGAAGACTTCTTCTTGAGTGTAAACAGTGCGGATCTTAGATTAAGGGATGTCATAAATATTATTTAAAATTATAATAATAATATTTATTTTTTGTTTTCAAAAAAATTTCTTTTAAAAAATAATAATATTTTTAAATCACTACTGTATCACTCTTAAATAATAAACAAACTAATTACTATTAAACTTAACTTTTATATAATATTAAAGATTATAAAAATATCAATCGATAAATTAGAGAAAAAATCATCTTCGATTTAATTTTTTTATTCTATTTAAAGATAATAGATTTAAGAAATTTTTTAACTCAAATTTAATTAAGTAATTTATGGCTAAGAAAAATTTATATATTAATTTTATAAAACAAATTATTCTTATAGTTAAGAAAAATTTAAATAATTAAAAATTTATATCAATTGATGTGGCTAATTATTTTTTAATTTTATTTTACTTTAAAATAATTAAAATTTTAAATCAATTTCTAACAAATATACCGATATACAATTACATAATTATTGGACATTTACAAATGAAATAAATCTAAAAGTTTCCATCTATTACTCAGAAGTCAGGAGAGAAATGGCAGAAAATCTCACTCATTTTTCAATATAAAACCTTTAAATATAAAACATTTCATTTGAGTTGTTGTTGTTAATCTAACATTAAGTGCAAAAGGATTATGAGAGTTTAATGAAGTTGTTGATAATAAGAGGGGTTTGGGTACACTTTGTTCTTGGTTAAGGATCATTTATGGTTTCTTAAAGTGTGAAAAAATAATTTAAGTTTTAAATTGAGAAGAGGAAAGATATCAAGGAATCTGAGGAAATTTAATGACAGAAAACACGTTAACAGAGAAAAAATTATACAAATTATTAGGAACAATATATCATGAAATATATCGATTATTATATAAAATATCGACCGTCTTTATTGTTTAGAATATAAAATAATATTATTTAATCTAAAATAATTTTTTAAACTAAAATCATGTTATATTTTTTTAATTTAAATTTATGTTGTTTTTGTAAATTATGTTCTATTTTATCTTTTTACTAAAATCATGTTCTATTTTATTTCATTTTTATCACTCAAACACCTCTTTTTTCTTTCTCAACTATAGTTTTGTCTTATTCTTCATTCAGTTTTAAGGTCAATTTTTATCCAAAATCACCTCTCTAAATTCTTTTTCTTTTTCTTTTCTTTCAAATAAGTGATTTCACATATATTTGTGATGTTGTGTTGGTCCTCGCCTTATTACGACGTTATTTTGTTTTTCCGTGCAGTATTTGTTCGATTCAGATTGATATATTAGTTTAGACTTAGAACATAACATGTATTATGAGGGTTGGATTTGTATAACTTTAAGTTGGGTAAAGTCACGTATCTTTCTCTCTTTCTCTCACCTACAACTCTCTGTCTCTCTCTTCTTCTTTTTTTTTTCTTTAATTTTTAATTTCACAAAATAGACTAAAAATAGACTAAAATTACAAAGTCTTCAATAACCAAAGTTATTGAAACTCATGAACATTTCAATTTTGTTCTTATCAGTAGGCTTTATCACATTTGTATGCAAATATTTTGTTGTTATATGCCATTAATAGGGGTGTTATGAATTTGTTCATAGATTCATCCTTTTCCGTTTATATATATTTTTTAATTTGTTTTATTAGATGTATTTTATCAATTCGAGAGAATGAATGTCGTTTTTAGTCTAAAAAAAAATTGGATTAAATATATGTTTTTCCCTGACATAGTAGCGAGTTTTAATTTACTCCTATAAAAAAAATTGCATCTCTGACAAATGAAGATTCTTTCACTATAGACCCTGGGTCAGTACTCCACCCAGATTCGGGTGTTTACTTAGAATTTTATTTTATTTTTTATTTAATTTTTAAATTCCACGACATTTTTTTAATTATGATTTTATTCAACAATTTTTAATTTTTTTACTTTTTTAAATATTATACTTTTTATGAATTTTTTTTTAAATTATAAAAATTTGAAGTTTGGACTAAGGTCTATATTTGTCTCAAGAGAAGTCTATTTAATCAAGTTGTTTTAAATTCATTTAAACATATGTATTTTTAACTCATAATGTTTATTAAGTGGTAATCGATCTAAGACTCTTGTTATTCACCATGTTTTATTCCACTGTCTTAAAAATATACATGTCTAAGCTCAACTTCTTTTTCACATTTTTGACCAAACTTAAATCAAATATAAATATGATTGTAGTAAAGTTGAAGATTAAAGTAATAAGTAGTAGTTTGTGATTAAAAATGTGATGGAATGAAGAACCACAATGAAGAATGTGATGGAATAAATATGTTTCCTTACGTAGATTAAGCAGATAGATATTTAATGATCTAGATAGGAATGGAATACATATGCAAAACTTTAACCCCAAGGATATGATCTAGATAGGAATGGAATACATATGCAAAACTTTAACCCCAAGGATGGTCTAGCGTTAGATAGACATTTAATAATAACTTGAATATAGGAAGATCTTGGATGGAAAAATCACTGTTGCGATGACTCTTATTGTTAAACCTTTCTATTGCCATTATATTTCACCTTTAAAAATTAGAATCATTGATTAATATAGTTAAGAATAGCTTTCACTTTCTAGCACAATTCATCCATAGGAAAGCCACTAGATTTATGTAATACGGATACTAGATTTATTGCAACACTCTTAAATCTCAACATTGATGACACTCGACCCACCAAGTATTTGACATGTAACAAATATTCTAACTGTGGCCTCCATCGTGATTTGACTGAATCAACAAATAATCCTTGTTGCTGTGAGTATTCTCTCACTGGTCCAATTTTTCCTAAACATTCCCGCAAAGGATTTGTTAATGGTGTTGCAACTTTTGTTATAACTGATGATCTGACTGATTGTCAATTGTCATGCCTAGTTATATTGACTATGAAAGCTTTGAGCTGCTTTTAGTTTTATTGATATAACACTATATTAGTCACACGTCGAATTTTATAAGAACGTCCATAGTATTTATAAGACAAACACCCAAGGGTAAATGAATTGAAAATGGGCCATGAAAAAATTATTGGGCTTTAAGCCCTAAATTAATATTTTGTAAATACACTTTCATAAAACTTAATAATAAAAAATATAAGTAAATGTAAAAAAGATTAATAAAAAAGTAAAAATAAAACGTGACTTTTTAAACTTAAAATAAAAATAAAATAAAAATCCACATAGGAAGATTTTAGGTGAATAGTGACACGGGTCTATTTATGATGAAGGTTCTTCGTATGTTAAGGGGGAGAATCACAATTTTTTTAAAGGGGAGAAAACCAAAACTCATTATATTGACGGAGAATATGATTACAATTTATATTTTATTATTGCTTAAAATAAAAAATCTTTAATTTATAATATTTACATTATAAAATTAATGTGATCAAATTTTAAATTTATAATAATATGTTAATATTATTTTATATCACTTATATTATAGAGTCATTGTTATAATAAAAAATAAATATTTTTTAAGTATTTCATAAAAAACACAAAAAGAAGTCACATCTTTATTAGAAAATAGTAAGAATTACACACATTCATTTTCATTTTTTCATTACGAAATATCTTTTAAATAAATAATTGTTTTATTTTAAAATGCATTGAATAAAAGTATTTTAAAAAAAACATACTTTTTTTTTAAATTAATTATTTTAATTTTCAATACATTAAACATAAATATTTAATAAATAAAATATACCTTTTTAAACTCTTAATGGGTATATTTTTTTAAAATTAAAACACAAGACACAAAATCAATTTTTTATAACTCAAATGAATCTCGAATTAAAGTTAAATGTATTGAAAATTCACCAAAATCTATGATAATTTTTTATCAATTTTGATGAACAATATTGTTATCACCACACAATAACAATGAAAAGAAAAGAAAATTAAAGAAGAAATCAATTAGAGTTTTTGCAGAGTTTCTCGCTGCCCACAAACCGTAGAAAACTTTATTCATTTTGCAACTGTAAAATTATGTGAGTACTCAAACTGAGTCAACTACAAAAATAGGGGTTACTCCCGCTATTTATAATTGAGCTTGCTTTCTCCCTAAGTCAAAAGACCCAAAACTATAAAAGCCCAAAATATATATTTTATACCTAAATCAAATCTATCTATTTTAGATCTAAATCAAATCTGTGTGTAGCAATCTGCTTACATCACTTCTATGGACTAATTAAAACTCAACACAATCTTTTCGACACTTCCTTGTTTTCTGTCGAGCAATTTGCTTCGACGCAGAGAATTATACTTTCAACACACCACCTAATTCATCGTGTCTAAGCTATCTTTCATCATAGCTCTTAGTCTTCTGAATACTTCGACTTGCACACCCTTCGTCGTAATATCTGCAATTTGATTCTTAGTTCTGCCTTGTTCCAAGTTCATCTTCTCATCTGCTACTCGCTCTCAAAGATAATGGAACCTCATTTCGATGTGCTTGCTGATAACACGAATTTATATAACATATTTGACTTAATTTTCATAGATATTGTTACTATTTTTATTTAATTATTCTGTTTTATTTCCGTATTACGTTGGTAATTCTTTTGTTTCAGGTATTTGTATTAGATAAAGATAAATTGAGCAAAGAAATAAAATTGAGGAAAAATCGGATTAAAAAGAAAAAGAAATGAAGCAAAGGGGTGATATAGAAAAAAGGAGGAGTTAGGAAGAAAGAAATATTTATAAGAGCAAAGCCAAGAAGAGCAAAGCCCAGCAAGACAACCCAAGCCAAGGACGCGTGTCCCACAAGCTGTGACAACCGTCACAGACTTGAGACGACCGTCTCATTTCCCACACTCAGCTGGAGGCGTCCGCCTCTCTTACAGGGACCCACGTCTCCAAATCATCCCATACAGGGACACACGTCTCAATATGTTTTCAATATACTTCCATGTTGTGAGACTCACGTCTCACACTTCTTCTCTTCAAAAGGCGTCCGTCCCATGTCCGTCCCACGTTCTGACAGTTTTGCACACAATCCCCACTTCTCTTCGTACGAAATTGGAAAAGGCAGTTACTAATGTGATACCCCGATTTAATTAGAATATTAGATAATTAGGAATTTAATTATTTAATTAATTAAAGGCTTGATTATTTATATTTTTGGATTTAATTGGACTATTTGAATAAAAAGAGGAGTTGGTGGTGTGAAGAGTAATTAGAGAGTGTGAGAAGTAAAATCACTCTACTTTACTAATTACTAATTATTTATTTTATTGGAATAAATAAAAGGAGTATTAAAAGGATTATAAAAAGGAAAAGAAGGAAAAAGAAGGTCTTTTTGGAAAAGTCATTTCACGTAGAATTGGAGAAGAGAAGTGAAGAGAGGAAAAAGCCAACGTCGGGAAAGTCGAAGATCATCGCGAGGTAAGGGGTGATTTCATTCAATTTTAATGCCTTATGGGTTTTGGGAATCAACCGGATGAATTGGGTATGTTAGGAAATTGATTTAGGTGATTATAGGTTTGTAGGAGTAAACCCTATTTTGTGTCGGATTATAGAATTTAAGACCATTAGTGTGTCGAACGGTTAATAGTAATGATGAAAGAATGATGTATGATGTTGTATTGGCGTATAATGGTCGTAATCTGGTATTTCTAATGTTATGAGTTGTATGGAAAAGATTGGGAGTGATAAAGAATGCATACATGCTGTCAAAATAGCAGATTTTGGTTCTGCAGGTCGTGGGAACCGGGTTCCCAGTGTTGAAATTTCAAAATTGGCAATTTTTGTACGTGGGAACCGGTTCCCAGTGGGGAGGAACCGGGTTCCCCATACAAAAATCCAGGGAGAGCGTATTTTTCAAAAGTGGGAACCGGGTTCTCCCAGTGAGGAACCGGGTTCCACTGTGCAATTTTTCAAAATACTTAAAACTTCAAAAATTCATATTTTCTAAACCGTAACTCCGATTCGAGTGCCGTTTTCGGCAGTATTTCTTAAATTAAAAATACTATATTTTAAAAAGGGAAAAATATTATTTTACTAAAATTATTTTAAAAAGAGTCGAGCTTCCGATTTTGAAAAGTATGGATAGTTAAGGATAATGGGGAATGATTATGAATGGTCTGAGCTAACAAATGAGAAATAATGCGTACAATGTTGTGTTTTGATATTCATTATGATTGAACGTAATACATTGGTGATTTGCATTGTATGGATTATATTGATATCATAATCTGTGAAGTGATGTTGCATGATTTTACGATGCATGCATAGGCATTTGTTAATTGGTTCATTCCCATTGTGCGGAAGTGAACTTGCTGAGCCAATAGACTTACCAGAATTTAGAGGTAGTGAGGCTAGATTCTTGACCCAGTGGTTATGGGCGAATCATGCATTTCTGCTGTCTTTCCACATGTAAACGGAGCAGTGGGTGAACTCGGTTCACGTTTTGGTACCACATGCATAGAGTCTGCATTGCATATGGGATTGTAACATGCTAGGATGGTTTCCAGTGTTGCAATTTCCATCGTTTGTTATATTTACATGTCCATTGAGTGAGATGCATTTGTGAATTGGCTATGACTATGTGTTTGGATAATGGACTAACGTATTTAATTATTCCGTTGTATTTAAAAAACGTATAATGCATTTTATATTGGATAGAAATCTCACCCTTACTTTAATGATTTCAGATTTGAAGTGATTAGCTGCTTGGAATCAGTGAGGATAGCTTCTAGAGTCGAGTCATTAGTTAACTCGCGTGTTAGTGTCGTGCTCTGGTAGATGTAATACTGGGGAAACCCTTGATTTGAAATTCTTTATGAATATTAAATAATGGTTTTGGTCCATGTTTCGATTTATATCCTGGAATAGTTATAAATGATGTATTCAGGATTTGTTATGTTTCATTTCCGCTGTTAAACATAACCTTAAGTCTGTTTTACTTAATGATTTCCTTCAGTGAAAGCATGACAACTGTTTTGGTTATAACTTTGAATTATATTAAAATTGTGATGTCTCTTGATATGTGTTAAATACTCTGATTATTAAATTATAAAATCGCAGGTAATTAAAAGGGGTGTTACAATAGTGGTATCAGAGCATTGTCGGTCTTGTCTTAGTGTCGTTATCCCTTTAGTATGCGACTAGTGTAAGGTAACATTGTCGATACTTGTGTGTTGATGTGGATTGTTTTGTAATGTTACAGAACAATGGCTGGAAGAGGTAACGGAAGAAACGATGACGCTATTGCTGAAGCTTTGGGAATGTTAGCTGGAGTGCTCGGAGGGAATCAGCAGGGAGCTGTTATTGGTGCTGACAGACAATTGGGTAATTTTCAGAGGAATAATCCTCCATTGTTCAAGGGTGCACACGATCCCGAAGGTGCTCAGAAGTGGTTGAAGGAGATCGAGAGGATCTTTAGAGTGATTGATTGTGCTGAAGAGCTGAAGGTGAGATATGGTACTCACATGCTGGCAGAGGAAGCTGATGACTGGTGGGTTGCTACCAGGACTGAAATGGAAGAAGATGGTATTGCATTGACTTGGGCTGTGTTCAGGAGAGCTTTTCTGAGAAGGTACTTTCCTGAAGACATTCGGGGCAAGAAAGAGATTGAGTTTCTGGAGCTCAAGCAAGGCAGCAAGTCTGTGAGTGAGTATGCTACGAAGTTTATTGAATTAGCGAAGTATTATGCTGATTACACTAACGATGCAGATGGGGAATTTTCCAAATGTATCAAGTTTGAGAATGGTCTGCGAGATGAGATCAAGCAGGGTATCAGGTATCAGCGCATTAGAAGGTTTCCTGATTTAGTTGACTGTAGTAGAATTCTGGAAGAGGATCTTGCTAGTACTAAGTCGAATGCTCAAAGCTATGTTAATTGTAAGGGCAAGAAGCATATGGATCATGGTAAGCCCTATGATAGGAATAATCAGAAATCTGGAGGTTGGAAGAAGCCTAGTGGGGGAGACTCTGGTTCTTCTGGTTCTTCCATAAAGTGTTACAGATGTGGTGAATTGGGACACCGAGCTCCTGAATGCAAGAATGATGCGAAGAAGTGCTACAACTGTGGAAGATTTGGTCATTTAGCTGCTGAGTGCAGATCCAGAAGGATAACTTGTTACAACTATGGTGAAGAAGGACACACTCGTCCGCAGTGTACTAAGCCAAAGAAAGAGCAAGCTGGTGGGAAGGTGTTCACTTTGTCAGGATCAGACGTTAAGCCAGATGATCGGTTGATTAAAGGTACATGTTTTATTAATGGCATACCTTTAATTGCGATTATTGATACTGGAGCGACACATTCTTTTATTGCTTTGGATTGTGCTAAAAGATTAAATCTGGAAATTTCTAATTTGGATGGAAGTATGGTTATTGACACTCCTGCGTCGGGTTCAGTGACTACTTCGTATGTTTGTAGGAATTGTCCTATTATTATTTTCGATAGAGGTTTCGGTATGAATTTAGTGTGCCTACCTTTAGAACAACTTGATATTATCCTTGGAATGAACTGGTTGGTCTTCAACCAGGTTCATATCAATTGTTTTGAGAAGACGGTCATATTTCCTGAAGAAGTTAAAGTTGAAGATGGGACTATGTCAGTTAAGCAGATGAATTCAGCTGTTAGAGATGGTGTTGTAGTGTTCATGTTATATTCTTCGACGGAAGTGAAAGGAAAGGCTAAGAGTGGCGAATTACCGGTAGTGAATGAATTTCCAGAAGTGTTTCCGGAAGATGTTAATGAGCTACCACCTGAGAGAGAGAAGTGGAGTTTGCTATAGATTTGATTCCTGGAACTAGTCCGGTGTCGATGGCGCCTTATCGCATGTCGGCATCTGAGTTGTTTGAGTTGAAGAAACAGTTGGAAGAGTTACTTGAGAAGAAGTTTATTCGGCCTAGTGTTTCACCGTGGGGTGCGCCGGTATTGTTGGTTAAGAAGAAGGAAGGTACAATGAGACTGTGTGTTGATTACAGGCAGTTGAATAAAGTGACAATCAAGAATCGGTACCCATTGCCGAGGATTGATGATTTGATGGATCAGTTGGTTGGAGCTTGTGTATTTAGTAAAATTGATCTGAGGTCTGGATATCATCAAATTCGTGTTAAGGCGGGAGATATTCAGAAGACTGCATTTAGAACGGGGTATGGGCATTACGAATATTCTGTTATGCCATTTGGAGTTACTAATGCACCTGGTGTTTTTATGGAGTATATGAACAGGATATTTCATCCGTATCTTGACCAATTTGTGGTGGTATTTATTGACGACATTTTGATCTATTCAAAGAGTGATGAGGAGCATGCAGAGCATCTCAGAACCGTCTTGGGATTGTTGAAGGAAAAGAAACTTTATGCGAAGCTGTCAAAATGTGAGTTTTGGTTAAGCGAAGTGAGTTTTCTTGGTCATGTGATTTCCAAGAATGGTATTGTTGTTGATCCTACGAAAGTAGAAGCTGTATCTCAGTGGGAAGCGCCGAAGAATGCTTCAGAGATTCGTAGTTTTCTTGGTCTTGCAGGTTACTACAGGAAATTCATTGAGGGATTTTCGAAGCTAGCTTTACCGTTGACTAAGCTGACTAGAAATGGGCAAGCATTTGTTTGGGATACAGATTGTGAGGAAGGATTCCAAGAGTTGAAGATGAGGTTGACTAGTGCTCCGATTCTAATTTTTCCGAATCCGGCAGAATCGTTCGTGGTGTATTGTGATGCGTCTTTGAGAGGTTTAGGTGGTGTTTTGATGCAAGATAGGCAGGTTGTGGCTTATGCTTCGAGACAGTTGAAGATTCATGAAAGGAATTATCCGACTCATGATTTAGAGTTGGCGGCTGTTGTGTTTGTTTTGAAATTGTGGAGGCATTACCTGTATGGTTCACGGTTTGAAGTGTTCAGTGATCACAAAAGCCTGAAGTATCTTTTTGACTAGAAAGAGTTGAATATGAGGCAGAGAAGGTGGTTAGAGTTTCTCAAGGATTACGATTTCAGTTTGAATTACCATCCTGGTAAGGCAAACGTTGTGGCAGACGCGTTAAGCAGGAAATCCTTGCATATGTCGATGTTAATGGTTCGTGAATTGGATTTAGTGGAACAATTCAGAGACTTAAGTTTGGTATGTGAAACTACTCCGAATAGTGTGAAATTGGGCATGTTGAAGCTGACTAGTGGTATTTTGGAAGAGATTCGAAATGGACAGAAATCTGATGTTGGTTTGGTGGATAAGTTGACATTGATTAACCAAGGTCAAGGAGGTGAGTTCCGAATTGACGAGAATGGCGTTATGAGATTTGGTGATAGAGTGTGTGTTCCGGATGTTGCTGAGATTAGAAAAAGTATTTTGGAAGAAGGACATCGTGGTGGGTTGAGTATTCATCCTGGTGCTACTAAGATGTATCATGACTTGAAGAAATTATTTTGGTGGCCTGGAATGAAAAAGGAAATTTCTGAGTTTGTGTATGCGTGTTTGGTTTGTCAGAAATCAAAGATTGAACATCAGAAGCCGTCGGGATTGATGGAACCGTTGTTTGTTCCGGAGTGGAAATGGGATGGCATTTCAATGGATTTCGTGTCTGGATTGCCGAGGACAGCGAAGAATTGTGATTCTATTTGGGTTATTATCGACCGATTGACAAAGTCTGCTCACTTTATTCCGATAAGAATGGATTATCCGATGGAGAGGCTGGCAGAATTGTATGTTGAGAAGATTGTGAGTTTGCATGGTATTCCGTCTAGAATTGTGTCGGATAGAGACCCGAGGTTTACATCTAAGTTCTGGACAGGATTGCAAGAAGCTTTGGGTACTAAGTTACGATTGAGTTCCGCATATCATCCATGCATGATGGTCGATGGAGAGGACGATTCAGTCGTTAGAAGATTTGTTGTGTTAGAGAAGGGTGGAGCTTGGGATATCTACTTACCGTTGATAGAGTTTACCTACAACAATAGTTTTCATTCGAGCATCGGTATGGCTCCGCTTGAGGCATTGTATGGTAGGAGGTGACCGTTGTGTTGGTACGAATCGGAGAAAGTCGTGATTGGACCGTAAATTGTCCACAGACGAAAAGATCAAGATGATTCAGGAGAAGATGAGAGCTTCTCAAAGTCGTCAGAAAAGTTACCATGATTAGAGGAGGAAAGATCTTGAGTTTAGTGAAGGAGACCACGTGTTCATGTGAGTTACTCCGATGACTGGTATTGGTCGAGCCTTGAAGTCAAGGAAGTTGACTCGCGCTTCAAATTACCAAGAGAGTTGGAAGGTTGCTTATCGATTTTTTACCGCCGCGAATTTGCATGATGTTTTCCATGTATCTCAGTTGAGGAAGTACATTGCGGATCCGTCTCATGAAATTCAAGTAGATGATGTACAGGTACGGGATAATTTGACTGTTGAAGCAATACCTGCGAGGATTAAGGATCGGAAAGTGAAGCAACTGCGTGGTAAAGAGATAGCACTGGTAAGAGTAGCTTGGGGAGGACCAGCTGGAGGAAATGTAACTTGGGAGCCGGAGAGCCAGATGAAGGACTCATATCCCGAACTTTTCGTCTAAGGTATGTTTTCGAGGACGAAAACTCTTTTAGTAGGGGAGAGTTGTGACACCCCGATTTAATTCGAATATTAGATAATTAGGAATTTAATTATTTAATTAATTAAAGGCTTGATTATTTATATTTTGGATTTAATTGGACTATTTGAATAAAAAGAGGAGTTGGTGGTGTGAAGAGTAATTAGAGAGTGTGAGAAGTAAAATCACTCTACTTTACTAATTACTAATTATTTATTTTATTGGAATAAATAAAAGGAGTATTAAAAGGATTATAAAAAGGAAAAGAAGGAAAAAGAAGGTCTTTTTGGAAAAGTCATTTCACGTAGAATTGGAGAAGAGAAGTGAAGAGAGGAAAAAGCCAACGTCGGGAAAGTCGAAGATCATCGCGAGGTAAGGGGTGATTTCATTCAATTTTAATGCCTTATGGGTTTTGGGAATCAACCGGATGAATTGGGTATGTTAGGAAATTGATTTAGGTGATTATAGGTTTGTAGGAGTAAACCCTATTTTGTGTCGGATTATAGAATTTAAGACCGTTAGTGTGTCGAACGATTAATAGTAATAATGAAAGAATGATGTATGATGTTGTATTGGCGTATAATGGTCGTAATCTGGTATTTCTAATGTTATGAGTTGTATGGAAAAGATTGGGAGTGATAAAGAATGCATACATGCTGTCAAAATAGCAGATTTTGGTTCTGCAGGTCGTGGGAACCGGGTTCCCAGTGTTGAAATTTCAAAATTGGCAATTTTTGTACGTGGGAACCGGTTCCCAGTGGGGAGGAACCGGGTTCCCCATACAAAAATCCAGGGAGAGCGTATTTTTCAAAAGTGGGAACCGGGTTCTCCCAGTGAGGAACCGGGTTCCACTGTGCAATTTTTCAAAATACTTAAAACTTCAAAAATTCATATTTTCTAAACCGTAACTCCGATTCGAGTGCCGTTTTCGGCAGTATTTCTTAAATTAAAAATACTATATTTTAAAAAGGGAAAAATATTATTTTACTAAAATTATTTTAAAAAGAGTCGAGCTTCCGATTTTGAAAAGTATGGATAGTTAAGGATAATGGGGAATGATTATGAATGGTCTGAGCTAACAAATGAGAAATAATGCGTACAATGTTGTGTTTTGATATTCATTATGATTGAACGTAATACATTGGTGATTTGCATTGTATGGATTATATTGATATCATAATCTGTGAAGTGATGTTGCATGATTTTACGATGCATGCATAGGCATTTGTTAATTGGTTCATTCCCATTGTGCGGAAGTGAACTTGCTGAGCCAATAGACTTACCAGAATTTAGAGGTAGTGAGGCTAGATTCTTGACCCAGTGGTTATGGGCGAATCATGCATTTCTGCTGTCTTTCCACATGTAAACGGAGCAGTGGGTGAACTCGGTTCACGTTTTGGTACCACATGCATAGAGTCTGCATTGCATATGGGATTGTAACATGCTAGGATGGTTTCCAGTGTTGCAATTTCCATCGTTTGTTATATTTACATGTCCATTGAGTGAGATGCATTTGTGAATTGGCTATGACTATGTGTTTGGATAATGGACTAACGTATTTAATTATTCCGTTGTATTTAAAAACGTATAATGCATTTTATATTGGATAGAAATCTCACCCTTACTTTAATGATTTCAGATTTGAAGTGATTAGCTGCTTGGAATCAGTGAGGATAGCTTCTAGAGTCGAGTCATTAGTTAACTCGCGTGTTAGTGTCGTGCTCTGGTAGATGTAATACTGGGGAAACCCTTGATTTGAAATTCTTTATGAATATTAAATAATGGTTTTGGTCCATGTTTCGATTTATATCCTGGAATAGTTATAAATGATGTATTCAGGATTTGTTATGTTTCATTTCCGCTGTTAAACATAACCTTAAGTCTGTTTTACTTAATGATTTCCTTCAGTGAAAGCATGACAACTGTTTTGGTTATAACTTTGAATTATATTAAAATTGTGATGCCTCTTGATATATGTTAAATACTCTGATTATTAAATTATAAAATCGCGGGTAATTAGAAGGGGTGTTACAACTAACAGAGGCTATAAATACAAGATACAATCCACAGAGCAAGGGTCGGCGAATTTTACCGAACAACCGTTACTTCGTTTTTTTTCTTTCGCATTTTTAGTTTATATTCAGTTTGTACTTTTATTTTATTTTTCCAGTTTCTTAGTTTTGATTTTCTATTTTAGTTTCTTTGTTTCTATAATTTTCTCACAACAATTTCTACACCGGAAATTGTTGTGTATTTTTCACTGATCTAACCTTACGTTAGATCTAGTGCTTTTTATTCTTGTCGCATTTTCTTTTCGATTCGAGAAGTCTCCGAGCAGATCCATCCGACTTGTGGTGGAATGTTCGTTTATTTCGAAGAACAAGTTTATTCCAGTATTCCTATTTTCAGGTTTTTAATATAATTATTTTATTTTATTTAAGTATTGTTGCTTGGTATTTATTTACTTAATTATGGAGATGTTTAAATATATTGAACCTTATTATTTATGCATGTCTAAATTAATAAATATGTCCGGCTAAACCGTTTAGGTATCGGTAAGTAATAGTAGTAAGAGTAGGAATTAAATTATTTCTAAGCTAAAATATTAATTAACTTAAATTTTGGTTATGACTTTTTGTAATTCAAATCAATCTTTTCGTTACGAAAGTAAGAAAAGTAGAATAGGTTAGGATCGAGACCACGAAAGTGTGAGATTTTAACCGGATAGCTAAAGTTAGGCATTCGATTTAAATACAGCGAGAGCGCTTTAAAACGAATTAGATTTTATTAAGTTTTCAAAGAATATTTTCTAAACACTTATGGGCTAGCGAGAGCAGGCATAGGGCTTTAGGAGTATAATCCGAGATAAGACCACGAAAGTGTGAGTTGAGGGTTTTTAAACTGATAATTTCTACGGAACAATTAAGTTAACCTCTTTATACGCTTAGGTTTTATTTAATCCACTTAGGTTCACTACATTACGTACCGATATCCGTTTTATTTATTATTTTTCCTTAACCTTTATCCAAAAGAATTATTCGCCTTAGCTGTATACCGTAACTTAGGATAACAATAGATCGATTTATAGTCTCTGTGGGTTCGATATCTTTTTAAAACTACGCGATAGGACTGTGCACTTGCAGTCTCTCGATTAATAGACGATAAAGTCCTACGATCACTTGCTTTGATCATGTGCTATCAGGTTCTTCGTCAGGTTGATAGCAGATATGTTATCGATCTTCATGGTAATTTCTAAATGATATTTACATGTGATTTCTTCGATCAAGTTCACCATCCATGTTGTTTGACAAGCACAAAGAGAAACAACTATGTATTCTGCTTCGCATGATGATAATGCCACTAGTGGTTCCTTTCTCGAACTCCAAGCAACTGATGCACCACCTAGAATAAACACATATTCTGTTGTGGATTGTTGATCCTCAACATCACCAACTCGAATTAGTGTATCCGATTTCCTATAAGATATCTCAATATCTTCTTCGTCGCTACTAGGTGTTATACCTTTGGCTTTTGCATAAATCTACCAACCATACTAACACTGTATGCTAAGTCAGGCCTTTTGTGACAAAGATATCTTAATGACCCAATAAGTCTTTTGTATTAGGTTAGGTCAACATCATCTTCTTCTGAATCTTTCAACAGTTGTAGTCTTTGCTCTGCAGGTGTTGATGTTGAGTTTCATGTAAGTCTAAGAGTGCCTAAGAGGGGGGGTGAATTAGGTATATAAAAATTTATTCGGTTTTATGAGAATACTTGTAGTAATTTTTGTGGTTAAGTGTTTGAAGGTTTTTGAATATATCTTATCTTTTCTTGATTATGGTGATGACAAAGATAAAAGCGGAAAAGTAAAGAACACGGAGATATATCTTGGTTCCCCTCACAATTCGAGAGTACTCCAGTCCCTTTTCCAACATGAAAGAGATTTCACTATAGTTTAGAATAATTGTACAGCCTATGCTTACTATCTAACCTATAGGGTGACCAAAGGTTCTACCTTTAAGGTCAAACAAACACTAATGTGAATGAAGAAAAATCCTCTTCAAATCACAACACTTACTTCCAACAATCCTGGATAGTAAGGGAATACTTTCTTTTTGTAGTACAATGATTTATTTGAAAGAGATGGAGAGCAATATCAATCTTTGATTGATCTTCTTCTTCAAGAAAGAAACAATTCTCAAGCAATGATTATAAATGTTCACAATGAATGTATGAAACTTGTAATGATTGAAAATGTATATGGCAAGTTTCACAAAATTATGATTTGTAAGAACACTTGAAAGTTTGTAAGAATATGAAAATTTGAATGATGAAAATTGTTAATTGAAGAAGGTAGTTTGAATTTGAAAATCTACACTGTTTATAATGTCACAAATACCTCTTCATTCATGCCATTTGATATGAAAAGATGCAATGCAATCATGAAAGAAAAACATTTGAATTATGTTCAAAGAACACAAGAAAAACACTACTGGTTCGCTGGGAACCGGTTCCGACCCAGGCAGAACTCGGTTCCTAGTGAACGTTATAACCCAGAATTCAAAAATAACACGCAGGAACCAGTTCCCCTATAGGTACAACCCGATTCCTGGTACAAATTCCAGGGAAGTGATTTTTGCACAAGTTTGGAACCCAGTTCCCTGTTAGGTCAGAACCGGTTCCTAAAAGTTTATTTTCAAAAATTCTTTTTGAAAAAGATTTCAAACATAGTTTTCTTATGTATATGATTATGAATGCATATTTGTGAACATCTATATTCAAGTTTAAGAATTATTTATACCTTTTGACATTGTTGTTTCTTCAATAATTCTTCTCTTAAACTTCAAGACTTGTAAAAGGATTTTATATGATTATTGATAAACTTTTTGCATATCCTTTGAATGTTGATATCCATGTTGTCTTCATCAAAACCAAGGCTTTAAACATGACTTGAGAAGCTTGCAATTACATTCTCCCCCTTTTTGATGATGACAACCAAGTCTTTGAAAACAATTCTTGAAAAGCTTATGTTGTTTTGTGTAGCAAAAATGTTAAGCAAATGCAAGGCTCCCCCTAAATTGTAGGCTCCCCCTAAGTCCATGATTCTTTGAATTTTGGAGTGAGTTTATGATAGTTATTTTGGCCTGCAATTTCTTTGAAACAAAACAACGCATATGCATATTCTTCTCCCCCTTTGTTAACATCAAAAAGGATGGGGAAAAAGGGTGAAACAAAATTTAAAAAACACACAAACAATTTTAAACACAACCACATACTAAAAACATGAACATAACGGATTGTACAAAACATAAGAAACAACATATAACAACGAAACATAAGAAACCTAAACATCACGAAAATGAAAGAAATAACATAGAATTTAAAAAGTAAGTCTTTAGTCGTCATCCTCATTCATCTCATCACCATCATCTTCACTTCCATTTTCACTACCACTTCCACTTCCGGATTCCTCTTCCTCTTGAACTTCTTTTCTTTCAAGGTGATCAAGAATAAGCTTTTGAGTTCTTTGGACATTACGTAGTTGTCGCCGTGCGGAAGCATTTTCTTGTGAGAGCACATCAAAGCGAACATCCACATGTATTTGGAAGATTTGCATTTGATTAAACAACATGTCTAAAGTGTAGCCGCCTTCGGGAGGTTGAGCGACATAGTGGACCGTTGGTTCGAAATCCTCTTTGTAGTGAAAGTGACCTCTTGCATCAAGAATGACTTTGGTGTTCTTAAGAGCGGTTGCATCTGTAATAGCCTCCTTATCTCCTTGAATTCTTGTAACTTCCCGTTGAAGGTTAACATCAACATTTTCTAGAATATGAGAAATGGCTCGAGCATATGGTAAACCACCATCTAGAGATTCCATAAGTTGCATATGGTACATAATAGAAAGTGCCCAATTAACCGAACAACGACGTCTCAATGCATTAAGGACCATTAATTCAAACTCATTGATACGAGAGTGGTTAGAATTCTTTGGAAAGAGGATATAGGCAATAATAAGGTGAAGCATTCTGTCACTTACAGAGAGATTTGAGCCAAACAAATTTGACGACGAGAGAAGTTGTTGACGAGCAGTATTTTGCTGGTTTGGCCTACACATGTTGATAAAAACCTCTACCTTATTGTATGGTAGCCAATCATGTGGGATAACACCACTAACAAGAACCAAACCTTCATGCGGAATACCCAACAATTCACCAAATTCCTCAACAGTTAAAGATATATTCTTTGACAGAACATGAGAGGTTAGAGTAATATCACCAAATTCATCAGGGATAAGTTTTAAGTTGTGATAAAATTCTCTAACAAGGTCAGGAAACACTTCACCATGGTCACCTACAAACCTAGTTACCCCAGCAGAGGCCAACTGAGCAGGAAACAAAAAGCTATGAGCAGGGAAGGTATGAAGCTTACAAAACTTAGCTTTAAGAACCTTCCGATTACGAGATTTAAAGGTGAGCCTTCTGGATTTGATGGTCTGAGGATGAATGTTAGAAGACTCTTCTTCAACCTGAGCCTTTCCCTTGCTGGACCTGGTAGCTCTCTTAGGACCCATGTAGATTTTTGAGAAATCTGAAGGTTAGGGTTTGATTTGGGATTTTCGGAATAGTGAGAGATTGGGATATTTGAGTATGAAATATGGAAGGAGAAGTGATTTTGGAGTAGTGGGTATTAAAATGTTGGTGAAGAAAAAGAGATATTGGAGCTTTTATGAGGTGTGTTAATGGAGGTGGAAGGGTTTGAGAGGAGGAAGATGAAGTTGGAATGAGAGATGAATGTGTGGACTATGACATAAAACTAATTAAAAACACTTATGTTTTTACACAAAAAACGTAAAACAAATAATAATTTTTGAACACAGAATCGCGTCAGCCTGGAAAAAAAAGGGTGTGTGGCAAGTCTGCGTGCTGGGAACCGGTTCTGCACTATAGGGAACCCGGTTCCTGGCTTTTGTTAAAAATAACGTTTCTGAAAAATGAAACAGGAACCGGTTCCGACCATTATGGGAACCGGGTTCCACGTGCAGATATTGCCAAAAACTTGAAAAAATTGTTATGAAAGGAAAAGTTTTGTACAAACAATATATACACAAATATTTTAACAAATAAAAACATATAAAGAAGGAGTAGAAGTAGAGTGTACTGAAACATAAATTTTTGAAGAAAAATTAAGACGTGCACCTTATGAGAAACATTTAGAGATCACCTTCATCCAAAATACCAAGTTCTCTTCAGATTTTGAAGAATGGTTCTCGAGCAAGCGGTTTTGTGAAGATATCTGCAAGTTGGTTATGAGTATCCACAAAAGTGACTTCGACATCTCCTTGAAGTACATGATCACGGAGAAAATGATGTCGAATATCTATATGTTTGGTTCTTGAATGCATGACCAGATTCTTTGTAATATTGATAGAACTTGTATTGTCGCATCGAAGAGGAATCCATCCGAGATCAAGTCCGTAGTCACGGAGTTGTTGCTTGAGCCAAAGAATTTGTGCACAACAACTACCTGCTGTTATGTATTCTGCTTCGGCCGTGCTAAGATCAACACATGCTTGCTTTTTACAAGCCCAGGATACTAGTGCATTTCCAAGAATGTGACAAGTACCACTTGTGCTTTTACGATCAGTTTTACAACCTGCATAATCCGCGTCAGAATAACCAATTAAATTGCAAATACTACCTTTAGGATACCATAAGCCGACATTGGTTGTTCCTTTGAGATACTTCATGATCCTTTAAATTGCCATGAGATGTGATTCCTTTGGATTTGCTTGAAAGCGAGCACAAAGACAAACACTAAATATTATGTCAGGACGGCTTGCCGTCAAATACAATTAGGAACCAATCATACCTCGATATTTTGTAATATCAATTGGAGTACCGGATTCATCTTGATCAACATATGTACCGGAGCCCATTGGAGTATTCATTGCTTTACAATTGTCCATATCAAACTTTTTCAATAATTCTTTGCAATACTTAGATTGGTTGATGAAGATTCCTTCTTTTAGTTGCTTGATTTGTAGTCCAAGAAAGTAGTTCATCTTTCCCATCATAGACATCTCGAATTCTCCTTGCATCATCAATGAGAATTCCTCACACATTTCTTTGTTAGTCGATCCAAAAATGATATCATCAACATAGACTTGAACCAATAAAGTGTTACTTTTGATTTTCTTAATGAACAAAGTTTTATCAACCTTACCCTTTTCGAAACCTTTTTCACACAAAAAATTGCTAAGTCTATCATACCATGCTCTTGGTGCTTGCTTTAAGCCATAAAGAGCCTTTCTCAACTTCAAGACATGTGTAGGATGTTTGAAGTCTTCAAATCCCGGAGGTTGTTTGACATAGACTTCTTCATTGATGTATCCATTCAAGAATGCGCTTTTGACGTCCATTTGAAAAAGCTGAAAATTTAATGAACAAGCATAAGCAAGTAAAAGACGTATAGCTTCTAACCTTGCAACAGGAGCAAATGTTTCTTCAAAGTCGATTCCTTCCTCTTGATTGTAGCCTTGGGCAACCAACCTTGCTTTGTTTCGAACAATTAGACCATTCTCATCAAGTTTGTTCTTAAACACCCATCGGGTACCTATGATGTGTTTACCACTTGGTCTAGTAACAAGTTCCCAAACTTGATTTCTCTCGAATTGATTTAATTCTTCTTGCATAGCAATCATCCATTGATCATCTCCTAAGGCTTCATCAACTTTGGTAGGTTCAATTTGAGAAACAAACGCCATGTTTAAGCAAGCATCTTTTAGATTTAATCTTGTTGATACTCCTTGGCTAATGTCACCAATAATTTTGTCAATAGGATGATCTCTATGAGTTCTCCATTCTTTTGGCAGATCATTGATGTTTGAATCTTGTTGTACAATGTCTTCTTGATTTTCCGGTGATTTCACAACTTGATCATTTGAAAGTTCTTCCGGGGGTAAATCTATAGGATCATCATCATCACACACAACTACTTCCTCCTTAGAGGTGTTAGTTTCATCAAAAGATACACACATAGATTCTTCAATAGTTAAAGTTCTTTTATTGTAAATCCTATATGCTTTACTAGAAAGAGAATAACCAAGAAATATACCTTCGTCGGATTTCTCGTCAAACTTACCGAGATTGTCTTTGTCATTGTTAAGAACAAAACACTTGTATCCAAAAATGTGGAAGTGAGCAATATTTGGCTTTCTTCCTTTGAAGAGTTCATATGGAGTCTTCTTTATTATAGGTCTAATGATAACTCGATTTCCAACATAACATGCCGTACTAACCGCATCCGCCCAAAAATATTTAGGAAGATTTGCATCACTAAGCATTGTTCTTGCAAGTTCCACTAGAAACCTATTCTTTCTTTCAACTACTCCATTTTGTTGTGGAGTTCTAGGTGCTGAAAAATTATGAGAGATACCATGTTCTTCACAAAATTCTTCAAATTGTGCATTTTGAAATTCTCCACCATGATCACTTCTTATGGATACAATCTTTAGTGATTTTTCATTTTGGATTTGCTTTGCATACTTCTTAAAGGCTTTAAAGGCATCACTTTTCTGCACGAGAAACAAAGTCCAAGAATATCTAGAAAAATCATCAACAATAACCAAAGCGTATACATTACCTCCGAAGCTTTTTGTCCTTGATGGACCAAAGAGATCCATGTGCAACAATTGTAGTGGCCTTGTAGTAGACACCACATTCTTAGATTTGAAAGTTGATTTTGTTTGTTTCCCTTTTTGACAAGCATCACAAAGTCTATCTTTGACAAATTTTCTCTTAGGCAAACCAATGACAAGATCATGCTTGATTAGTTTATTCAAGTGTTCCATATGAATATGAGCAATCCTTTTGTGCCAAAGCCATGAATCATCATTGTTTGCCATGAGACATTTTACCTTCAAAGATGGATCATCAAGAGAAATCATAAATATATTATTAATTCTTTTACCTTTGACTTTTACCTCATTGGTGACTTCATCAATAATCAAGCATTCATCTTTTGTCAATTTGATCTTGAAGCCTTTGTCACAAAGTTGGCTAATGCTGAGAAGATTGTGCTTTAGTCCTTCAACATAAAGAACATCTTCAATGGATGTGAAAGGTGGTGCACCAACTTTGCCTTTACCAAGAATTCTCCCTTTGTTGTTATCTCCATAAGTGACATAACCTTTGGCCTTTAGAACAAGATTTGAAAAATGGTTTATGTCACCCGTCATATGCTTTGAACAATCACTATCAAGATACCATAAATTTGAAGTGGTTTTCAAGCACACCTACAAAACAAATTAACTTTTGTTAGGTACCCAAATTGCTTTGGGTCCTTCATAATTAGTACCTTTCTTTACCCACACATAATGCCCACTTGGAACACTAAATTTTCTTATATAGCAAGCATTAGGTGTGTGGCCTTTAATACCACAATAGAAACAAGTAGGTTCAAAATTACTTATATATCTAGGCGGATAAGATTTATTCTTAACAACTCTTTTATTTTTAGGATAATGATGAACTACTTTAGGCTTATTCACTTTCTCTTGAATTGGTTGGTTATTAGCCTTAACAAAGATAGTTTTGTTGGGACTTGGTTGAGAAAATTTTGAAAAACCAAGTCCACTTTTATCTTTAGGATATCTTTGAGTGCTAAGAACATTTTCCAATCCAACTTGCCCTTTTTCATACCTTTCTAGGACTCTTTTTAATTGAACAATTTGGAAAGAAAGTGATTCACAATTATTGCATACAAAATTCTGTTTTTGATCACTAATCATATTTTCTTTTTCATCTTTATGTTCTTTTTCAATAGTTTTAACTTTTTCTTCTAAAGATGAAATTAAATTCTTTTGAGATGAAATAGTTTTATATAGAATTTTGCATTCATTTAATAGTTCATCTATAGCACCTTGTGCACCATTATCATAAAGAGAGTTATCATAACTAACCTCGCCTTCTTCATCATCGGAATGGTGTGAAGCCATCAATGCTAGATTTGCACTTTCGTCACTATCCGAATCGGATGAAGAACTTATCTCATTATCTTCCCATGCAACATAAGCCCTTTTGTTCTTTAACTCCTTTTTGCCTTTGAATCCATTTTTCTTGGAGAGTTTTGGACAATCCGACTTTATGTGACCTTGCTTTCCATATTCATAGCATGTGACATCTTGTGTTGATGTGGAGGCTTCTTTATCTTTATGCTTATAAAATTTCTTTCTTTTGACAAAGTTAGCATTATGAAGATTATTTTTATGACCAAAATATTTTCCTAACCTTTTTACAAGAAGCAAGAAATTTTCATCTTCCTCCGATGCATCTTTATCTTGACTTTCTTTTGAATCAACTTTCAAGGCAATGCCTTTGGATTTCTTCTCATGATTCTCATGTTTTTCAAGCCTTCCAAGTTCCGTCTCATATTCTTGAAGCTTTCCGAATAGTGTTGCGGAAGTCATAGTTGCTAGGCTTTTCTTTTCGGATATTGCCGTCACTTTTGGTTGCCATTCCCTAGTTAAAGACCTAAGCACTTTAAGATTTAATTCATCGTTAGTTAAAGTCTTACCGAGTGCCTTCAAATGGTTTTTCAAGTGAACGAATCTCTTTTGCAAGTCAAGGATGGATTCTCCGGGCAGCATTCTGAATAATTCATATTCTTGACTCAAAGTGTTCAATCTAGACCTTTTGACTTCGGCGGTTCCTTCATGAGTTTCTACAAGAGTATCCCAGATTTCCTTTGCCGTTGTACATGCCGATACTCGGAAAAATTCATCCGTACTAAGAGCACTTTGGAGAATATTGATTGCCTTTTTGTCAAAGAGAACTTTTTTCTTGTCATCGTCATCCCATGATGCTTTAGGCTTTGATGATCCAACACCATTGACAACACAAACCTGAGTAAATGGACCATTCTCAACAGCATTCCATATTTCTTCTCCTTGGGCTTCATGCGAATTTTCCAAAAGTCAAAGTACTCACCACAAAACAATGGAGGCTTGTTGTTACTACCACCATCTTTGAAAACCGGATTTTGATTTGCGGAAGCCATTTTGGATCTTTAGGAACAAGTTACCTATAACTTGCTCTGATGCCAATTGTAAGTCTAAGAGTGCCTAAGAGGGGGGTGAATTAGGTATATAAAAATTTATTCGGTTTTATGAGAATACTTGTAGTAATTTTTGTGGTTAAGTGTTTGAAGGTTTTTGACTATATCTTATCTTTTCTTGATTATGGTGATGACAAAGATAAAAGCGGAAAAGTAAAGAACACGGCGATATATCCTGGTTCCCTCACAATTCGAGAGTACTCCAGTCCCCTTTCCAACATGAAAGAGATTTCACTATAGTTTAGAATAATTGTACAGCCT
This sequence comes from Vicia sativa, assembly GCA_021764765.1. Classification (NCBI taxonomy): domain Eukaryota; kingdom Viridiplantae; phylum Streptophyta; class Magnoliopsida; order Fabales; family Fabaceae; genus Vicia; species Vicia sativa. Next base: position 144,991,695 of record CM038792.1, read on the forward strand.
ATGCTTACTATCTAACCTATAGGGTGACCAAAGGTTCTTAACACCTTTAAGGTCAAACAAACACTAATGTGAATGAAGAACAATCCTCTTTAAATCACAACACTTACTTCCAACAATCCTGGATAGTAAGGGAATACTTTCTTTTTGTAGTACAATGATTTATTTGAAAGAGATGGAGAGCAATATCAATCTTTGATTGATCTTCTTCTTCAAGAAAGAAACAATTCTCAAGCAATGATTATAAATGTTCACAATGAATGTATGAAACTTGTAATGATTGAAAATGTATATGGCAAGTTTAACAAAATTATGATTTGTAAGAACACTTGAAAGTTTGTAAGAATATGAAAATTTGAATGATGAAAATTGTTAATTGAAGAAGGTAGTTTGAATTTGAAAATCTGCACTATTTATAATGTCACAAATACCTCTTCATTCATGCCATTTGATATGAAAAGATGCAATGCAATCATGAAAGAAAAACATTTGAATTATGTTCAAAGAACACAAGAAAAACACTACTGGTTCGCTGGGAACCGGTTCCGACCCAGGCAGAACTCGGTTCCTAGTGAACGTTATAACCCAGAATTCAAAAATAACACGCAGGAACCAGTTCCCCTATAGGTACAACCCGATTCCTGGTACAAATTCCAGGGAAGTGATTTTTGCACAAGTTTGGAACCCAGTTCCCTGTTAGGTCAGAACCGGTTCCTAAAAGTTTATTTTCAAAAATTCTTTTTGAAAAAGATTTCAAACATAGTTTTCTTATGTATATGATTATGAATGCATATTTGTGAACATCTATATTCAAGTTTAAGAATTATTTATACCTTTTGACATTGTTGTTTCTTCAATAATTCTTCTCTTAAACTTCAAGACTTGTAAAAGGATTTTATATGATTATTGATAAACTTTTTGCACATCCTTTGAATGTTGATATCCATGTTGTCTTCATCAAAACCAAGGCTTTAAACATGACTTGAGAAGCTTACAATTACATTTCATTCTTCCATCTCAAATCTCTTGCGAATTTCTCCTACATATCTTCTTTGATGCATCATCAAAACTCTAATACTCTTGTAGAATTTGATGCTAATGAAATATGAAATGTCATCCAAATCAAACATTTTGAATTCCTTAATGAGATCACCTTTGAAATCTTCGATCGCTTTCTTGCATCTACCAATTATTAACTAGTCGTCGGCATAGAGACATAGTATAAGCAATTCACTATTGTTTCTTCTTACATATTTTCCATGTTCAGTTGTGCACTTCACAAAGTCCTTCTCCCTTAGGAAACTATGAATTTTCTTATTCCAAGCTCTTGGAGCTTGTTTTAATTCGTAAAGGCATTTATAAAGCATGTACACCTTTCTCTCTTCGACATGATTCACAAACCCAACTGATTGTTTAACATAGACTTCTTTGTCTAAGGGGGCGTTCAGGAATGCATACTTCACTTTCATCTGACGTATGTGCAACTGTTTATTTATGCTAGACCAACAATAAATTACCTAATTGTTTCGATTCTAGCAACATGTGCAAAAACTTCATTGTAGTATATTCCTTCTTTCTTTAGAAATCCTTTCTCCACGAGCATTGCTTTGTGTTGAGTCACTTTCCCATTGGAATTACATCTTGCCTTGAGGCAATTCGACAAGTGACCAAGTGTTATTTTATTCCATGGACTTCACTTTTCATTAATTGCTTTCACCCACTTTGAATCCTTCAATGCTTCAGGTGCATTTACAGGTTAGACATCTGCATAGAAAGCATAATATACCAACTCACATGCGTTATCGACTACATCATCTGATATAATCACACAATCGTGCAACCTTGTAGGCATGCATCTTGTTCTTTGATGTCTGCTCGTACTTGGTTCACCTCTAACCTCCTCTTGTCGAACATATCATTCAACTTGAGTTTCTGGTTCTTCAAGTAAGATTCTCACTGAATCTTTCTTGACATTTTCAGTCCAATCACATTCTTAAAGCTTATATATGAGCGTGTCCCTGCTGATCACAATCTGCTTGTCCATTGGGTCCAACAACTTGTAACCTCATATCGAATGATATCCAACTAGAATCATTTGACTCGACTTGTCATCAGATTTTCTTCTCAACTAATTTGACACATGTCTATGTGTTATCCGTCCAAACACTTTCAAATGACTCAAACTAAGTTTTATCCCAATCTAAAGTTATTTATAATTAAATATCCATTTTGTTGTTAATTCACTTGCAAACTTTATATTATATGAGTAACAATTTTAAGTTACGGCAGTACAAACAACATATATTAAAAATATAACAATGTAAAATAATCTAATTACATGCAATCATCAAAACAATATAGTTTATGCTATTAATAGCATTCATCAACTTATCTCTCACATCCAAGTCATTTTTAAGTGGGCAACAATATTCGATATTGTTCAATTCGTGTTTACCAAATATTATAACAAAAACTAGATTTTTTGAAAAATCTTATAGTTTACTTTACAAAAAAAGGTTTACACTAGGCTAGGAATTTTGAAATTTTCAATAATATATTATTTTTTTAAACTCATACAAAATATATCGTTCTTTGTCACCTCAAATTTTATTTTAGACAATTTAAAGATTAAATAAAATAGAGGATGTCAGGTATAATTTAAAAATCCTCCTTCCTAATCTAGCTTATATGGGACCGATAATTTTCAGCCCTTCTAACAACCTAATTTCAATATACTAAAAACCAATTAGAATTTTATGAATGTGGCTAATTTGGTTTACCTAACATGCATGCGGTCTTCATCTCCACCCCTTTCCGCCGTTTTTGGATGTTCAATTGCTTTACAACCTCTTTTTTTTTCTTTCAAAGTGGATGAGCTAAAATTTAATTTGGTTGGGTAATAAGTTGGGAATATGGGTTATTTGATTAAAAAAAAATCGTTATTCAAGTTTGTGATAAGTTGTTTATTTAGGTTTATCCATATGCATGAACATGCAATTACACTCGTGCATCAAAACAGATGCTCAAATCTTTGGGATGGGTCCTTTTGTATGATGGATCTAGTCTGTACTTGAGTTAACAATTAATTCTGGAAGGTACAACATTATTTAATGCTACCACAAGGTATGCTTTCTCTAGGTCAAGCCTTTCAATATTTTATTTGTACTCTACTTATGTAGTAGTGCGTATAATAGTATAAACTCACGTAACACACTCCAATTCTGACGTCACAATCACCTTAACATTAATGCAATAGGATAGCATATTTGGTACTACATATAATGGCTAACCAACATGTTGGTGCATAGTACTTGAAAAGTACATGCATCACTACACAAGTAGTGAACATAACAGCCTAGAAACTACTATACAATATTAATCAATATTAAACATAATAGCATTTAGTGGTGATTCTCTAGAATTTAATCAATAAGGTCATCTCAAAAGAAAATAAAAACTAAAATACATTAACATGATTAACAATTTCACTTTAGAAATATGTTTGATGGTGGAACCACTATTGATTGGTAAATAAGGAAGTGTAATTTGTTGTGTAGTTCTGAACTTCTAATGCAGTGGAGAGGGAGTTGATCTCCAAGATTAGCACTCCAACACTCAAACTAGTAAGAAAGTAAAAAGTGGTGTATGCATGAGAATGAATTGAAATATTTGAGATATGATGTGGAGGTAGTATCTTGGAGGTGGTTTGGCAGTTGAGGTGGTTCTAAAGGGTTCGTCGATTCTCATTGTTGTCACTAGATGAGCATCATCACTTTTTGGTACATCTCTGTCTTTCTACTCTTCAGAAGATCCATACATCTCTTCGTCGTGATCATAATTGTCAAAAAAAAAATCCTTTGGGGTTCCTCTTGATCAGGTATTTCCTCTTCGAGAATTTCTATCTTCTCACGATTCAAATCCTCACTATCACTATCAGGGGGAGATTCTTGGGAACATTGGCACTTAGCATCTAGATTGGGAATTTCTTGATGGACCTCAGGGGATTGGTTGACTTTGTCAGTAGAACCTTTGTTCGACTTAGGATGGACAAAGGGAGAACTAGTAGTACCTGACATGGTGTATTTAATACTTGAGAAGACATTGTCAGAAGGTTCCCCTGCAGAATAAAGAATCAAGTTGTCTCACATTTAGAGGAAACATATGTTTATCAAAGAGAAAAATCTGGGTAAGAAAGAAACCACCTTAGTTGCGACCGTATGAAGGCTAGAGCTGACACTTTCAGGATTTCCAGAATCAATGATATTTTCCATCTCAAGCTCCTCTTCGACAACTTCAAAAGCCTTAGGCATCACCTTCTTTGTTTTCCTGCTGGGGGCTTGGGAATAGTAGGGACCTTTTGAGTAATCATCCTAGAGATTTTGGCTTTCTTTCTCCTTTTGGACTTAGGAGACCCAGGGGAAAATTCTCTACAACTTCTTGATCCTCAAGTTCTGTACTCGTTCCAACCTTCTTACGCTTTGGAGGAGTGACCTGAGGGGCATCTTCGATCTGAAACAATGACAAAGATGTTAGAATAAAAATGGAGCAAATTAAAGTACATATATAAAAGAGGATAACTACGAAGTGAAAGAGAATCAGTGATGTTGTCCATTCTACTGTCCCTTTTTCCTCTCGAGCTTTTATGTGAGTTGCAGCTAATGCCTCGCTGGAAGCATCCATGGTATATTTCCTACTTTCGACTACTGCAAAAAAAGGCAACACACGAGGTGTTTATTTTTAGGATGAAATGGAAACAAGGAAATAATATCGCCAAAAGATCTTTCACTTTCGTCACCTTCAAGTATTGAAGAAAGGACTCTAACATGTTTAATGTCGACGTGAAGGTGGCCTTTGAAGCCGTGTAGGTCATGTTTAGTCGGAACCATCCTCTGAGCCAGTTTTAAGCATTCATTTTGAAGCACCCTTAGATGTGACCCGCAAACAAACCGCTATGGAAATGGAGGTCGAAATTCCAAAGCCATATCAGAACTTGGCAAAGGCGGAAACTTAGGTGAACAAAATTTGAAAGCAAACTCATTCATGTCTTTGTTTTTGACATACTAAGGGATTTTAAATCAGGGATTTTTTTCATAAAATTTTCTTTCAAAGTAACAACGGCCTTGACTATTGTTCGACTAAAATCATCTAGCTTATACCTACAGTTTCAAAGTAACGATGTAAAACTTGGACCTCCTTTATGTTTTGATATCTACCTTTTTTAAACCTAGTCTGCATAGAAGAAAAGGCATTTGTTAGATGTTGCGACATCACTGGTACTCAAATGAATTCTTCACCATAGTAAGATCTCCACCAATTATCAAATTCTTTGGTTAAAAGAATGGTTGAAAAGAGAGTGGAGTGAATTTAGCAGTATCAACAGAGTGTCAACTAAAGCATTCGATATACTCATCTTTAGAAAAGCCAACATTGCAAAGAAAAAGTTTATTCTTTTGACTACAGAATGACTTGGGAAAGATTTGGTTAAGACTTAACACCAAAATGACGTGATACAAGGTTGAGTTGGTAACATAGGATCTTTACATTCTCCTTAGAATTTCTAAACCTGGTAGAATTTAACATGGGCACAAGAAAATCTTCCCATGTCACAAGAGGTTTTGCCTCTTGATAAATATTAGGAGCATTGAATTCTTGAGTGAACTACTTAGGACTATGAGTTCAACCGAAAAAGGAGCCACAGACGAAGTGAAGTTGTGGTGCTTTACAAACATTGTCACATATCCCATGATGGCTTGTTGCAAATTTCGCCCATTATCAGTATGAGTGATCAAGGTAAATCGACAACCTTCAATCCTTCTATTCATGATCTAATTTTCATCGTCCTTAGGTTTGTCGATTTGTAATGACGGTTCAAACATGACACTAATCCATAATTGAAGAAGCCAGTAGGAGCTTATATCATCTGGCTCAAACAAATATATCATCGTTCATGCAGTTGGTTGGCTATGGCCAAAAATCTTTTCCAATTTCAATGATTTGCAACAAAAGATACAACGTGACAACCATAGTTCCAAGAAAATGATGTGTTCTTCATCATATACTTCATTTGTATCACCTTCATAATGATCATCTATGTAGTGATCAAATACAGTGTGATTGATGTTGAAGTTAATAGTGTCTTTTTTCATTTTATTTGGGTCCAAAATCTCTTCAGTTGGTCGAAGGCCGATAAGCATTGGTGTGATCATACCACAAGGGAGTTAGAAGGTGTTTGTGGTGCTTTCCACTGAAATTTAAGGAAGTGACAAACATATTTTGGAAATAGAGGGAACTAATTTCGACAACAGAATCATGTCATAGATCCCCATGTCTTTCCAGGTTTAGGCTTTATTCTTTTCTATTTTTTCTAGCTAAGAAAGGTAATCTTCAGGGTTCTTCATCGAAGGAGGAGAACGAAACACACGAAGGGTGTTACTCATATAAACTCAGCATATGGGATTCTTTTCCCCTGCAACAAACTTATCTTAAGAATCTATGCGTATGTTACAAGTTTTTCCTTAAGTTTATTCGTCTCAGTGACAGAAATAACCTTAGACGTTATTATTTGAATAAAGAATTCGGCACTAAGGTTATCTGGACTAATATTTGGCTTTTCAAGCTAGGAATGAGCTTTGTATAGTGGTAAGCAGGGCAAATTCCCTCTATTTCTCAGTATTTGCTTTAGGGTCATGTAATGGACCCATAAGCGCATTAATTTCTCAAGAAATAGAATAAGGAATTAGTACATGTGATTTGTAAATACACAACTTCTCATCTTGAAGTGGAGGTTCTGGAACATAATCCTGGTTCCCAATAATGATTGGACCCAAGATTCTAGCAGAAAGAGGCAGAAGTTCTTCTGAGCTCTTTGAATCTTTTATTTTCAAGCAACCATGGTGAAAAATGGTGGAGGAATTGGAGAGAAAAGTTGTTTCCTGTGTTTTCGAAAGATGAAAGTTCAGAGTTTTGGAGAAATTTAGAAGCTGGAGGAAGAAAAAAAGGAAGAAATGAAGAAGATCAAATATTTATAGAAGGATAAAGAGAAAAAATTTAGATTCTTTCTTGACATTTAGAGTTTAATCGTGGGACACGTGTATCCCGTTGTAGCGGCAAAAACCTTCGAGACTAAGTCATTGATTGACTTAACTCATAAAAATAACAATGAAGTCGCCACCGCACTTTTATTTTATCCAAAGGGCTAGGAAAAAGAGCGAATAAAATCCTAAAAGAAATAGAGATCAAGGTACGAGGGTTAGTTATGCAAAGGAAAGGTGTTCTTGCTAAATTTTAGATATATGATTTTAAGGGATTCAGAGGCTCAAGTGAGGTGACTTGGCCTCCAAGCGATAGGTCTAGCTTATCCCTCATCCGAGCGCCTTTAAGTGTGATGTATGGTGCCTCTCTTATGCGTGCAACAAAGAGAGGTAATGAGAGAGGTAGAGAAGGAAGTTCTTCATTTAGGTCCCATTCTCTTTGGCCATCAAGCCTCTATATATAACATAGCCATGATTAATGACCATGATGATGTAACCTTCCATTAATATTTGTAACGCGTGTAACCGCCTTTTAATGACTTGTAACGTTCGTAATGTCCTTAACCGCCGTCTATTGAGTTCCATAACTGCGACCAACCCGACTAGGCACTAACCGACCAAGATAGTTAGGTTGCGGGCATACGACTAGTATGTTCGGCTATAATACCCGGCTCCGATCCAGGGATCTCGTCAAGGTGTTTATCGGTTATCAGCTAGTTAACCCATCTCGGTCTCTTTTTATCTCTCCTAGCCCGAGCAATAAATTTTATGCACGAACAGAATGTGTTAGGCACCCTAAACATATATGGTACTCCGTAAGAACCTCTTTGAATATTTGTGTATATGGTATAAAAAAATATGTATAAAATAGATGGTAGAGGTGAGAAAAGAAGCAGTTTTTACAATTTATGATTTGATAGAACTTCCAATGAGTTCTAGGCTTACATACCAACAATGTGCAATATTGAAATTAAAACCAACGTAGTTAGGGTAAAAAAAAACCAAAAATTGGTGTGTTGGTTAATTTTAAGAAGAATAGACATCATTGTCATATCCGAGTGGTAAACATACTTACTACCCACAATCATGAGAAAGGAGAATTTCATCAACTCAAAGTAGAGGATAGAACTCATATTTTCATCAACAAGCTTCACACAACACCAAGTGCAAAATGTCTTACTTCACTATATATTGTAGAAGTATAGTAGTTCGCATCACTACAAAGAATCGACAAGAGTCTAATCTTTTTGAGAAAAAATTTTAAAGGGAGAAAAGTCAAAATGGCTCAAAAACGTTTGAGTGAGGTTAATTTACTTTTAGAAAGATGTCAAGGTATTATTAAATTGGTTAATGGTTTATTTAAGAAAATGTTTTTTAAAATGCATGGACCTAAGTCCAAGTTTATTATGAAAGCGGTTCAAATTAGAAAATAAGAAGCTTTTGAAAAAGGGAGAAGATTTTGAAAATTAAAGAATATGGGAGTAGATGAAGAGGCTAACCTATGTACAAAAAATAAAAGGTGAGGGTAAAAGAAAGATCTAACCGGGTGAGAAACCAGTACTTGACATCAAGAATCCAATACCATATTTTCATCCTTTAGATTTACAAACCAACAATTAACCAGACAAAAATACCAAGTCTCAGATGATCCTATGCCTCAGATAAAATCATGTCTTCAAAAATCAGGCAGAATAATGGCTGTATTTAGAGTTAATCCACTCATAGACGAGTATAAACATAATAACCTGCACACAGGAAAAAAAACCCAAGCACATACATAATAACACCAAGATCACAGAGTCTCCGAGTTAGGGTCAAGGTCTTAATCCTAAGTCCAAGAATCAATCTCCGAGCATAGGGAAAGTAACTAAGTCCAAGTTAACAGTTTTTTAGTCTTTTATTAATGAATTAAACAAAGATAAAATAAAAGGTCCAAGTGGACAAAGGGAAAATAGCGGAAACATAAACATGATAATGAATGCTGAAATTAAAACAAAGTGGTAAAGAAAGCATAAAAAATAAAGAGCGGGAATTTAAAAGTTAGTAATTAGTGATTAGTTGTTAGTTGGTTTCATATGAATGATTCATAATGATTTGGACGTTGAGCCTATGTCAAAAGTTATGTGGGCTCATTAGAAGATTGATATAATAAAAAAAATCGATAATTTTATTGGCTCTATCTCAAAATCTAATCATCCTTGGACTTACAAGTTCAAGCCTTGGGCCACAAAGAATCAATCATACAAAGAAAAGAAAATAATATCGTGTGGTTCGCGATGATTTAAGCCTTGAACCTAGGTCAAAGGTTATGATAAGTCATCAGAAGATTGACAGATTCAAAATAACTATGCGATAAATCAACAATTTTATTGGCCGTATCCCAACACTTAATCATACTTGGACAATTTCAAACATAAAGCTTGGGCCACGAAGAACCAACTTTCTTACCCGAGGGATAAACTGTAGATCTATGTTAAGCAATCGCTAAGTAACCTATATAGAGGTAACCCTACAACGAGGTCGGTCATGCATGATCTATATGTTGAAAAGACAAACTAGAGGTATGATATGTAGATCAACCTCCAATGTTTGCAACACATGTAAAAAAGAAGAAGGGGATAAGATGAAGAGGGAGGGGAACAAACCACAAAATCATCAATGTGTCAGATGAATTCATCCGGTGTAACTTCATCAAAATCAATCAACCATCTTGGTGGATTTGGTCATGAGACATATCAACACTCAAGTTCCATTGATGTTGAGGAAATTTATGACTCCAAATGAATCCAAGTCAGAAACAAATATTAAACCATTTAAGAAAATAAAATAATAATTAAAAAATGATTTGAAAATGGATTTTTTTTTTAATTGGATTTTTATTGATGAAATACATAATGGTATCCATACATCAAAATAAAACTCCAAAAAAAATTATCCAGGGTCAAACAAAGGTCAACAAGTGTTGACAATTTTTTTTAGAAATTTTAAAAGTCAGAAACTATTTTTTATAAATAAAGCAAAATAGTAAAATAAATAAAAAATTGAAAAAATTAAAATAAAATCTGATATAAAAATAAACTGAGGTCACCAATATTTGTCAAGAGACTATTGGATCATTCCCTGATTTTTTCAGAATTTAAAAATGTCAAAAAGTATTTTAAAACTCAGGTCTGAAAATAAAATTATGAAAAAATAAAAATCAGAAAGAGAATATTTGAAAATATTTTTGTGAATTTTTCCATAATTTTTGAGCCAGAAATGAATTTTCTATGAATTTTTGAAGTTTAGAACAATTAAATATAAATATCAGAAAATAAAATAAAAGGCAAAAATATGTGGACCATCTGATCATAGTCAAAACGCGTTAGTAATCTGATCCAAAGGACCATATACGTTGTGTTTGATATGGACCTCCTTGGTTTTCACACCGGATCAGGATTTAAAATTAAAATAAAACGAAATAATGTGGACCATCAGATAATGTCAAAACGCGTTAGTTAGCTAATCCAAAGGACCAGACGCGTTGTGCATATCATAGACTCTAAGTAATAAAGCACGAAATCAATTTATTTTTAAAATCCGTTTGAAAAAACCAGAAGGCACGACATCATTAGTTAAAGATGACACGCTGGTCGTCTTCAACCTCAATGTAAGCTCGATTTGCATGTTTTACAAATGGTAAAATCAAGAGCTCAGACTGGTATCATTTTCTTCGTCTCTTCAAGAAGGTTTCAACGGTACCTTCGCAAAAAATTTATTTAAACTGTATAAAGAGAAATTTGGAGAAAACCAAAATAATAGCGAACACTTGTTCTTTGAAATACATATTCAATTCTCAATGAAAATGAAAAAGGTGAAGACCACGAGGATCAGAGAGATGAGAAGAACAAGTTAGACCTTCGTTTGGATTGATTTGGTTAAGAATTCCACCTGAACGAAGTACGTTTTCAGAGCTCTAAAACTAGACTTGGCTAGCACAATTCATGACACGATTCTTCTTGCTAAGAGTATGGTTAACTCCAAATAAGTTCAAGGAAGCTTATAGAGCACTCAATTTGGAACTGGAAATGCTCTAACTATGAATTCGAGATTTCATAAATGTGGAGTGTGAAGGAAGTTATACAGGGTGTTGGCTATCCAATCTTGAGGAAAAGAGTGTGATAGGTCCTTCTATTTATAGGGAAACAAATGGTGGTGACAATTGGGAGAATTAGTGAGGTTTGGAGTGAATTTGTGCAAGGTGTACACACGAGTGGAGTGTGACTTATTTTGCATCAAAACACGACCAAAGCTTGTGTTTCAAGGTACTAATTACTTCTGGGAAATTGATAAACATGATTAGACACGAAAACAAGGCTTAAGCTAGCTTATAAAATGAATTATGAAGAAATTGCAAAAACTGGCAGTGAGTTTGAAACAGATTTTGGCATGATGTTTGCATTGAGGCCAAATCCAATTCCCTCGTGCATTTTCAATTATTTCTCGATCCAAATGAAGTCCTCAAAGAGTATAACACAATGCAAAAATAATAAGCTTCAATGGATGCTTGATCTAGGACATATAGCCATTAGGATTTGAGGAAAATGTAACACAGTGGGAGAACTGCCTTGGTTGTTTTGCGTTTTGTTGTAAATATATTGGTTAACAAGAGTCGCCACCGATTTTTCTATTATCTAATAAGGAAAGGTGAAGAGAACAGGAAATGCCTTTTATCGATTCCGAATTTAGGGGGTAATTATGAAAAGGGAAGGTATTAGCACCCTTTTCATCCATAGTTATCTACGGGCTCTTAATTTCTTAGCTCACTTTTTGAAGAAAACTTGCTTTTTGAGTGTGTGTGATTTGTTTGAAAATATTTTGCTTTGGCTTTGTAGTGATTCTTGTATCAGTCCTCAAGAATGTATGCGAAGTGTTTGAAAATATTTGTTTGAAAATGTGAGGTATGAAAAGTATTTGTTTTGAACAAGCAATTAAGAATTTACCCACTCAAAGGTTGTTATTGTAATTTTCCTTCTCCTTTAGGGATAATGATATCCATACCATTGGTTAGTAGGTATCCCCATCCATTGGATGTGAAGGGACAGGCACAAGGTCATCGTATGGTCATTGAAAGAAACATTGTAAGGATACCTTAGCAATTCGGAGGGACTATCATCATTTTTCGTATTTCTCTACCGAGAGACAAAATCATGTATTTGTAGGAAACTTTGAGGATCATCGAGGGACTATGATCTTTATATCGAAGGGACTATGATGATGTTATTCATAAGCGTCTTTGCTAATGGTATCCCTACGTTCGAGGGACATGACTATGTTTATCCGAAGACAACAAGAGAAGATACCCTAAGGGTGGAAGTGTGCAATAGTAATTCAATTCAGATATTTTATCGTGAGATTAGGGTTATTCTATGGTTGATTTTTGATTTTGCCATACAATCCTATTAACCATACATCTAAACAGTTTATATATGCAGAAAAGTAAATTAAGGAAAGATAAAGGTCCTACCCTATTACATGGATTTGGGGAAGGTACATAATAAGTAGGTGCAGAAAATTAAATTAACCTAAGCTATTACATCCCATGAGCAGTTACCTAGATGCGAGAAAAATAAAGAGCTACGCTATTACAAAAATAACCTTGTAACCTATACACCGATTTCTAATATTTAAATACGAAAGGAATAAATAAATAATGAGGAAAATTATTTTAGTAAGTGCAAAACAGATCTAAACCCAAAGTGTTCTGGACAACTCAAATGGATGTCGGGAAAGCCATCTCTTCGAGCCTTGGGACGAGTCGAACAGACCGAAAGGCCTTCAAAGGGCATCAGCTGCCCGTTCTGCACATGACCAGAACCCTTCTACTCGACGGATGTCGAGCAGATCGGACCAACTCTCCTCATTGAGGGCTATGCCTGTTATGTCCCCATCTGGTCGACATAACGACTAGTTCCAGGAACCATCGCCTGACTTGACCTAGTCAGCTCAGACAACTATATTCGCGGATCCGAATATCTCGGACCGAATATAACAACCAATGAGAGTCTTCTTAAGGTCATTATATAAACCCTCATACCTCTGAGGGCAAGGTATCATTTTCTTACACTCAAAACCCTAATATTGTATACCCTCTTCCTTGAACATTTGTTTACTTTAGCATCAGAGTGTCTTATAGGTACACCACCCCCTCTTCAACATCAACTTGATCGAAGGATCATCAACCGTTCCAGCCATCTCCGATTTTGATCACTTGTTCAGATCAGTGGCGTCGTCTGTGGAAACTATCTTCCCCGTCTTTATTCCTCATTAAGAATCCAAAAGACCAAAGATACCTCAACACCTCCAAGAAGATGGCTGAAAGAAACGATCTCTTCGCTTTGAGCAAGACCATCCCCTCGCTTGTCTGCAAGACAGACAAGAGGGACGTCTTTCCTCATCTCGTGGATTTCAACCATAGCAAGGTTGGCATGACTGCCTCCCCCGAGTCCGATGCAGCTGGCGACCAAGATTCTCCCTTGGATAATAAAAAATCCAAGGAACAGGTAGACGACATCGTCACCTTTCCTTCTTCGGTACCATCACCGAACAACAACGATCTAGTCTTGGAAGCTATCTTATCTGCCCTCAATCTCACCAACGATCTTATCCTCTGGCAGGATCAGCGCATAAGGGCCCTAGAAAAGAACAACTCTCAGACTCTATCTCAGAGACCAAGGATGTCTGGTTCCCATAGCCCCTCGCCCCGAAGACTTGGTCGGAACCAAACCCATGGGCATCCCGGCTGATTTTTCCGAAGAAGAGGGAGCACACTCATCCTCGTAAGCGTCTTTGCAAATGGTATTCCTACATTCGAGGGACATGACCATGTTTATCCGAAGGCAACAAGAGAATATACCCTAAGGGTGCAAGTGTGCAATAGTAATTCAATTTAGATATTTTTTCTCGAGATTAGGGTTATTCTATGGTTGATTTTAGATCTTTCCATACAATCCTATTAACCATACATCTAAACAATTTATATGTGCAGAAAAGTAAATTGTGGAAAGATAAAGGTCATACGCTATTACATGGCTTTGGTGCAATTACATAATAAGGAGGTGTGGAAAAGTAAATAACCTAGGCTATTACATTCCATGAGTAGTTACATATTAGAGAAAAATGCGAGAAAAATAAAGAGCTAGGCTATTACAAAAATGACCTTGCAACCTATACACCGATTTCTAATATTTAAATACGAAAGGAATAAATAAATAATGAGGAAAATCATTTTAATAAGTGCAAAACAGATCTAAACCCTAAGTATTAAGAGAAAAATATGTTTGGTATTTTCGCGGTTGATTTTAATTAAGAAAACCTAATTTCTAAGTTAATTAACAGTTAATTGTAAAAATAATTTAAATGAAAAGAAAAATAAAATATTTTTGTGTTTAAAATTAATTAAACATTTTTTAAACCTAAATCTAAAGTTAAAATATTTTTTAGGGTTTTTTAAGTATTAAAAATTAATTTGTGAAAAGATTTAAAATAAGATTGAAAATTAAAGGAAAATAAGAATAATGAAGGATTTTAGTGGTAAAAAATTGGGATGGTCCTTGAGAGTGTTGAACCTGTGACCTTAAGGTCACTGGTCCCAAAACCTTTTCACTGCGCCATGTGCATGTGATGTTCTTATCACGCCTCCATGAATATATGTGTGTTAACCTGTAAAAATCAGAAAATTTTGAAAAAAAAGTGCAAAAAACAGAGATCGAACTCGTGCCTTGAGAGAGTAAGAGACTAGCGTGTGCATGGTTAACCACTGGGGTGGTGATACATCCATGAATTTACACATAATAATAAATATATATGCAATATTTCTTTCTGAAAATCAATGGAAACCAAAACGCGCCAAGGTGGGTCCCTGGATTTTGAATGAACCAATCACGCTACGCCACGTCTGCCTTGTTTTCTTCTTCGTTGGTCAACCACCCTGGATGGTGTTTCCGAACATCTTCTCCGACAAGGAGAAAATTAAAACCTACAAAATAACAACGATAAATGTAAAAATAAGACCCTACCCTCTAATTCGAGGGCTTCGAGTCTAATGGTGGCATCAGTTTGGTCTGAATCGGCCTGTAACTAGGTTTTTGATGAAGCACAAGCTTCATGCTCTAACAACAATAATTCTTGATTCCTGTATTAAAAAAAATGCAAGATGGTTCTAAACAATCACAAACATCAGCACAAACATGTATATATGAATCGATACCATTTGTATTGCATAAATTAAAGATTTGAAGTTTCAAAAGTTTACCAAATCGGTGCAATCGAGGGAGGCGATTCTAGGATTCTTTGGGATGATGTAAGGGCTTGGATAAATTCTTGGAAGCTTCATGAGTATGAATGGATGCCTGAAATTGATTGAGAATGGATGGAAGTGAGGTTCGAGCTTGCCCTAAAACATGATATTTTTGAAGAACTTTTGCTAGGGTTCTTAAGGCAGCAATCCGTGTCCTTTGCTCATGTTCATAATCTTCTATTTATAATGAGTGAATTAGGTCAGAACTTGTGAGAAAAATATATTGCCTTTAATGAGAAAATATTTGATTTGTATTTCGCATCCAAAGCTTCTTTTTTTTGTTCAATCTCACGCCAATCATCTCCATGCGTTTTTGTCACCTTGCTTGGACCTCAAGGAGCATAAATATCAAGTCCACATGCCTTGAAATCTTCCCTTGCATTTTATTTTAATTAAATTTGAATTTTAATGAGTTTTAATTAATTAATTCAATAAGATGGCGTGTGGCTGGGCATAGGGGTCATGGATAATGTTATAAGCAATTTCAAATCATGAAAGCATAGGCCCATTTGGAAAAATTTTAAAATTGATCAATATTTTCTTCATGCACTT
This sequence comes from Vicia sativa, assembly GCA_021764765.1. Classification (NCBI taxonomy): domain Eukaryota; kingdom Viridiplantae; phylum Streptophyta; class Magnoliopsida; order Fabales; family Fabaceae; genus Vicia; species Vicia sativa. The sequence continues at coordinate 145,007,613 of CM038792.1, forward strand.
TCTCAAAATTACCAAACTTGCACAAACTATATCTTGCTCAATTCTCATCATTTGAAGATAATCTTGGACTTTTTAGAAAGTCCTTTAAGAGATCTATTTGGTTTCATCTTCATTGAAGCTTCCATGTTCATGTACACTTCTTTGAGAGAAGATGACTTTTTGTTGACTTTTGAAAGGACCTATAATGTCTTGACCCATATCTCTCAAATGAAGCATTTTTTGGGAGAATCTTCCATGATACAAAGTTCTATAGAATTGAATTCCCTTTAAAATGAGCTTTGGTTGAGGACTTTCCAATGAAGTATGTGAAAGTTATGCTTAGTCAAAGTTTTGTTGACTTTCCCTTAAGAAAACCCTAATTTAGTAACTTTTGACTTTTGATGAATCCTTAAGTTTTCTTGATGAATCATGATCAACCCTTGATAAAATGATGCATTTGACTTCAAAATCTTGATATTGACCAAAATGATGAAGTTTAATTGTATGTTGACCATAGTTTACTTTTGTCCATTACAACTGATTTTCAACTATCTGAGCAATTAACTGAGAAAACTTGGGCTATGAGGATTGAAACTTGACATGGGGATACTTTGAAACATATGAGGAGGCATGACATTCACTTGAGCTATTAGAAATCACTTTTCTTTGAGAGAAACAAAATCATAGTTGTGGGTTGATTTCTTAGGAGAGGGTTTGTCTGGTCAACCCTTGAGTAGTTTTTGAGCATGGAGATGTATCTTGATCTCAAAATAGGAGGGAAAATTTTGGGGTACAACAGAAAACTCACTGGAAACTGGGCCATGCCTTTGATCAAGCATGTCATACCTTCTTGAAAGCTTAAAGTGACCTATAATATTTTTCCTTCAAAAATGATTTTCCACTCAAAATTTGCTCTTGAACAAAGAAGATCGCATGAAGTAGACCTCTTAAATGGAATCGTGGAAAAGGAACCACTCAAAAACTCCAAAAGTTGAGAAAGTTATGGCCTTGTGAAGTTGATGGAAATTCGTGAAATGATTTATAATCTTTTGATCTCGTCAAGCATTCTCCAAACATCTTCAAGTCTTGAAATTCAAATGGAGTTAAATTTAACATTCTCAAGATTATTGTGGAAAAATAATGACCTCAAGGTGATAAAACATGATCAAGTTATGATTCCTTGAAGTTTTGATAATAAAAAAATAGAGAAATTTACCAAGGAGTTGTAATCTTTTGACTTCCCAAGTGATTTTCCAAGAATTTTATATTCTTGACAATTGAACTAAGTTATAGTAGACATCCTTAGATTCATTGTGAAAAAATAATTAGCTCAAGGAGATAAAATATGACCAAGTTATGATATCTTGAAGTTACACAATAAAGATGAAGGACCAATCTAGAGAGCTTTCAATCCTTGACCCTCAAAACATATTTTAATCAGACAACATCCTTGAACCAATGAAGAGACCTGTTAAAGATCCTTTTAAGAGAATGATGGATTTTGAGTCAATAAAAAATATCACACAACAACCAAGATATGGTTCTCAGAAATCCAAAACGTAGTTCCAAAAGCATTGGCCGTAACATGGAAACTTCTTCAACTTTGATGTTATCTCTTACAAATGGAGTATTTTCACATGAGTAGATATTGTTGTAGATGATAATTAGAAACCATAGCAAGAACAACCACTTAAAAACATTGAGAATTGAAGAAACTATGCCCTTGTGATCCAAAGCTCCAAATTAAGTTAACCACTTGAATCAACTTATCATCTTTGAGCTTCTCTTGAAAAATAGAACATGACGAGCTCCATTAGACCTTTTCAATGATGATGACTTGAGGCACATCACATGAAAAAGCTTGAAAAATATTTGAGAGTTGGTGTAGAAGACATGGAAATAAACACATGAGCCTATTTACTTCTTGAAGAAGAACCTTTGTATCATCCACCTGCAACACAACATCTAAAGAGAAAATGATATACATATCTTGTGGTTAGGAAAATAACAATCATCATGTAAAAAATATACACAAACAAGGTGCATGGTGATCCACCTAAGAGTAAAATTAGAGATAGGAGAGGGAGTCAACCATATCTTGTGACCTTTGTGCAATGTGATGGTATGAGATGATAGAGGATCTTAGGGGGGAAATTGGGGTACAACACCCGCGTAGAGGTTGAACCAAGCGGTTTATTTCTATGGCCCATGCTCTCCTTGAAAATCGGAGCCATGATTAGGTGTTCAAAAATTTGCATGTCTCAAAGTGAAGTTTGAGAAAGTGGTCATGATGACCATGACATCGGTACAGTGTTGGTTACAATGGAAAGTATTCAAAATTGACCATATATTTCGTTGGTCGAAGGTGAAATTTTTAGAGGGCAAGTTGTTAGTTGGGATTTTCGACATCTCTCAAATCTTAGCATATTAAAAAAAAGATTAAAGAAACACTTAGTAGAGTTTGAATGATTCTAGTGTTTCTTTTTGATAGAGATGTTGGAGAGTTTTTGACATGGTTGTTTCAAATGAAAATGTTGAAGTCTCTGGGTACACAATAGTATTTGAGACTTAGTGGTTTTTAGAGCAACATGAGGAACATTTTGACGGAGGCAGTTGGAATGTGAAACGGGGCTAAAGAACTGCTATTTGGCCTTATAAGCATTGTGAAGGACGCGTGGAGGCAGGTTTGAAGGCAAAGTGCATGCAAGAGAAAATGTGTAAATAAGTGGAGAATGGACCATTTGTTACCGTTATTTAGATAGTAGTATAAATAGGAATTTTAGTGTTAGAATTCAGTGTGATGAATTTACTACAAAAATAGACTTTACTCAAAGTACCTAAGAAAAGTGAGAAACGAGTTGATCGAGTGCAATGTACGTATTAAATGCAAGTATTTTACTTTAAATTTATCCTTTTTTCTTTCCAGTTTCGTTTACTTTTACTCCTGTCGAAGTCCTTACTTTTTCTAGAAAACTTTACTTTATTTCTTGCATTCAAGAACCCAGATTTCGTCTTTGTCAAAATATTTTACTTTTGCATAAACTTGTACCATTTTTAGAAAAATTTATACATTATGTTTTAGGATTCACTAGTCATTCTTGCAAGTAACCTTTTATAAGATACTAGCGACTTGTTGTACCCCAATTTTTCCCCCTAAGACTCTCTAATACTTCATATCATTGTATGGCACAAAGATCACAATTTGAATCTACCTCTCTCTCCTATCTTTGGCTTTGCCCTTAGAATACCACCAAGCACCTTGTGTATGAGGTCATTTCTTATGTATTATGATTGATACTTGGCTAACAATGATATGTGTACACTTTTCTTGCTAAATGTTGTAGGTGAATGACACACAAGTTTCTTATTCAAGGAGTCAATAGGTTCATGTGTTTATTTCCATGCCTTCTCTCCTCAATTTTCAAGATTTTGAAAGTATTGTCTCATTGAAGATTGATTTTGTCATCAACCATGGTCTCTTATCTTGAGTGTATGCTTCATATTTGAAAGATATCATCAAGTTCAAAGCATTCACCACTTTATGGCCATCTATCCTGAAATTAGGGTTTTGGACTTATGAGGATCATATCTTGGTGTTTGTAGGAAGTTTGTGGATGATTTTAAAGTCATTTGATCCTCAAGAGGACTTTAAATATGAACATGATTGGATCCAATAAGTTTGATTGATGAAAAGATTATTTTAGGGGTCTATGATTGCTCATTCTCTAAATTGATGCTTCATTCATCTTGTATGACTTCAAAGGATCATAACTTGGTCATACCTTGTCTCCTTGAGCTCATTTTTCTTTCACAATGGACCTAAGGATGTCTAATACCACATAGTTCAATTGGTGAGAAGATAAAATGCATGGAATCTTGCTTATGAAGTCAAAATATTACAAGTCCTTGATGAACTTCTCAATTGATGGACAATCAACTTCAAAAAGTCATATCTTGATCATCATTTATCATATTGAGGTCATTATTTTTGCACAACAATCTTGAAGATGTGAAATTTATCTCCCTTTAAGCCTTGAAGATTGAAAGTGTTTGAAAGTTTCTTGAAGAAGTCAAAAGATTATAGGTCATTTCACAAATTTTCATCAAGTTCACAAGATCATAACTTTCTTAATTTTTGTAATTTTTGAGTGATTCTTTTTGCCAAATGTTCTTTGAGAGGTCTACTTCATATCATCTTTGAAAATCAACAGCAAACTTTGAGTGGAAGGTAAATTTTGAAGAAGAAACATTATAGGTCATTTTTAGAAAGTGGCATGCTTGACCAAGGCTTGGCCAGAAAAATCAATGATTTTGCAAGAATCCTAAAGGCCCAATCTCTCACTCAAGAATACATTTGATTTGGTTCTTTTTGAATTGTGTTATACTCTTTGAATACTTCATTTGGCTCAAGAAAAATGAAGAAACGCACAAGGGAATTGGATTTGGCCTCAGTTCAAAATTTGAGCCAAAACTTGTTTTACACTCACCATCAGTTTGTGCCTTTGCGCGTGTAACTTGTTTTTAAGACAAGCTAAGCCTTGTTTTCGTAACTAATTGTGATTAGAAAATTCCCAGGATTAATTATCACATCAAAACGCAAGGAATGGTTGAGTTTTTATGCACATGAAGTCACACTTTCTTCATGACCACGGGTGTGCACGATTTCGCTCCAAATTGCATCATTCACCCTCCCTTTTGATCCCATTCACTTCTCCTATAAATAAGCAAGTCATTCCACTCATTTACTCAAGCTTTGATAGCTAGAAAACCCCTGTCAAACTCTCTCTCTCTCTCTCTAACTAAGTTTTCTGCAACTTCATTTTCACTCTCAAAACCATTGCAGTTTGAAACTAACCATTCATTCTTCTTCCTTGAACCTCACTGAAGCTAACAGAACAATAGTCGAGCCTTGAAGCTTCCTGAATCGTGTTATCCAAGTCCAATTTCAAACCTTTGAAAGTGAAATTCGTTCAGGAAGGAATCTCCACCAATCCTTGCAAAATAAAACATCATTGCACTCTCCTCATCTCCCTGATCCTTGTGATCTTCGCCATTTTCATTTTCATCAAGTATTGACTGAGAAAACCATCAAAATTCTATCACTATTATTTGAGTTTTTTCCAAAATTCTCTTCACCCAGTGTAAATAAATTGTTTGCGAGCATGTGGTTGAGATCGTCTTGAAGAGATGAATCCATGGATACCACCCATTGCTATGATTTTACAGTTTGAGAAACTCTAATTTTGGGAGGCTGGAGGTTCAAGACGATGACATGGACCTCTTCAACCAATGAAAGTGTGTCGTGTAATATTTTTAAATTGGATCCTGTGATAACGTTTTACCATACGCACGTCTCTGTGAGTCAGACTAAATCCAACGCGTGACATTATTTCTGATTTTATTTTTTAAAACTTAATTTAATTTTTAATCCGGTGTGAAAACCAAGGAGGTCCATATCAAGCACAGCGCGCCATGTTCATTGGATGTGATTACTAACGCATTTTGACTATGATCAGATGGTCCATATTTTTTTGCTTTTATTTTTATTTTCTGATTTTATATTTTAAATGTTTTAAACTTCAAAAAAATCATATAAAATTCATTTCTGATCCAAAAATTATGAAAAAATTCACAAAAATATTTTGAAATATTATCTTTCTGAATTTTATTTTTTCATAATTTTATTTTTAGATTTGATATTTTTATGATTTATCTCTTTTATTTGATGTTTTTAATTATTTTAAAATACTTTTTGACATTTTAAAATTCTAAAAAAATTATGGAAGGGTCAAATGGTCATTTGACAAATATTGGTGACCTCATTTTATTTTACTATTTTTTTCCATTTTTGGTTATTTCACCTTTTATTTTATTTTTTAAAAAATATTTTCTGACTTTTAAAAATTCTCAAAAAATTTGTCAACACTTCTTGACCTCTGTTGACTTTGGGTAATTTTCTTGGAATTTTATTTTGATGAAAAAATATTATTTATGTATTTCGTCTATAAAGTCTAATTAAATAACCTAATTTCAAAAATCATTTTTAATCCTTTTATTTGATTTTTGTTTTCATTTTATTTGCTGACTTTTGAATTTATTTTTGAGTCACAAATTTCCTCAACATCAATGGAATTTAGGTGTTGATAGTTCTCTTGACCAAATCCACCAAAAAAGTTGATTGATTTTGACGAAGTTAGACCAAATAAATTCATCTGATGCAAAATAAACTTGAAAATTACTTCTTCTTATCCATCTTATTTTTCTTTTGTCCCGACTCAGAAAAAGTGATTAATTGGTGGCATGAACTTCAATGTTCTAACATAAGTCCCAAAAGATGACTTGAGCTTTGATCCTGGTTCAACACTTGTGGCGCGTGTCGTGTGATCGCGTTGATTTCTAACCAAGCTTCTGGCAAGTTTCCACTAACCTTGTCCATTTGAAATTCTCAATCATCTTTGATCAAGTGATGTGATAATTCCAAAACCGGTGATATACTTGACAAAAAAACAATTGAAACTTGTCGTGTGGTCGCGTTGATTTTATCAAGCTTCTGGCAAGTCTTCATGTGTAAGTTTCAACATGGTCACCTTGTTGACAACTAACAATTAACAATTCGATGATATACTTGACAAAATTCAAGATGGTCATCTTGCTAACCTTTATTAGTTGCTTTTATTTTCCGCTCTTTACTTTATGCACTCTATTTTTAGCATTTACATTCCATGCCATTTTTTCCTTGCTCATTTGAGCATTTTATTTTCTTGTTATTTCGAATTTTCTCACTTGAACTTTATTTTTCTTTTCCAAAATACCTAATAATTCAACTTAAACATAAAAAGCTTTTAATTGGACTTGGTTACTATCCTTGTGCTTAGAGCTTGATCTTTGGACTTATGATTAGGACCACTACCTCAACTTGGAGATTTCTGTGCCCTTGGTGTTTTATGTCTTGTTTGGTTATTATCTTTGTATGCAGGTTATTCCGTTATACTCGATTAAGAGTGGATTTCCTCCAAATACAGTCGTTACTCTGTCCGTTTTTTCTCAAGACAAGAGTTCACCTATAAGCATTGATTTATCTGAAGCTTGATTTTTTGTCTGGCTATTTGTTGTTTATGTGGTAATCCAAATAATGGGATATAGTATTGGCTCTTGATGTCAAGTAATAGTTTTCTCGCCCGATTATATCTTTCTTTACCTTTACCTTTTACTTTATGAACTTAGGTTAGCCTCTTCATCTCCTCCCCATTCTTTAATTTTCAAAATCTTCCCTCATTTTCAAAGGATTCTTGTTTTTAAAACTTGCACCGCTTTCATAAAAAACTTGGACTTAGGTCTATGAATTTTTAAACTTTGTTTTCTTAATAAACTTTCAATCCACTTAATAATACTTTGACTTTTCTTTTCATAAGACTAAAAAACGCCTAACCTCATCCAAACTTTTTTTAAGCTCTTTGTGGCTTTTCTAAACTAACATTTTTCCTAAAATCAACCAACAGACAAATTTGGTCTTTTTTAGTCAAACTACTTGATTTTAATTTCAACATTGCACATTGTTGGTATGTAGGCCTGAAACTCATTGGAAGTTCTATCAAACAAAAAATTATAAAAAAAAATACTTTTTTTCTCCCCCACCATCCATTTTGTACATATACTCTTTTTTAGCACACATATACAAATTTTCAAAAAAGGTTCCTGCGGAGTACCGTAGATGCTTTGGGTGCCTAACAACTTCCCTTTGCATAACTAACCCTCGGTCCTAGGTCTCTGATTTTTTTTGTTAGAATTTTATTCGCTATTTTTCCTAGTCCTTTGGATAAAATTAAAGCACGGTGACGACTTTTTTATTACTTTTTGAGTTAAGTCAATTTAATGGTTTATACTCGAAGTTTTTGCCACTACACAGCTGTTTACCAATTTTCACAATAAACAGTAACATTCTAAACATTTCTTATTCTTAAAAAATAGTGTTTAATTTAGATCTTTTAACTTCTTGAATTCCCTCGTGTATCGTTTCTAAACTATCTCACACTTCTTAAACATGTTAACTATTGGATACTCTAAAGAACTCATTCATTCCTAAGGATAAAGTTAGAATATTCTTAGATTTTTTTTCTCATAATGAACTTTATCATTATGATCATCATTCCATTAATTTTTAGACTTAGGAATGGGTGAACTTTTTAGAGTGTCAAATTGTAAATATGCTAAAAAAAAAAATTTAGTTCCTCTTTTTGATTAGAAGATTTTTCACTATGTATTAAGATGTCCAGTTACAATCTTCACACCAATACCCCTCTCAAAGAACACCCTCAAGAAAGCACATCACTTCCTTATTTACACAACTTACCAAACACTATGGTAGATTTTGGATCACCCAGATTCAAAAGACTTTTTACATAATCACCAAACTATATTGTGATCTTTACTAAACTCTATGGTGAATTAAGAATCACACTAATTTTTAAGAGATGAAGAAGAATTTTGTAGACGGAAGAATTATCAAATCTACCATTTCTATCAATATCATTTTCCAAATTAATATGACTTTAATACTTAAAACTTTATGTTGGTTTTTCAAAAGCTTATCCAAGTATTAATAATTGGAATTGTGAAAAACAACTTGAAAATATGTAAAAGTGAAATATAGGTTCTTTAATCTTGTTTGAAATTTCTTGAACACCTTTAAGATTTGTAAACCAATATTGATAAAATCACATAAGGCACCATGAATCAATACAACACTTTAAATAGATATCATGAGCCATTGCAAAGTTAGAAAATGACACTGGTTCGTGAAAAAGTTGGTTTCAGCGGGATGTAATTGATTACAGACATGTCGTTATGGATTACATGCTTTTAATGTGAGAAACAAATGTACTTTCAACCTCATGTAACTAATTACCATTATGTTTTTACCTATTTTATGTTGAACATAAGGTGCATCAGCATGTAATCGATTACCACTATGATTGTTTGCCTGGAAACATGCTGGAGCATCATGTAATTGATTACATTTGTCTTGTAGTTTATTATCATTGTCTAGACTTTTGAAAAACTCGATATTTAATACATATTTCAATGGTTTCTACCTTTTTTTAGTTTGGAAATAAGTGATCTTTTAATTATTTGAGTTTTTTAGTCCAAAAAAATATGAGTTTTTATGAGTCTTTTTATTTAAACTTAAAAGTGATCTATCCAAGATAAAGAAAATTGCTTAAAGACTTGTAACGATGACTTATGGGTTTTTCTATTTTACTTTTTATCTTTCATTGTCTTCACCTTTTTTTTTTCTTTCTTTGTTGATATTGTTGTTTTTATAAAAACTCAATCAAGTTCATAAGAGATATCTTCTTCACATAATCTAAAGAAACTTAGTTATTCATAATCAAATTATCCACAACAACAAATTTAAAAGAAATATACATGAGTTTAAAGATAGAAATTTACCTTCAATTTTGAAATCTTTGCATCCGTCAAATGGTAGGTCAAATCCAATAACCATTATGAATTCTAAATTTTTTCTATTTAAAGAAATTTTGATGCATCATAGTACGCATGAAAAATTCATTGAATCACATTGTGATTTTAAAGATTTGGTTAGAATTGCGCCATGATTACTAAAAATTCACAATAATTTTTCAAAGGGTTTCACTTCTTTTTAAGTTTTTGAACTTTATTTTGTTTTCTCTTATTTTAACAACTTTAGTCTTCATCTCACATACGGTCAAGTTTCACTTCGAATTTATATATTTTTTCACTAGTTACTACTATACTACTTTTGTCTTCAACTCATAGCTTGTCAAATTTCATTTCAAATTTATGTATTTCATCACTAATTACTACTAAAAACAAATAAAACTATTTGATGAAGTTTTATTAGAGGATGGGTCTTGTTAAAGAATTGAGCTAATTCAACATGGATACTTCACCTTCATACTTAAAAATTTCTTCATCTACAAACAACCCTCCATGATGAAATCAAACCATGAACTAATTCTTTCATTGATGTCCTAATAACAACAAAATCCTAATTGAACCAAAAACACATTAAAAGCCTTAACCAGTTGATAAACACAATAGAAATCATAAATCTCATATTAGAACCCTACATTATGTAAAACCTATAGAAATTGTTTTAACGTCATATTTCATAACGATCACAACCTAAATGTAATCCTATTGTAAATCTTAAATGATTCAGAAATCTCCAAAAATAAACTCTAAATCAGACACCACATTGACATACAAATACACAAAATATTTATACATATTTACGTTAAATGGAGTACATATTCTCCTTCCTCGATTTTCCAGTGTTCGGTCGTTCAATTCATCTTCCTTGTCATTGTGATTTCCTCAATCGCTTGAGTCTTCTTCGTCATTGTGTTTTTCTCGAGTCACTTTCATTTATTTTCTTCAAACATAGAATGTTCGATATTATGTCATAGTGTGTTTTGTTTTATGAGTTGTCTATTTAAAATATATGTGACATTCACTTTAGCAAATTCGAATTACATGTAGTCATCTCAAATTCCACATCCATTTTACTTTAGTTTATTGATCACCGTTAGAACTATAGAACTAAAATGAATTTTGATTCCAATTTAGGCTATGTATAATGGGGTGTTGAAAAAAATTCAATAGTTAAATGTTTGTAATAAGGTGTTGAATGGGGTGTTGAAAGTATGGTGGATTAATTGGTGTTGAAAACATTAACATGTTGAATGAGAAGAGAGTGGAGCCCCATAAAATACTTTGTAAAGTTTTATTAGTTGTTGTGAATGTTAAGATTTTTAGTGCGTTGTGAGTGATGGTGGGATTGAGTGTTGAATTTTATTCAATAAAAATTAAATGAATGTTAAATTATTAGGTGGAAGAAAGAGAAGATGACATAGAATATAAAAAATAAAAAAATGAGAATTTTGAATAATGAAACCATTGTGCATAAGAGATACTAAATGTGGTTAACCTAAAAAAAACTAATAGTAGCTAAAGATGAACAAATAAATATGATTATCCACCTAACAAAAGAATATTGTCAAGTGTTTTGGTCATATACAACTTTTTTTACTCTATAGCAAATTTATTTGATTTTAAGAAAAAGAATATCCAAAATACATGTTTGAATAAACTCAGATTCTTAAACTAACATATAATCTCGATGAACCTCACACACAAGTGTGTTACACAAGTTGCAGGCCAAGTAAGAAATAAAAATATGAATGGAAGTGAAAGCATTGGTATGGTTTGGGAAAATGAGCTGGAGTTGTAGGGGTGTGAGCAACACACATGTCAAGATTCCATGGAAGCGTATCTAACGCAGTCAACTCCTCCTCGGATCGATCATTTTATTATTATGTGATGTGAATGTTAAAGAAACAAATACATTAACATTACATTACCATTCCTCTTTCGTTCTCTCCAACCGACCAATTTGGTTGAAGTGAAATGGAAACAAAACTAACATCTCTCTATCTGTCTTCTCTATGGCTATGGTCCCTACTTACCTGCCGGACAACACTCTTTACTATCCATATCTAATTAATATATTTGTCCTAAATATTTAATTCAAAGGTATTACTTATAGTGTTTACAATATTAGGTCTTTGAGACAAAAATTTATTTAATTTAAATATAATATGATATAATTTTAAATGATTAATTAAAAAAATTGGATTCAATATAATTCAATATCTATATGATTTTAAATTATAGTTCAATATCTACATATTTTAACTTATAATTTTTTAAATTAATATTAATGTATATTTACTATATATTTTGTTTCTGAAATCAGTATTGGATGTATGTTGATGAGGAATCCTGAACAAATGGTGTTAATCTCTGATAAGGCGACATGACGGTTGATTTGTAAGGTTAACACTCTTATGTTCGAGTCAGCTCAGAATTCAAGAAGAATGTAATAAAATTGGAGATCATAAAAGTGTATTTTGAATTACTTCTATGATGATTTTTAAATTTTAGGTCATTTAGAGAGGATTGACATCAGTTTGAGCCTTAACTCTTTAGGTCTTTGGTCGGCTCAAAAAAATTACCCTTAAGGCATGTCGAACGTTACCGAGCTGAGGAAGTCTTAACATTAGTGGTCAGTCTCTAATGATGTTGTTCTTTTTAAAATAGAAGTGGAAATGCTTAGAGTCGGCTGAAAAGGTAGTTGCAACTCCTTACTAAAGTTTATATTTCTCCTTATTACATTTGTCTTCTGTCAGTTGCGCCTTACTAGGAACCCTTATCACCTCAATTTTACCTTTACAAGTTCCAGTATTTTGATCAAAATGAGTGATAGTCCTATCAGCTTAACTGGCAATTTTGAGACTGATGTCTCTCCTGTTGCGAGAGTGGGAGTATCTATTGGTTCAAACAATTCTACTTTGTCTATGATTGCCTAGGCCCTAAAGTTATATATCTAACTGATGTTTCTGATTCGAGAAGACTTTATTTGAGTTTCCTGATGAGGGAACACTCTCTATGTATTCTTCTTTTGATTCCATATTGATGATGACGAGGAGGTGGATCATACAGTTGCTTCTGAGCCCCTTATTCTCGTGCGGACAAAGCTTTGTTTCTCATGCTTCGAGAACCTTGGAAAAATTGGCTGCTAGACCAAGAAGAAAATGTGTCAGAAATTTCATTCAGGTTTATCAAAGAACCTATAATCGAGACACCATTTGATGCTAACATCAAGGCTCATAAGAAGTACAAGGTTTGATCGGACGTGGTTTCTTGGCTTAAACTTGTTGAGCATTTGTAAGTTGGCAAGTTATCCATGAAAAAGGGGACGTTAGTGGAGCCGGTTTACACGATTAAGTATAATTAGGTGGATGCATAAATAGTATGGACCCCTCCGTTTTAAGTAATGAGGCGATTGTAGACGCGACCAACATCGTGGTCAGTCGCTCTTCAAACTAGATCATTCATGTGGATGTAGTAAAAAGGATAGTCAACCATTTTGATAGTTGTTCAATTTTGTTTTATGAGTGTGTGTTCACCAGAATATGCATGTAGTTGTATTTGTCTGAATTTGAGGTGGTCGTAGAGAAGTACTTGAAGGTTGCCCTCTTAGATTCATATGGGTTCTTGGTTCTTCATGAAAGTGTTCTAATTTTGGGTTGCGTAAAGGTCTTGAAAACCATCTCCACGACTGTTTTTTAACATGTTCTACATTTATTACTCCTCCCATAATGATATCCATGATCAAGGGCATATCGAGTTTTGGCAACACCTTTTCTTGCTCAGCCCCTTTACTGACGATTGTGGAAATGTTTTTAGGCGTTTCGAGCTGGTGAGGACTTTGTACTCTTGAGCTCATCTTACCTTTTGTTTTATCCCGGCCAAAATCTCTTGTTATTGTAAAAGCATGTTTGTGAATTATTGGTCTTGACCTCATTTCCGCTAGGTGGCTCATTTTTACAACATCAAGCTGGATTCTCCCTCTACTATAGAAGTTATGATGATTGAGGATTTCGAACCCGTGTATCAGGGACTTGGTTTTGAAGAAAAGTTTGGTCCTAGTGAAATGTCATATTCACTGTAGAGGAAAAAGATAATTAACATTCATGTTGTTATGGGTGTGTTCGACTGTGTAGAGAGTTGCAGTTGGTCATTCTCTTTTCTCTTCTCAAGGCATCAAACATGGTCCCACTGACCAGAATGTTACACCTCCCATCACAACTCTTGCATCCTCACCTGTTGTCGAGGCTATTGTAGTTGTCATCAGTGTGGATCAACTTACTACTACCACTCTGTCTATGAAAAATCATCCACAACATTCTCCTTTAGAGGAGAACTCCCCTAAACATGCTCATCTTTCTAGGGAAGAAACTTTAGGTAGGGCGGACCTTGAGTCGGGTCAACAAGGCCCATGGCCCAGGGCCTCCAAAAAATAAGTGCCTACATTTTTTTTATAAATTATAAATCTAAAATAAATATATCAATATTTTTTGTTCAACTTAATGTGTAGTGTAAGTTAGTAAGTGTAGTGGTAAAAACTTTTTTTTTTTACTTAAAGGTTAATGGTTCAATCCTTGGTGCCTACACATTTATTATTTAAATGTATTTTTTTTTTAATTTCAAAATGTAATATTTTTTCTCTACCTTTCCTTTTATTGGGGCCAATTTTAAAAATTGACACAGTGTCTCCAAATTGTCGGAGACGGCCCTGACTTTAGGGTCGACTAATCCTTTTCTCCGACTACTCTCCATTCTTTCTACTCTGATTCCTTGCACTCTCGAGGAAGCTGGTGTTGTTTCCTATGGGAAGGATTTGTATTTCATCCAAAACCTTTCTGAGGTGGACAAGATGGAGCTTCTTTCTGAGGTCACCTATAACACTTACCAAACACCTTATTTGTTCTCTTTAGTTGCTATTGGCCAAAGGTGATGTCTTAGTTGTAGATAACCTTCTGCGAGGGATACCTGAAAAGAAAATTATGAACATATGAAATAAAAGTGCTCTAAATTCTAGAAAGAGATATTATTCTCCAAGAGAAAGTCAACCATGTTGAGACCTTGCAGGAGGAGGCGAAGATCCAAACACAATTATACTTTAGAAAAATCGAACACCTCAAAATCATTTCAAAATAAATTTTACACCCCTACAATTATTTTTCATCTTCCAAAATTTAAACCATAGACACCCATTATAATTTATCAAAAATAATCTATATTAAACGCTACCAATAATCATATCATGCCTTTGTTAAAAAATAGTTACATCATATATATATATATATATATATATATATATATATATATATATATATATATATATGTTTGTAGTCCCTATAAAATAATTAAAAAATGACTTTCAATCCCTATAAAAAAAATTTCGAGTTTTAGTCTCTATAAAATCACTTCTGCACTCAATTTTAGTTTCTGTAGAGGGACTAAAATTAATTGCAAAATTGATTTTATAGGGACTAAAACTTGAAGTTTTTATATAGGAACTAAAAGTCAAAATTGAAATATTTATAGGACCAAAAACATATTTAATTTTATATATATATATATATATATATATATATATATATGAGGAGGGATCAAATTACACTCGAAGAGTTACATCATGAGTTACACTCACTCAAAAATGTCACTTCGGATTAATATTTTTTAAAATCAACCGTTGGATTAAAACATAACATCACATAGATCATACCTATAAAGTTTGAGATTAATCTATAATGATTTACTATGTCATTGAACTACATCAAAATTAACGTTATATGAAAGTCTATTTTGACGTTAATTTTTGGATGTCTTGATCGTATAGTAAATCATTATAGATTAATCTCAAATTTTATAGGCATGATCTATATGATGATATATTTCAATCCAACGGTTGATTTTACAAAATATCAATCCGAAGTGACATTTTTGAGCAAGTGTAACTCTTGGCGTAACTTTTCGGGTGTAATTTAATCCTCCTATATATATATATATATATATATATATATATATATATATATATATATATATATATATATATATATATATATATATATATATATATATATATATATATGGGTTAAATATGGCAATCGGATATTTCTTGCGTTATAACTATAAGTTGACTTAATGGATCAATAACTTCATATTCTTCTCAACTTGATTCTTTTTTCTATTTTTATGTTATTCCCTTTTTTGTGTTGATATAGGTTAGCTGTTATATCTTTAATTTTCATTATTTATTTTTATATTTCCCCCTTATGGTTATAAATAAATAAACGCGCATTCCTTTTCTTTATAGCTTTCAAATCTTAGTTCACACGATTTCCCATTTTTAAGGGAAGTGTGACATTATAAGAAAATGAATGAATGAATATACTAACTATACTCTTCATGATTCATCAATCACTCTTCATTACTCCTTCTTCACTGTCAGAAGATAAGTTGCTTGCAGCATAGGGAAATGCTTTGGAATCTCTCTCACTTTAAGTGCTACTCATACGTAAGATACCAATTTTATTTTCTTATTTTTGCTGATCATCTGTCGCAGTTACACAGTGCAGAGACATATTTCTGCAGTGTGACCTGATGTGTGGCAGATGATCAATATACTTTTGTACCAAGTTTAGTATCTTCTATTCCATTGTCCACATTAGTTCTCTAGTCTTAGCAACCTAGCATGATATTGTTGAAAAACTACTTGTTCAAATCTCAACATTTCTTAATCATTGCCTTAACACATGATTTAATTTAACTCAATTTTCCTTGTTATCCAGATTCATAGTTTTGATTCAAGAGAAATTTGATTCAATTGAAAAACCAGTATGGGATTTGATAATCCAAGATCTGAGAGGTTAGTTAATAGTTACCTAAATTCCTTTCAATAACTTTCAAAATTTTCAAGTTATTTAGTACTAATTATATGAATTTTTCATAGGTTTGAAGATGATTCTGATATTACAAAAACTCCAACAACAAATGGTGTTAAAGTGAAATACCACATTGATGGAACACAAATACCAGAACCAAGTTCGAGAAAGGCCCAAAAAAACGTTACAAGGAACAAGTTTTTGAAAACGAGAGTCTTATCAAGAGTATTCTCGGAGGATTATGAAAGAGTGAAAAAGAGAGTATTAGTATTAGATCCTAGGGGACAAATCATTCATCGTTGGAACAAGATATTTCTAGTAGCATGTTTAGTTTCTTTGTTTGTGGATCCTCTTTTCTTTTACTTGCCTGTAGTTAGAGAAGAAGTTTGCATTGATATTGGAAAAAACCTCGAAATTGTTCTCACAATTGTTAGATCAGTTGGGGATTTGTTTTACATGATTCAGATTTTTATGAAGTTTCGTACCGCGTATGTTGCTCCGTCTTCCAAGGTTTTTGGTAGAGGAGAACTTGTTCTTACGTATTCGAAGATCGCTGTTAGGTACTTCAGTAAGGGACTTTGGTTAGACTTTGTTGCTGCATTGCCTCTTCCTCAGGTAGATACCGATGAATCTGTTAATCTGTTAATCTGTTTGGTTATGAAGTTCGGCCAAAGGTGTCTACGTATATATATATATATATATTTGTTGTTGTTGCATTTGCAGGTGTTGATTTGGATTATTATACCGACACTTAGGGGTTCCACAATGGCGAACACGAAAAACGTCCTTCGATTTTTCATCATTTTCCAATATATTCCAAGGCTATATTTGATTTTTCCACTTTCGTCGCAAATTGTGAAAGCTACTGGAGTTGTGACAGAAACAGCTTGGGCTGGTGCTGCTTACAATCTCATGCTTTACATGTTGGCCAGCCATGTAAGTCATGACAGAAATGTAATACAAAAAATTTGAAGTATCGTTTCGAAACTTGCTTATGCTTTTACATTCTTAATAGATTTTAGGAGCTTGCTGGTACCTTTTATCGATCGAACGTCAAGAAGCGTGTTGGAGAAGTGTGTGCAATATGGAGAAACCGAATTGTCAATATGGATTCTTTGATTGCCATAGAGTTAAAGACGCGTCGAGGGTTAAATGGTTTGTATCGAGTAATGTCACAAATTTGTGTTCACCGAGTGCTGGCTTTTACCAGTTTGGTATATATGCTGATGCCATGACTTCTCAAGTTACATCCTCTCCATTCTTCAATAAGTACTTCTTTTGTCTCTGGTGGGGTTTAAGGAATCTCAGGCAAGTATTATGGTCAATTATTATTTTATACTTTGCAAGAAACCTCGAAAAATGTTGCTCATTTTTCTAGTTGTTTTTGAGCAGTTCTTTAGGACAAGGCCTTCTTACTAGCACGTTTATTGGAGAAATCATGGTAGCCATTGTTGTTGCAACTCTTGGATTGGTTCTATTCGCGTTGCTGATTGGTAATATGCAGGTAAGCGCGGTTCATTTATTTCTCTTGGTACAATTGAAAATGCGTTTCTCATATTGGATGAAATATGACTCGAAGATATGTTTCGTTTTGCAGACATACCTTCAATCGATAACAGTTCGCCTAGAAGAGTGGAGGGTGAAAAGAACTGATACAGAACAATGGATGCACCACAGGCAACTACCTTCAGAACTACGAGAGTCTATTCGGAAATATAATCAATATAAATGGGTGGCTACGCGAGGAGTAGAAGAAGAAGATCTTCTCAAAGGACTTCCACTCGATCTTAGGAGAGACATCAAACGACATCTCTGTCTTGAACTAGTTCGCGGGGTAAGTCAAGAATCATCGAGTTTTTATTTGTATATATGAAATTTTTTTGTTGCAAATACGTCCACATTGCAATTTTGGCTCACATCCGTAGATACATCAGAAATCTTGATACCGAGTCCAAATCACAGTCACATAACTTGAAGTATAAGTTAATTAATATTAGCTTATGAGTTATGACATTTGAAATGATCCATTAACTGATTATTAACAGGTTCCGTTGTTCGATCAAATGGACGAGAGGATGCTAGACGCAATATGCGAAAGACTAAAGCCTGCATTATGCACTCAAGGAACATACCTTGTTCGCGAAGGTGATCCAGTGAACGAAATGCTTTTCATAATTAGAGGCCATCTTGATTCCTACACCACAAACGGAGGCCGAGACGGATTCTTCAACTCATGTCGTATCGGTCCAGGCGATTTCTGCGGCGAAGAGCTCTTAACATGGGCCTTAGATCCAAGACCAAGCGTGATACTCCCTTCATCGACAAGAACAGTTAAAGCTGTCTCGGAAGTAGAAGCGTTCGCGCTCATAGCCGAAGATCTTAAGTTTGTTGCATCGCAATTTAGAAGATTGCATAGTAAACAGCTTAGGCATAAATTCAGATTCTATTCACACCAATGGAGAACTTGGGCTGCTTGTTTTGTTCAAGCTGCATGGAGAAGGCACAAGAAAAGAAAAGAAGCTGCTGAATTGAGGGCTAAGGAGAATCTTATGGAAGCTTCGGAGACCGAAAGAGAAACAAAATTTGGGACAGGTTTTGTTGTTTATGGAACAAGGGTGGCAAGGAGTACTAGGAAAGGTGTGGTTAGCTCTTTGCAAAAGCCAACAGAACCTGATTTTTCTGATGAATAAGAATGAATGTATATTGTTGTTTTATAGTCTCTTAATTGTGTAATTTATTTGTTTTGGAACATTTTGTTTATATGAATTAGAGATAGGAATTGTTGTAACAAGTTGAGCAACTGTGTTTAGTTACTAGAGTGCATGCACTTTGTACTAAGGTGGAGAATGAAGTTTCTCAATCCACACTAAAAATGCAGAATATATCAAAAAAGATTTTTCGATAGTATATTTTATATCAAAATTCACTTTTCGAAGGATCTTTCCGATCTAATATTTCTTACAAATTTGAGCAAATTATAAGGTTGATTGAAAAATTTTCAACATAAATTGTTCATTACATCCTTAGTATTCTCAAACTCTATGAATTTCATAAATTAGCTTTAATATGTTTTTCAGACGCACCTAAAATCACATTAGTCTTTGTATTTTTAGATCCATTACATTTTAAATAAAATATGGTTTGAAGATGCATCATCATATATTATTTGGGTGTATCTAGACACACATATGAGAAATACCATATATACTTATTTATGATGTTTTTATTCATTGAGTTGATTTAATAAACAACTCATTTATGTTTTCAGATATACATATCTGAAAATATTAAACGGAAAATTGGATAAAACACCACCTTGTATGATCTTCGTCTTTATGATGAAAATATACTTCATTTTAAAACTCTTCAAAAAGATACCATGTTGGGGGGAGTTACTAGAAGCATTTATAAAAGGTTGGAGACTATGCACTTTTGTGAGACACACTCCTTATCTACCTAAAAACCTTAAGGTGATAGGTGAGTGGGTTCTCACACTTATATATGTTTAATTCTTCCTATTTCTATCTAACGTGAGCTTATTTTTCCACTTACTCACACTTGTTATATTATTCCAACAACCATGAGCTCTATAAAATCCAAAGACGGTGGTAAATTCTCGTTCTTCAAACTTAACTTCTCAAAAACTTTGGCATACATAAAATCATGTGAACTTCCTTCATTAAATGATGTCTTTGGAAGCATGATTCCTCCGATGATAGAAGCAATAAATTGACAGTCTCTTGTAAAAAAAAAGATATGAATGTTGATTTTCACCTTAAAAAATATAGACAACAACAATGACATCAACAACTAAAAATCAAAAATAAATAACATTAACATTATTTCAATTTAAACAACAACTAAAAAATAATCTCTTAATAAAAATACAAAAACATCAACAATAAACATATAAATTCAATCTCAATACATTTAGCTCAACAAAAACAATAACATATAACATCAATCTTAGCTTAAACAACAACAATAAGATTAAACCTTTAAGATTACGAGTCTCAACAATAACAAACAATAATAACAAAAAACAACAACAACATCAACAATAATAACAACGTTAATGTAACATGAATAATGATATTTGACATACCAAATCTGTGAAGAAGAAGAGTTCTAAACACATATCATCTTCTTATTTCCCTGCTTTTCAGGAGTTGGAAGATTATATGTGTTTAGGGCTCTCGTTGTCTAGAACTCTTCGTTAGGGTTCTATGGGAAGATTTTTAATATATATGTTTTTTATTTGGTAAGTGAAACTGAATGCTATATATATATATATATATATATATATATATATATATATATATATATAACAATTTCACCTCTATTGGTAAATAATACTGAGGTGGAAAGTGAATTTTTTGTATTAAAAACATGACAAAATACTTATTTTGACCCATTAACTATATCCCTGGACTTACATTGGTCCCTTGACTTTTTTTGTATCATTTTGATCTCTTAACTTTTAAAACGTTTTCTTTTTGTCCTTTTTGTCTAATTAGCGACAAATTTTAAAGTTTTTCCGTCGCTAATAAGACAAAAAGAACTAAAATGAAACTTTTTGAAAATGTAGGGATCAAAATGATACAAAAAAAATTAAGGGATTAATGTGAACCCAAGTATATAGTTAAGGGACCAAATTAAATATTTTACCTAAAAACAAAAACTGAAGTTGTTGGAATTCGAAGTATGTACTCTAAAATAGTTTGCCCTTCAATTTTCTAAAAAAAACGACGGATAAACTAATTTGAAGTATAAACTAAAGTTAATGAAATAATCTGAATTATTTTAGCCCTCGGTAGAAAAACTGAGGCAATAATTTGTTCATTTTATAAACAAAAAAAGTGTGTTAACGTATTGTACTTCGATGTTTTGTTACGTAAGGTAAAAATATTATAAAATATATGTTTAGTAAGGTAAAATTGTCATTGGTGGATATGACGTGAGAAACATGATATCATTGGATGAATATCCACGGATGAAGTCGTTGAATGAATATCAACAATTGAGATGAAAGCATCACCTGCTCCAATGTGATATTTTAGTATGAACGTCCACACGTTCGCCTATTTAGTAAATGTCTATAATAAAATTGAACATTTGGATTGAGTTAGACTTACTGAATGTTGACTACCTCATAAATTTAAACTTTAAAATATTAATATGTACTAATTTAATATACACATTGTATATAGAATAATTTCTTTTTTAAAAAAAAATCTTTAATTGTATGTATAATTTAAAATTCTTTTGAACAAAATATTTTATAAATTCTCATCATTTCTAAAATTCTCTAAAGTTTACATACAAACAATCAAATTTACTTAAATACATTTGAATTTACTCAAAAGATACCTTGCCTCAAATCATTTCATCATTCAAATCTACTCTAATCACTTACTCCTTGTCTCTATCTAGCAATAGGTTAAAGAAAAAATCATTTCCAATTAAAAAGTTCTCTTGAGCTAAAAATCAAGAAAAAAATTGACACTAAAATAAAAGAGAGCCTACGATATATTAGAGCTGTCGTGGAGATTATAATCTTCCTTAACTTATGTTGGTTCATTCACAATGTGAAAACCAAAGACAAACCAACTTCTCTTTATTTTTTTTGTCAAACTGATTGTTTGTATTGCTTTCTTCAGACATGGAGACTAACCTTTAGACAATCCTAAATCATGAAGTTTTTCGGCTGAGAAAAAGATCATAGACAAATTAAAATGTTTATCTTTTTTGCAACATTCAAAAAAAGGGACAATGCAGAAACAGTGAGATTCCAATAAAATCTTTGCAGCGCCAATAAGGAGCCTTTTTCACTTCATGGCCCATCGTCATTTCAATGTTCCAACGACACTATTGGTCTTACAATTTCATTTCAATTTCAAGTTGTAAAACTCAACTATCTAAGATTCATAAATATAAATTAAGACAAGTTTTTTTCATCCTTGTTAACACATGCAGCGGATGCATGGTACCAATGAATGAAAAACAAGAAAAGAAAACTGAATAATATTTTTCTCATTAATTCATTAAAGTTTCAGCTACACAAATATATAGGGCTGATAGGTTCATCTGTTTGGTCAAGTTTGTGAGTAGGGTCCATGGGTGTGGATGTTGGTTTTGCTCTCAGCAGACCGGTTGATTCCAGCAGGTCCAGACAACATTTGTGTTGACACTGAGTAATTCCCTTAAAGTAATGGATGTAACCCAAGTCTTTGATGTTAAACTTGTGATCCAGAACTTGTTTGATGTGAGTTATATGATGTAAAATCATTTCCAACAAGTATTAAGTCACCTACATAAACAAGAACAACCATAAATTAAGTTTGATTTTGTGGAGTAAATAGAGAATAATCAGACTTGGATTGTGAGAATCCAAGGCTAACTAAGGTGTTGGTCAATTTTTGCTTCCATTGGCGACTGGCTTGTTTAAGCCCATGGATGGATTTGTTAAGTTTACAGACCATGTTCTTAGGGGCATTAAGGCCAGGAGGACATTTCATATAGACTTCCTCCTCAAGGTCGACATGGAGAAAGGTCGTATTAATGTCGAGTTGATGAACATGTCATTTTAAAGAGGAGGCAATAGATAATAAAAGTATAATAGTAGTCATTTTTATGACAGGACTAAAAGTCTCCAAATAGTCCATGCTTTTAGTTTGGTTGAATCCTTTTGCAATTAGACTGGCCTTATGTCTCTCAATGGTGCCATTAAGAATATTTTTTTAATTTGAAAATCCATTTACAACCGATTGCCTATTTATTAGGGGGAAGGGTAGCTAGTGATGTCCCAAGTATGGGTATCATTGAGAGATTTAAGTTCGTTTGAAACGGCTAGTTGCCAATTCAGATCTAGAATGGCCGTAAAGTAGGAGGATGGCTCTTTAATGCTAGAGATGTGTAAATTAAACCATTTATGTGGGGGAGATAGATTATCATAAGAAATGAACTTAGATATAGGGTATGGAGTTTTATCTGCATTAGGATGAGTAAGATGATTTGGGTTACCTTTGATGAGGGAGCAGTGGTAATCATTGAGGTAAGAGGGATGTTTAGTCTACCTAACTGATTTTCGAGTAGCGTGTTTTTCAGAAAAGTTTGGAGGGGATGGAGAGTTGGGGTAGGAGGTTCTGGTTGTTTGCGGTATTGTGGGTAGGATGATTGGAATCATTAAGTGTTGTGTTGGGATGGATAGGAGGAGCAATGTCAACAAAGGTAGTGGTTTCTGGAAAATTTGTGACAGTATCAATGCTGGTGGGCATGTTGTGATCTGCGTAGTTGAGGTTGTCATTGTTGGTATAGTGGTATATAGGGTGGGAAAAAGGAGAATCAGGGGATTTAGGGTGGTTAAACAAAAAGAGGTGTTCAAAGTAAACAGCATCATGAGAAATGAACACGGTTTTATTTATAATGTCATACGCAAGTGAAATGAACACATTTACGTGATCTAGAATCTAATTTAGTTCAGTTAACAAGTTTACTAAAAGCATACGCAAGACAACCAAAAGTTTTGATACTGGCATAGACGGGAATATCATTATATAACATCGTAAAAGGGCATTTGAACGAAAGTAATTTCGAAGGAAGTCTGTTAATTAAGTGAACAACATAAGTAATGGCATAAGACCAAAAAAAAATTGGAATATGAGAATGAAAAGGGATATCATGTGTCACCCCAAGAAGATGTTGATGTTTACGTTCAACAAGCCCATTTTGTTGGGGTGTGTAGACACAAGAGATCTAATGATGGATGCCCTGAGGGGTATAGTAATTTTCACACAAAAAATCGGGCCATTATAGTAAGGTTAAACTGAGTTTCAATGAGTTTAACAAAAGATATAATTAAATTAGATGTCTAAGACTTATTTTTCATGAGAAAAACCCAACAATGGCGACTATAAATGTCGATAACGGTTAAAAAATATTTGTGACCAGTAAGAGAATGGTTGATATAGGACCCCAAATGTCTATGTGGACAAGGTCAAAACACTTGGCGGTTTTAATCTTTCTATCAAGAAAAGGGAGTCGTTTTTGTTTGGTATGAAAGCAAGCATCACATAGAGAATTAGATTGAGATAATTTGTTTAAATGAAAACTTTTATTAATGTAAATCAAGGTATCATAGGAGGGGCGGCCTAACCTATTATGCCAAAGGGTACAGTTATGAACAATGTGTTTATGGGGGTGGGGACATTATTATGGGTGGCAGAATTATATAAATCAGGTAAAGATAGGTGATAAATGCCTTGTGGAACTCTACCTGCACCAATCTTCATCAGGGTATGAGTCCCCTGTATGAGACAGTAAGTAGAAGTAAACGTAAGGTTACAATTCAGAGAAGCAGTTAAATGAGAGGCAGATATCAAATTAGTGAAAAGGAAGGAATGCAAAGCACATCATGCAAGTATAATTGGTCAGAAAAGGAAACACAACCAAATAACCTGGTGGTGACAGTGGCTCCATTTGGGAGCCTAATGTTAAGGGGTTATATGTTATTGAGACAAGAGAAAAAAGACTTGGAATTGCACATGTGGTTTGTGGCCCCAGTGTCAACTAACCAATCATTAGGAGTTATGTTATTTATCTTAATAAAAGGAGTAGAAATACATGTTTTGGAGGAATGAGGCGGTTGATGGTGTTGGGTTGTATTAGCTGGTGAAGTAGCATTTGTTGAAGGAGAGCAATAAGAGATCTTTGATGATCAATGGATAAAACTGAAAATTGTGTTCCCATTTTCAGATCCTTTAGGAGAGTCTTAAGGTTGTTCTTCCGTAGAGATTTGAGCTATTTGCGGCTTCTTCAGATAAGGCAAGAGCCCGTGCTTTTTTAAGCATACTTCAATTGTGTGTCTTGGTTTGTTGTAGTAAGATAAAATTTTCACACCTTTGGGCTTGTTGTAATATGATTGCTTAGAATTTGAGTCACTTTACGATTTCTCTAATAAGGTTTGGAAACTTGAGCCATAATTTTCTTAGTGTCAAGGGGTTGTATGAGTTGTCTTTCTCATTGTATAAGGAGGGAGTAATCTTTATTGAGTGCATGCAAGGGCGTCATAAGCATAAGCTAATCTCAAACAAGATCATAACATTCATTAAGGCCTTTCAAGAAGCATATAACATAGTCCTTGTTGTGATCTTCTTTGATAATGGGAATTAATTGACATTTGCACACAGGTTCACAGCTACAACTAGAAATAGGCCAAAAATTATTGAACTTTTGCCAAAGTTTCTTGAGTGAGATAAAGTATTAAGTTATAGTTTAATCACCTTGATTTTGGGCAAATATCTCTTCTTGAAGATCGAATATACGTAAAATGTTGCCTTGATAGTATCGTTTATGAAGTTCGTCTCAGATATCTTTAGTAGAGTCCATCCATAGAACGCTCTCCGAGATGTCTTTTTATATGGAATTTTCCAGCCATTCCATCACCATTTTGTTGTATCTGTCCCAAGCAAGATATTTAGAATCCATGGGATTTGGGCAACTTAGGGTTCCATCTATGATCCCAAATTTGCTCTTCGACCTTAAAGTTAATTTGATAGCAAGAGACCAAGAGTGGAAGTTGTATTGTTGAGTAAAGAGGAAACAAGGGAGATATCTGGGTTGTCAATCTGATGCATATAGTATAGATCAATCATATCAGTATAATAGTTACGAGCAGTGGCGGTATTGTTGTTGTTGAAGTTTTTGTTGTTGTTGTTTCCAGGGGGATCTTCTGCAATTGATAGGGTTTTGAAGAAGGATTTGGTTTTTCTAGGGTTTGTAGGGAAAATGATAGAGGGTGGATCAATAATGAGGGATAGGAAAAGGATGAAGAAATAACACCAAAGATAGATAAAGAAGGTTTAGTAGAGCGGGAAAATAAGGGTTAACGACGAAGGATCGAAGAAGAAGAAGAAGAAGAAGAAGAAATAAAATGATGAAAATAGTAGAGAGAACGAAAATATACCATATAATGGTGAGGAAAGAAGAAGATAGCCACATGTGTTCATAGAAGAAAAAATATACGGATATGGATAATGCAATACGTTGGCAAGGAACGAAAAGGAAAATTATAGCAAGAAACAAAAAGGGAAAATCAGAGCAAGGAACGAAAAAGGAAAATAAGACGATTTTTTTCATCCTTGTTAACACATGTTAGCGGTTGCATGGTAGCAATGAAGGAAAAACAAGAAAAGAAAACTGAATAATATTTTTCTCATTAATTCATTAAAGTTTCAGGCACACAAATATATAGGGTTGATACAGGCCAAAGGAGGATGGGCTTAGAGCAAGATATATTGTGCCAAAAAACTAGAACACACTATATTAAGATTTAACAATCCTTATCATGTGAATCGCAACTCTGAAAATCTTAAAATGTCTTCGGGAATTTTAGAAAATGCATCTCTGAATGCACCGTCAGTGCATTTTTGCCAAAAATTTGATTTGGAGATGCATATGCGAACATTTCTAGGGTGATTTCTGAGATGCATATCCGAAAACTTCCATGAACCCATTTTCCCGATATTTTTCAATGAGAATTATCATTTATTCATTCAGTAAAATTTTCACAAATGCATCTCCAAAAATGTCAAGCGAGAAATTGAATATATCACCACATTGCATGACCATTACTCATATACTTCATTCATCCTCCATAACCCAAAACCCTTAAAAAAACTTTCATTCTCAATCATTTTCCTTTTCAAATCATCATTCTTATGATTTATCACATTAAATGGAGCAAAAGAAAGTGAAATTTAAGATAAAGTCAGTCACTTCATCCTTCATTGCTTGTATTGATCTTGTTTTTTAGTTGAAAAATGTACGTTGAGTCAAGGCATGCATCTCTGAATTTACTTGTTATCTATTTCGGAGATGCTTCTCCGGATTTGTCTATTCTTGTAATTTTTATTTACACCTTTTCTATTTTTGTTCGAATTAGGTATGATTCACTCAAATATACTTCCCAACGTTATTGTAAGTATCGGTGCAAATCTCGGTGAAGTTACAAAAGATGTTTAACTTGTTGAGGTGAAGGCTGATGTTAGACCGGTTGATGTCGAGATAGATGTTGGTCAGTACTTTACAAATGAACAATTGTTTACTGCTCGTGAACATATGCTTGAATGGGTCCACATGGTGTCTGATAAATTAGGGTTTGACATTGTAATCGAAATATCCGAGAATGCAAGTGTTATATCCCAAAATTTTCCCTCTTATTTTCAAGATCAAGAGGCATCTCCATACTCAAGAACTACTCAAGGGTTGACCAAACAAACCCTCTCCTAAGCAATCAAGCCACAACTAGGGTTTTGATTTTCTAAGACAAAGATGAGTTATAATGGATCAAGTGAGCATCATGCCTCCTCATATGTCTCAAAGTATCACCATGTCAAGTTTCAACCCTTATAGCCTAAGTTTGGTCAGTCAATTGCTCAGATGATTGAAATCAGTTGTATTGGACAAAAGTCAATTGTGGTAAACATATAGTCAAAACTAATCATTTTTGGTCAACATCAATATTTTGAAGTAATATTCATCATTTGATCAAGGGTTGATCATGATTCATCAAAAAAATTCAAGGAATGGTCAAAAGTCAAAAGTTTCTAAATTAGGGCTTCTTAAGGAAAAGTCAACAGAACTATGACCAAGCATAACTTTCACATGCTTCATCAGAAATGTTTCCACTAAGTCTCATTTTAAAGGGAATTTAATTCTCTACAACTTTGAGTCTCACAAGCTTTGCCCAAAAATGCTTTATTTGAAAGTTATGGGTCAAGACTTTTTAGGTATCTCTTTCCAAAGAGGTGTACATGAGCATGGAAAGTTCAATGGAGATGAAACCAAAAGGATATCTTAGAGGACATCTTAATCTTTCTAAAAATTCCAAGAACACTCTCAAATGACAAAAATTGAGCAAGTTACGACTTGGGCAAAATTGGAAATTTGGAAGAAGTGCATGAAGAAAACATTTATCAATTTTGAATTTCTTCTAAATGGGCCTATGTTTTTATGATTTAAACTTGTTTCTAACATGGTCCATGACCTCTAAGTCCAATTACACGCCCTTCTACCATTTATTTCATTTTTTTGATTATTTCATTTAAATTCAATTTTAAATAAAATAAAATGCAAAAAAGGTTGGATAGGCGTGTGGGCTTGATATTTGAATGTCTTGAGGTCCAAGGAAGTCCAAGCAAGCTGGAAAGAAATGCATGGAAGCATTAGAATAATATTAAGCAAGAAAAAGAAAGATTGGATTCAAATTTCCAATCAAATATTTTTCATTGAATGGCATATATTTTCCCTCAACTTTCTAACCTAATTCACTCACTATAAGTTCAAGATCAAGGCCAGCCTCAAAGAACACGGATTGTTGCCTCTCAAAACCCTAGAGAATTGTCCAAAAAATTCAACTTTATAGGGAAAACTCGAAACCAAACTTCCAAACATTCTTAAGCCATTCCAAGCACTCATTCCTTATCCTAAAGTTGCCAGTAATCGATCCAAGACCTTACAAAATCCTGAAGCATCCCAGAACGTGTCAACCAAGTTGCACCGGTTTGGTAAAACTCATGAAACTCAAACTCTTAATTCATACCATTTAAACTGTTTTGATTCATATATATACATGATTATATTGATTTTTGTGATTGTTTAGAACCATCGTGCGTGATTTTTGGTACAGGAACCAGGTTTCACCATTGTTAGGGCACGAAGCTTTTGCTACATCCTATCCATGACTACATGCCGATTCAGACAAAACTCACCATTGAATTCCTGAGGGTCAATTTAGGGGGATAGGGTCCCTCTCTTGTTTTTATTTACGTTATTTCGCGGGTTCTAATCCTCCCGTTGTCGGAGAAGACGATCGAAAATGCCACCCAGGGCAGTTGACCGGTGAAGACTAAGGTAAGGCATGTGTGGCGTGTTTCGATTAGTAGATTCAAATAGGGGGACCCCACGCGCGCGCGTTTTTGATAAAATAACTGATTTTTGGAAGTTATTATTACATATATATATTCATGAAGTTGGTAATATGAATGGATGTATAGCCACCCTAGTGGAAAGACATGCGCGCGTAGTCCCTTTCCCTTTATCAGGTCGCTGGTTCGAACCTACCTTTTGGCAAATAAAATCACAACTTTTAATTTTTACAGGCTTTCATACATATACTCATGGAGGCGTGACTATAACATCACATGCAGATGCCGTGGTGGTCATGTTTTGGCTCAATAACCACAGGGTCCTGGGTTCAAGCCTTGGCAGAACCATTCCTAATTTTTTAGCAATTGTTTCCTTAATATTTTTCTTACTTCTCTTATTTTCTAACCAATTTAATTTCTTTTCACAAATTAGTTTTTCATAACTAAAAAAAACCTAAAGAAATGTTTTAATTTTAGATTTAGGTTTTAAAAACCTTTATTTAATTTTTGGCAAAAAAACATTTGATTTTTCTTCAAATTTAAATTATTTTTCTTAATTAAATACTAATTAAGTAGAATTAGGTTTTTTCTACATTAAAATCGATTTCTACAAAACACAAAAAAAAAAAAAATTTCTTATAGTAATTAGGTTACTAACATTTTCTTAACCTTTAGAACTTTTTTCCATTATATATTTATTTATTTCGCATTTTAAATTCTAGAAATCGATGTATAAGTCGCAAGGATATTTTTGTAATACCGTAGATTTATTTTTCTCGCACATTTACTTTTCCGTACCTCCTGTTATGTAACTGCCCCAAAGTCATGTAATAGCTTAGGATTTACTTTTCTGCATTTACTTTCTGCACCAACTATAACTGTATATAACTGCTTAGATGTATACATAAAATCAAACTTAGATAACCTAATCTCAAAGATAAAATATCTGAATTGAACACACTTTTCACACTTGCACCCTCTAGGGTAATCTCTCTTGTTGCCTTCGGAAAAATGGTCATGTCCCTTGAACGTAGGGGTACCATTAGCAAATGTCTCTCGATTCAAAAATCATCACAAAGATCATAGTCCCTCGATGACCCTCGATGTTGCCTACGAATATATGATCTCGTCCCTCGATTCTTGCCTACGAATAAGTGATGATTGTCCCTTCGAGTTTGCTAAGGTATCCTTACATGTTGCCTTCAATGACCATACGATGACCCTACGCTTGTCTCTTCACATCCAATGAATAGAGTTATCTACCAACCAATGGTATGGATAGTGTTATCCTAAAGGAGAAGGAAAATAACAAGAACGACCTTTCTAAGTAGGTAATAAGACTCTAAATTGCTTGCTCCAATCCAATCAAAAAATGTTTTTCACACATCACACTCTTTTCAAAAATTACTTTCAAAAATACTTTGTATACATTCATAAGAGAATCATTACAAAGTTAAAAACTTTCAAAATATTTTCAAACACTTCGTATACATTCTTGAGGACTGATACAAGAGTCACTACGAAGTCAAAGTCAAAATATTTTTAAACAAATCACACACAGAGAAAGCAAGTTTTCAAAAAGTGAGATAAGCAATTAAGAGGCCGTAGATAACTACGGATGGAAAGGGTGCTAACACCTTCCCTTTTCATAATTACCTCCCTTACTCGAAATCTATCAAAGGTCTTTCCTGTTCTTTTCACCTTTCCTTTATTGAATAAAAGAAAATTCAGTGGCAACTCTTGTTATCTGTAACATTTGTGATAAAGTGCAAAACAAACAAGTCAGTTCTCCCACCGTGTTACAGCAAGCATTTATTACCTTGAGATGCGAGAGAAGTGTTTTGTATGTACCACCAATTCGGAAGCTAAAATGTGATGACATGGGATCAAGGAAATGTGAGTTCCATTTTGAATTGTGTAGGTACATGTAATGCATATGATACTGTGATACGGTGAACTGACTTTTTTAGTGTTTTGTATCGCAAATGTGCGGATAGCAAGAGTCGCCACCGACTTTTATTTTTATCCAATTAAGGGAAGGTAAAAGTACAGAAAAAGACCTTCGTTAGATTCTGAGTAAGGGAGAAGGTTATGAAAAGGGAAGGTATTAGCACCCCTTTCCATCCGTAGTTATCTACGGGCTCTTAGTTGCTCTTAGATCACTTTAAAATTGTGCTTTCTGTGTATTTGACAAAAATGTTTTGAAAAGGCATTTCGCTTTGACTTTGTAATGATTCATGTAGGAATGTATACAAAGTGTTTGGAAATGTTTCGTTTTTGAAAAGAGTTTGAATTTTGACCAAAGTGTGAGGTGTGAAAAGTATTTTGATAGAGCAAGCAACTAAAAGTCTTATTACCTACTCAGAATTGGTCGTTTTCGTGTTATTTTAAGTTCCTTTAGAATAGTGCTATCCATACCATTAGTTAGTAGGTAACCCTATTCGTTGGATGTAAGCGGGACATTCGAAGGGACATCGGATGGTCATAGAAAGCAACTTGTAGGAAGTATCCTAGCACATTCGAATGGACTATCATCATTTTTCGTAGGCGACAATCGAGGGTCAAGATCATGTATTCGTAGGCGACATCGTGGGTCTATGATCTTTGTATCGAAGGGACTATGATGATTTGTTTTGAAGGCAACGGTGCTAGGATACCTCTACATTCGAGGGACATGACCATTTTGAATTCGTAAGGCAACGAGAGAGAATTACCCTAAGGGGTGCATGTGTGAAAAGAGTGTGTCGATTTCAGATATTTTTATCTTGGAATTAGTGAGCTATGTTCATTATTATCTTGCCATACACGCCTAATTACTAGCAATTTATAGGGTGCGGAAATTTAAATGCGGAATGTAAAGATGCGGAAAGGTAAATCCTACGCTATTACAAGGCTTTGGGGCAGATACATAATTTAAAATGCGGAAAAATAAAGGCCTAATTTAAACTATTACATCCCATATACAGTTACATTATTGGAAAAATAAAATGATAAAGAAAAAAATGTCTGAATCGGATCAACCTGCAAGAGAATGAGAAATGGAAAATGCGATATGAATCGAACAAGAGAAAAATGTTAGAAAAATGCAAATTTTTAATTGGAAAAAATATGACATGCTGGAAATAACATAAATATGCTAAAATAATTTTTTGGGATTTTTTGAATGCAATTTAATAATTAAAAACTAATTAAATGTGATTTAAATGCAAAATTATGAATAAAAATAAATATGCATGCAAAATTGTATTTTTTAATTTTATAAATTAAATAAAGATTTTCTGAAAATAAATGCAAAAGGAAAAAATATTTTTGGTATTTTTAATGCATGAATAAAATTATGAAAAGAAATTAAAATTGATGCAAAATATTAAATAAAATATGAAAAATATGAAAAAGTGTGAAGTTTGTAAAAAGAAGAAAAAAACAATGGTCTTGCCAGGATTCGAACTGGAGACCTTGCCTTCAAACCTTGAATCCCCTTGCCTTGACCAACTGAGCCAGCGCGCGTCACTGTTTGAAAACCGGAGCGAGTGGAATGTAAGCACGCGTCATGCCCTGGTTGCCTCGTCTCCGCGCCAACGATCATCTTCTTCATTTTGAATTTTCAAAAGTTAGCGTCGGTCTTTCTTCGACGCTACAGGCCCTGGCAAAATCAAAAACCACATACACGTAATATAAATGCATTGTGAATACATGTATCAATTCGTTTTCATCCCCTGATCACTCTGGTATGCTTAGTTTGGTCCAATTTTTCCTGTTTGAAGAAACCCTAATTCGAGACCAGAAAACCTAGCCATGGTGATTTTCGTTCCAAGTCACTAAAACGCAATTGGGCTACCCAGATAGTTTGCAAACTTGATGCTGATCATGAATAAACAATCAAAAAGTGTTAATAATGCATAAAAAGCATAAATCGATTTTGGAAAAACAAGAACAAACCGAAATCGTGTTTGATGGATTCTTGATAGTTTTGAGCAATGTAAGGATCTGGAATGATTCTGGAGATGTCAAGGAATGTATTGGACACCTCAAAATCAATTGAAAACGGCTGGAAGTATGATTGCCAATAGCTTGAAGGTCACGGATTTTTGAGTTCTAGGTTAGGGTTCTTGAGCCAATTTTTTCGTTTTCTCTTGATAGGTATGCATCATATATTTATACTTGATGGATTTGGGATGGTTTTGGAAGAGAATCAATCAACATTCAAAGCAAATCAAATTTGATTTTTTGTAAAAAATCAAATTTTCAAAATTTGATTAATTTCCAATCCAATCTTGCCATATTGATCAAATTTCGAAATTTGCTGGCCTTTGTGAGTTGCTTGAGTCTCAAGGAAGGAATAAAAATCAATCTTGCAATTAATTTTGATTTTATACTTTATTTTTGAATTTAATTTGTATTTAAATGAATAAATTCCAAATTAAATAGAAAAATAAAATAAAAATTCGTGGCATTGGGCTTGGATATTCCTAATTGTATGAGGAATAAGTTTGGATGAAGAAAAAGCAAGCCCATTTGCAAAAAATTTGATTTTTAGAAGTATTTCTCTTTGTGCATTCCTTCAAAATTGCCCAGCTTGTGAATGGTGTATCTTGCTCAATTTTCCACATTTTTTAGTGTTTTTGGACTTTTTGGAAATCTCTAAGAGTCCTCTAACCAACCTTTTTGGTCTCATATCAATTGGAGTTTCCATGCTCAATATATCTTCAAAACAAAAAGTTGACTTTTTGTTGACTTTGAAAATGACCTGTAATGTTTTGAGCCATACTTCTCAAATGAAGCATTTTTTGGAGATTCTTGTGAGACATGAATTTGTAGAGAATTGAATTTCCTTCAAAACAAGAGTTGGTGGAAAAATTTCTGAGAATGTATGAAGAAGTTATGATCAGTCAAAGTTCAGTTGACTTTTCATCTAGAAACCCTAATTTAGAAAGTTTGACTTTTGAGCAAATCTTGAGTTTTCATGATGAATCATGATCAACCCTTGATCAAATGATGAATGTAACTTCAAAATGAGGATGTTGACCAAAAATTATGAAGTTTGACTGTATGTTGACCACAGTTGACTTTTTGTCCAATTCAACTGATTTTCAACCATCTGAGCAATTGTCTGAGTAAACTTGACTTGTAAGGCATGAAACTTGACATGGAGAATCTTTGAAGCATATGAGGAGGCATGAAGACCAATAGAGATGTTGGAAGTCCATCTTGACCTGAGAATTGCCAAACCCTAGTTTGGGTTGATTGTCAAGGAGAGAGTTTATCTGATCAACTCTTGAGGAATCCTTGAGTATGGATGTATGAAATATCTTGAGAAGATGGAGGGCAAATTTTGGGGTATGACAGCTGCCCCTGTTCAATCTTCTTGTACTAGAAGGTTAGATTGACACGCTGGTCTTTCGTGACCTGGAGGTAGAAGATGATTGAACACTCGAGTACACCTGAAAATTTGCACTCGCGGTTGGCTGATGATGCGGGAATGGGCTTACAGATGCCATTTGGAAAAGCTGGGGAATGAGTCGTACGTTAGACTCGAGATCATTGATAGGATAATTGACGGGGATGGGCTTAAGATGCCATCTGGAAAGATCGATGCTGGGGAGTGAGCCGTAGCTAGGCTCTGTAGTCGTTTCTGGAAGGAGCATAGAGATGGGCTTAAGATGCCATCTGGAGGGAGTCGTATGTTAGACTTCATGTTCATTTTTCATTTGAATGAAGTTATTGGTTTGTATTGATTTTAACCATATATGCAGATTCGAAAGTGAAGCAACGTTGACAAATAGTCGGAGATGGGCTTAAGATGCCACCCAAGGCAATCGAGTCGACGCTGTAGTCGTTGAAAATCGGAATCATAATAAATCTTCATGCCGATTACTCGAGGGGTTGTAGTTGGCAAAATGTGGATAGCTTCCTGTGCATCGGTGTTGATCCATTGTGTTATCGGAGGATAACCGGGCGGTCTTTCGATAGTTTTCCCGGTTCGGGCTTAATCTCGACCGCTTGTCGGAGGACAAACGGCGGTCTTTCGATAGTTTTCCGTAGGTTCGGGCTTAATCCTCGACCAGTTGTCGGAGGACAACCGGTGGTCTTTCAGATAGTTTTCCGTCGATTCGGGCTTAATCTCGACCGCTTGTTCAAGCGACTTTCAACTTTTGAAAAACAAGAGAAACTTTGATAGAATATTTGTTAGTATTATGCAAAGTATGATGCATGACAGTGTATATGAATGACATATGCATGAATTATGACTTTATGAGTAATGTATGAATGATAGATGTTGTGGTATTTCAAAACATATCCATCTTGAAGAAGATGTGGATGTTCTGTTTGAAGATTTCTGACTTCTACTTGGGGATTGAGTAAGTGAGAATCCTGCTTTGGAAGGAGAAGAAAGATATCCATGGACTCCTCCGATGCACTATCTGACCAAGTCTTGGGCCTAGATATGGTTGAGGTGATAGAGATCGAAAATCGCGTTTGTTGAAGATCTCATAGACCCTGCTGAAGAGAATCTGGGAGGGAGTCCGTTGGGGATCTTGTATGTAGATCCTGCTGAGGAGAAAAATAGGAGGCGCCCATGGGATTCGAGTGTAGATCTCGCTAGAGAGCATTTGATAACCGCCGGAGACGGGTTGGAAGAGTCAGAACCCATTGTAATCTCTGGGGGATGAAGATAGTTTCTCCGATGCACTATCTCGACCAAGTTTCGGTCCGATACCGCTACCGGGAAAAGGGAAAGAATCGAGAGATATCCGGGAATAAATACCTTGACGGAGGTGAAGTGTTATTGCTTGAGACCGATGTAACATCGCCGTTGAATGGAATCACCGCTGATTAACGATACCACGGAGGGAGGTTTGTTGTGAGTGACACCGCTGTGGGATCATGCTTATGGGAATGTTTTGGTGACCTTCATCGTCATCTCAATTCCGGAGCTCGCAGAAGCTACTTTTGTATGTTCACTTTTCGTATGTTTGCCAAGAGATTTTTATTGTCAAATGCGTGTAATCATTCAAAGCAAACGTTGGACTTTATGCAAACCACAAAAGTGAAAATTTGTAAAGAGAAAGAACTTGTATTTATTTGAAATGTGGTATGGCCAAGCTTTGTACACAAGAAAGGTAAAAGCTATGCGGAAACAATCTCGTTAAGTTCCAACTATGCTAATACATATATTTCAACTATCTCATCTCCTTCACAAGAGAAAGTGAGTGAATTGATCTCGCCATTTGAATCTTGAATCGATAGTAGTCCGAAGTAGGTGATCCGAAGAGACATAGTCGTACGCTTGAATCCCTAACTTTTGCCTAGACCGCCTTTCGGTTTTCACCACCGATACCTTTTTGCCCAAGCCTTTTCGTGTTTTCGACTTGCGGTGTACATGTTTTGTATATATCCTTAACTTTTGCCCGAACCTTTTGGCTCGCCAGATGCCCTTATTTTTGCCTAGGTCACCGACCCAGCGGGTCTCGCTCATGCGTAGTATTTTTACCTATGTCTGCTCACGTGGTGTGGGAAGTCTTCACCATCCATGGTGCTAAGTATCATACCGAAAACACTTTTGACTATAAATGGTCCCTCGTAGGTGGGAGTCCATTTTCCTCGATCACCTTGTGGAAGGATGATGCGCTGACTATTAGATCACCGACTTGGTAGACTCGGTGCTTGACGTTCTTGTTAAATTCTCTAATCATTCGCTTATGATAGATCTGTCCATGGCAGATGGATGCGAGTCGTTTCTCATCAATCAAGTTAATCTGGTCAAGGCGAGTCTGGATCCAATCGCTTCGCTTAACTCGCGCCCGGAGGACTCGTTGAGGGTATATGAACCTCGATGGGTAGGACTGCCCATACCGCATAAGAGAGAAGGGGTTGCCTGTGGACGTCAGGTCAGAGTGCGATAACCATGAAGAGCAAATGGTAACATCTCATGCCAATCTTTGTAAGTCACCGTAATTTTCAGATAATCTTCTTAATGTTCTTGTTGGCAGCTTCCACTGCGCCATTCATCTTAGGCCGATAAGGAGAAGAGTTGTGATGCTTGATCTTGAACTGCGTGCAGAGTTCGGTGATCATCTTATTGTTGAGATTGGAACCATTATCTGTGATAATCCTTTCAGGAGTGTCATACCGACATATAAGATTATGCTTGATGAATCGAGCCACAACATTCTTAGTAACAGATGCGAACGAGGCTGCTTCTACCCACTTGGTAAAGTAATCGATTGCCACAAGGATGAAACGATGTTCGTTGGAAGCGGTGGGCTTAATTTCTCCAATCATGTCAATGCCCCACATTGCAAAAGGCCAAGGAGCTGTTAGAACATCTGAGGTACGGAGGTACGTGTACTTTGTCCGCATAACGGCATTTGTGACATGATCGAGCGAAGCGGTGACAATCCTTCCATGGTGGACCAATAGTAACTGTTCTCAAAATCTTCTTAGCCATGGTGGTCCAAGAGTGGGTACCAAATGTGCCTTCGTAACTCTTCCATGATACGTATTGCTGTTTTCTGGTCTACACAGTGGAGTAAGCACAAGTCGTGGTTGCGCTTGTATAAGATGTCGTTACTGAGGAAGAATTTGGATGCAAATCTTCTCAAGAACTTCTTATCGTTGACAGATGCCCCTGCGGGATATTCCTGAGTCTCAAGATACCTCTTCACATCATAGTACCAAGGTTTCTCTTCTGTATCAAGCTCATAACAATATGTTGGTTCGTCAAACTTCTCAATGATGATCTGGGGAGCCTCGTTGTCCCATCTAACCTTGAACATAGATGACATAGTAGCCAATGCATCTGCCAACTGATTCTCTTCTCGTGGAATGTGATCAAAAGTAATTTCTTCGAAGTAGGGGATCAAACTCAGAACATGCTCTCGATGCGGAATGAGGTTCGGATGCTTCGTATCCCACTCGCCCTTAATCTGACTGATTACTAAAGCTGAGTCTCCATACACTTGTAAGAACTTGATTCTTAAGTCAATAGCAGCTTTGATACCCATGATGCACGCTCATATTCGCCATGTTGTTGGTGCAATCAAACATAATCTGGCGGTGAAAGGCGATGTCCGTCAGGGATGTAATGATGGCGCCAATGCCATTGCCAAGTGCATTTGAGGCTCCATCAAAACCATAGTCCATCGGGATCCTTGTTCGTGTCCTTCGTCCGGCTCGGTTCTTCACAATCAGAATTAGTAAAACATCTTCATCTCGAAATTGAATCGCATAGATCGATAGTCATCTACGGCTTGGTGAGCCAAATGATCGGCTACCACACTTCCTTTGATCGCTTTCTAAGAAGTGTATGGATGTCGATTCGGTCAAGATCATTTGCCATCTTGCTATTCTTCCGAGAGAGTGGTTTCTCAAATATGTATTTTATCGGATCCATCTTGGAAATCAACAAAGTAGTGTGAGTCAACATATACTGTCTTAGTCGGCGAGCAACCCAAGCCAAAGCGTTGCAAGTTTTCTCGAGCTGTGAGTATCTTATTTCACGGTAAACTTTTGCTAAGGTAGTATATTGCATGCTCTTTTCGACTGCACTCGCATGTTGCCCCAACACACACCCCATTGAATTCTCTAGCACTATCAGGTACATGATAAGAGGTCTTCCTTCGGCGGGCGGCATCAGGATAGGAGGATTCTGTAGGTACTCCTTGATCTTGTCAAAGGCGATCTGGCAATCGTCATTCCATTCCACCACTTGATCTTTCTTAAGTAACTTAAAGATTGGCTCACAAGTAGCAGTTAGATGTGCAATAAACCTGGCAATGTAGTTCAATCGGCCCAAGAAACCTCTGACTTCCTTCTCGGTACGGGGTGCTGGTATCTCTTGAATAGCTTTAACCTTGGCGGGATCAACTTCAATACCTTTTCCACTGACAACAAATCCTAGGAGTTTTCCGGATCTGACTCCAAAAGTGCACTTGTTAGGATTGAGTCTCAACCTGTACTTCTTCAATCTGTCAAACAGTTTCTGCAAATGATCAAGATGTTCTTCTTCAGTCTGTGATCGAGCTATCATGTCGTCGACGTAGACCTCTATCTCGTGATGAATCATGTCATGAAATAATGTCACCATAGCACGCTGATAAGTGGCACCCGCGTTCTTCAGTCCGAACGGCATAACCTTGTAGCGTAGTGCCCCACCGTAACAAAAGTAGTCTTCCATGTCTTCGGAGCCATTTTGATCGATTGAATGGAGAAACCATCCATGAAGGAGAAGACCTTATGCCGAGCGGTGTTGTCAACCAAGACATCAATATGAGGAAGTGGGAAATCGCTTTCGGACTCGCTTTATTCGGATCTCGTAATCCACACACATTCGCACCTTGCCATCCTTCTTAGGTAGGCACCACATTTGCAACCCATCGCGGATAAGAAGTAATACTAGAAAACCGGCGTTGAACTGTTTATAACCTCACTTTGATTTTCTCGACATCTCGGGACGCATGCGATTTAATCTTCTATTTCACCGAGAAAACCTTCTTTTGTTGGCAATCGGTGTACCACAATATCAATGTCCAACCCCGCATGTCTTCGTATGACCAAGCAAAACCTCAATATAGTCTCGTAGCATCCGAACCAACCTTTTTTAATATTCTCAAGACCCGCCCTATCTTGATCTCTTTCTGTCTTCACAACTCAAATTCACAATCTCAACTTGCTCTTCGTGGTGGCTGTATAACTCGCTCCTCTTGTAGTAGCCGCAAGTTCTCCGGCACTTCACAATCTTCCTTACTTTCGTCTTCGGCTTGGTAGATCGGACTATCAAGTCATATTTAGCAATAGCATAGCTATTAACGAGATTCGGAGTGATTCTGCAGTGTATCATGTGGTGTGTAAGAAACACATAGCTTTTGAAGGGTGATAAAGTAAAGAAAGAAAACAAACAATTGAATGCAAAAGTCCAACGAATTTATTGAATGAAACGCAAACAACAGATAATAACCTCGAACGAGCCATGATGCCCGGCAAGGCACTAGGCTTTCAAAGTTTATTGTTCAAACATAAAGAAATACGAAAAGCAAAACAAAACAAGAGCAATTACTCCCGACTAAAGGAGATTGGTATGACGTCTTCGCCTTCCAATTGCCGAGCCCTTGATCCGAGTTGGGAAGATCCACTTGCGATGTCAAGTCGTTGTCGCCGCCTTCTATAGCATGGATTCCACTTTGGCCGATGAAAGGAAGTTGGCACGTCCGCAGCGTATCATCTCGACCCTTGATGGTGAAGCCTAAACCGCCTTGTTGGATTTGAAAGGAAGATCGTGAGTGACCCAAAATAGAGCTACCTTCTTCAAGCAGCTTGAGCATCTTTCTGAGGCCATCCTAGGCGGAGCTTTAGCAACTTCAGAGTGAGGAGAGTCAAGGCATGACTGGTATTGTTTCAAAAGCTTGACAGGAGTCTCAAAGAATTCACCTTCCATCTCGAGATATCGGAATGAGTAGATGATCGACCATATACTCTTATTCGTCACACACCGTAACAACCTTCCCTTTCACCGGTACTTCAACTTCGATGCAAGGTAGAGGTAATGCGCCCATGTATCCAAGGGCGCCCAAGTAGGCAAGAGTGCGGACGAATGTCCATGACAAAGAATGTGGAGTCAAAAGTCCGGGAACCGACTTTGAGCAGAGTAAGCTCTCCAAGCATTCGCTTAGAACCATCAAAAGCTCTCACGATAATGTCACCGGGTCTCGTAACCAACCCTTCGACATCAAGTCGATCAAAAGCGCTTCGTAAGATATTCGAGCGTAACCGTATCCACCAAAACATGAGATAGTGTAGTGCCCTTGCATTCAACAGAGATGTGCAAGGCTTTGTTGTGTTTCTTTCCGGCAGGAGTCATATCAGTGTCATAGAAGCCTAGGCCATTGTTGGCAGCCAGGCTAGCAATACAAACTTCAAACTGGTCAGTGGTAGTGTCTTGCGGTATGTGAGCATTCTTCAGAAACCTCACCAAGGCATTAGCATGAGCCTCAGAGCACAAGAGCAGAGCAAGCATGGATATCTTGGACGGAGTCTGTCCCAACTGTTCCACAACATTGTAGTCGCTCTTCTTGATAATCTTCAGAATTTCCTCCATTTCTTGTTTGAGGTGTCTTCAAGAACTTCCTTTGGCACTTCCGCCGAAAGGTGATGAGTCACCGGTTCTTTTCCTCTAGCTTGGAGAATGGGTTGAATAGTGGAATGCGAGCTGGAGTCGCAGTGTCTTTTGGAGGAGAGATATCTGGAGAGAATACCCTTCCGGTTCTGGTCACCTTACTAGATCCGGTGATGTTGTCAATGTCAGGAATGGTGGCTTCAACAGTAAGATCTTCAATGGTCAGAGGGTCTTGCTTGACGCCATGATAGTAAACATCAGCTCCATAGTTCCAAGGGATAGCCTTGTCAGAGGAATACGGAACTGGTCTGGGAGAAGTAATGATGAGAGGTGCCACCCTAGGCATAGGATCAGCAGAGGAAATCCTTATGGTGTTAATATCAGCATAGTCTTCTGGGAAATCGTCACCCCATCTGGTTACCTTAACATCTTCAATAGGAATCTTGTAGCTCTCAGGAACAGTGTACTTCACCATGTAATCATATTTTCCACTTGGCTGCCCCAAGGTGTCCCACACTGATGGTACAGTTTCAATTGCATTGTCGATCTTCCGCTTAGACATTTCTTCACACAGCTTCTGCACAGGTAGTTTCAGGAATAGTATCTCACGGTTATCCATCATGCATCGAACACGCCTTCTCAACCAAGCACAACCATCAAAAGCGGATGGGCACCAACGATTCTCGGGCATTCGGATTGACACCGCTTGCAACAAATTCTTCTTAATACCATCGAGGAATGGTCAAGTCATCTATGTTGAAAACATAAGTATCATCACCAACAACATTGGAACTCTTGTCATGATTAGGCATAGGCGTTGATCACATTCGAGTCTCAATAGAGGGTCAAACTCAACTGCTTAGCTTCAATCATATCTTGAATCTTGTTCTTCATAGCCCAACAATCATCGATTATGTCCCGGCTATTGGAATGGTAAGCACACTTAGCATTAGGATTGTATCTCGAGAGGAGGTGTTGACATTCGAGGAGGATCCTCAAAGTAATCACCGCTTTCAACATGTGTTTCAAGGCTTGACAATGGCATGTTGATCTTTGTAAACCGCTCGCTGCGCTGCTCGTTACGCGCGTTGTCTCGCCGAGGTTGGTGATGTAGGATCGAGATCACAACCGCCCCACGATTGAGCACGGTCGGTCTTGGCTCTTTTTCGACCATACAAGATTAGTTTCTTTCTTAGCACCAAAAGATCTCTTCGCAGATTGAAGATGACTCTACATGAATCTTTCCACTCTTGATACCTTCAATATTGTAAGTATCGCTCGGTGAATCCGGTCAAGAGTTTCCAATCGATGATTGAAGAACGGGCATGCCGTTGTTCCCATAAACATATCAACCAACTCCCTATTGGACAAGGGTGGTTGAACTCTGCCTGCTAGATCTCTCCATTTATGAGCATACTCCTTGAACTTCTCATCACGACCCATAGACATGCTTTGTAGTTGCATGCGTGGGTGTCAATTCAAGATTGTACTCATATCGTCAGAAAGCATCACCAAGTCACCCAAGTACGGATACGGTCATTCTCTAGCTGATAATACCACTCCAATTGAGTTCCGGACAAACTCTCTTGAAAGTAATGCATCCACAACTTTCTGTCATCAGTGTGGGGATTGATCTTCTGAACATAAGACTTCAAATGCAGCTTAGGGCAAGACATGCCGTCATATTTGGCAAAAGTTGGAACTTTGAACTTGGGAGGAATCACAACACCAGGGACGAGACTCAGATCATCAAAATTCAGCCCGGACATCTTCAGGTTTTCCACAGCATTCAGACGGTCTTCAAGTTGCTTGTACTTGTCATCCTCATCAGAGTATTGTCCATTATCATAGTTCTTCTCAAGTTCAGGCTGACTGCCTTCGCCACCATCCTTGTTACTTTGCTCATCCTCCTTCTTGACACTTCCTTCAGAGAGCTCAATTCGACTAACCACTCTAGGACCACCTTTGTAGCGTCTGCCCATGTTGAGGAGACCAACAACCTTCTTCTTTCTGTTGATGAGCTTCTTCAGATCTTCTTGGCCTTGGACCAAACGTGAACATCAAACCGAGCATTCGAGCTTGAAGGTCTTTGATGATGCTCAAGAGCCATTTCTGCTAAAATAAATAGCGAGCAAATGAGAAAACCAATCTTCAATGTACCTGTGATGCAATGTTATGCTATGATATGCAATGTTTATGCGAATGCAATGCAATGTTTTCAAGGACCTTAGAGATTTAAATTTGTTAAACAAGCAATGAACAAACATTTATTAGTACTCTTTTTATTATTCTTTTTCTTTTTAAGTACAAAGGATAGTTCAAGACAAATAAAAGAAAACAAAATAATCCTAAATCTCTAAGTCTCCCATGGGCGCTTCCTCTTGGTGCCGATGTAGGCGTTGATGTTTCGCTCCTCGTGAAGTAGCTTGGTCAACTCTAGCACTTTCTTCTCACTTGCATAGCATCGAAGCTTCAAAGGTATCCTCTCTTGTTGAATTTAGGATCTCTTCAAGTCTTCAAAATCGAGGCATGTCGGGAT
Source organism: Vicia sativa (assembly GCA_021764765.1). NCBI lineage: Eukaryota > Viridiplantae > Streptophyta > Magnoliopsida > Fabales > Fabaceae > Vicia > Vicia sativa. Next base: position 145,051,506 of record CM038792.1, read on the forward strand.
AGAGAACGGTATAGGTACGCCACCTATAGCAAGGTTCCATAATTACTGGTAAAACAGCGTGAATGGCATCATGAGGTTTTGAGCTCGAGCTCGCACCCATTTGAGGTAAGGCTCCCAAGGAATGGAGTTTTGGTGCCCCAAAGTCTTGGTATCGCCTTCTTTACCATGCCCCAAGCGTATGAACCTTCGCGGTAATTCGAGATCGTGATTGTAGTCGAACACAATATCTTGGAGAAGCATATCATGCGGACCATCTCTTCGGGCAAAACCAAACTGACGTAGAGCTAAAGAAGGGTTGTAAGTAATACCTCCCCTTATACCAAGTAGCGGTACATTAGGGAATTCTCCACAGCGCTCGATGAAAGTGAAATCCTTTTGGGAGAAAAGATTCCAACGGATGTCGGAATGAGAGAGTGACATTAATCTTTGAGACCATTTCATCCTTTGTTCATTCTTCAAAACTGATGGAGGAAGGTGCAAAATAAACCACCTGGAAAGTAACGGTATGCAACACATGAGAGTTCTTTGTCTTTTAGTAGTACGAGTGTGGAGAGAATGTAGAATGTCTCCAAGTAAAGTAGGCACTGGATTGCGGGCAAGAAACAACTTGATGGCGTTGACATCTATGAATTGATCCGAATTAGGGAATAGAACCAAACCATAGATTAGCAAGGCCACAATATCTTCGAATGCATGGAAACTCATAACTTTGAGGAATTCTCGGGCTTTCTTAATTAGGAACTTGGCAAGCAAACCCTTAACTCCACTTCTGGTTTCCCAATTGGCTTCAATGTCTGACCGCTTAAGATGTAAGGAGGATGTGATGTCTTCGTACTTAGGAACCTTTTCTAAACCGGTGAATGGCATTTGGTCAAGAATAGGTACCCCAAGTAGCTTAGAGAACTCTTCCAAGGTAGGAACTAACTGATAATCTGGGAATGTAAAGCAATGGTGTTTCGGATCGAAGAACTGGAATAGGACGTGCATCATATCTTCTTCAAAACCGGAGATAACCAAGTCAAGTAGATAACCATGTCTTTTGACGAACTGAGCATGGTCGGGAATTTCTGAAACCAATTCTTTGAGCTGAGAAGGTATACCCATGAAGTTGATTCGGATAGTCTTTCTAGAAGCCATAATCCCTACAAAACAGAGCAAAGATAAATCCCTAGGTCCTTGAAATAGTTAGAAATGATATGCAATGCAAATGATGTCATGATGTCATATTTAGCACACACAAACAATTCACACAATGAGCCTAGGGTTAAGGCTTGCATGAGGTATAGGTGATTACCCTACCAAAAGTTTGAGTTGGTTCATCCTCCTATAATAGTAACCGGTTCTAGGAATCTCACATCATTGATCTTTCTCGAGGCGCTTATTTCAATACGACTACCAAGTGGTCGACCGAAAATGTCCCAAAAGTCTGATCTCAATGAGCGTAGCATCGAGTATCAACCAACCTCGGCCTACACCAAAGTCGGCCATCTCACTACCTTCTAATGGCCAAGATGGGTCGATTAAGGTTCTAAAAATTTAGTTAGCGCTTGATGACACCACGCAGAAGCCAAATACTATCTTCAACTTGGGAATGAAGAGTATCGGGACAACCAAAGTGTCACGCTAACGTAGCCATCATGTTGACTGTTTTGATATACGTCTAACGGTCGCGACGATTTATTGCTACTTACCTAAAAGGAAACCCGGATCCGGGTGTAGGATCCCCCAACAATATAATACCCAAGCAACCCTTAAAGATAAAGCAAGCAAGTCAAACAAAAAGCAATAAAGGTGATCTAAAATCCCTAAGGCATTCTCTTTTAGCCTCTCCCAGAGTCGCCATCGTGATACGGTGAACTGACTTTTTTAGTGTTTTCTATCGCAAATGTGCGGATAGCAAGAGTCGCCACCGACTTTTATTTTTATCCAATTAAGGGAAGGTAAAAGTACAAAAAAAGACCTTCGTTAGATTCTGAGTAAGGGAGATGGTTATGAAAAGGGAAGGTATTAGCACCCCTTTCCATCCGTAGTTATCTACGGGCTCTTAGTTTCTCTTAGATCACTTTAAAATTGTGCTTTCTGTGTGTTTGACAAAAATGTTTTGAAAAGGCATTTCGCTTTGACTTTGTAATGATTCATGTAGGAATGTATACAAAGTGTTTGGAAATGTTTCGTTTTTGAAAAGAGTTTGAATTTTGACCAAAGTGTGAGGTGTGAAAAGTATTTTATAGAGCAAGCAACTAAAAGTCTTATTACCTACTCAGAATTGGTCATTTTCGTGTTATTTTACGTTCCTTTAGAATAGTGCTATCCATACCATTAGTTAGTAGGTAACCCTATTCGTTAGATGTAAGCGGGACATTCGAAGGGACATCGGATGGTCATAGAAAGCAACTTGTAGGAAGTATCCTAACACATTCGAATGGACTATCATCATTTTTCGTAGGCGACAATCGAGGGTCAAGATCATGTATTCGTAGGCGACATCGTGGGTCTATGATCTTTGTATCGAAGGGACTATGATGATTTGTTTTGAAGGCAACGGTGCTAGGATACCTCTACATTCGATGGACATGACCATTTTGAATTTCTTAAGGCAACGAGAGAGAATTACCCTAAGGGGTGCATGTGTGAAAAGAGTGTGTCGATTTTAGATATTTTTATCTTGGAATTAGTGAGCTATGTTCATTATTATCTTTCCATACACGCCTAATTACTAGCAATTTATAGGGTGCGGAAATTTAAATGCGGAATGTAAAGATGCGGAAAGGTAAATCCTACGTTATTACAAGGCTTTGGGGCAGATACATAATTTAAAATGCGGAAAAATAAAGGCCTAATTTAAACTATTACATCCCATATACAGTTACATTATTGGAAAAATAAGATGATAAAGAAAAAAATGTCTGAATCGGATCAACCTGCAAGAGAATGAGAAATCGGAAAATGCGATATGAATCGAACAAGAGAAAAATTTTAGAAAAATGCAAATTTTTAATTGGAAAAAATATGACATGCTGGAAATAACATAAATATGCTAAAATAATTTTTTGGGATTTTTTGAATGCAATTTAATAATTAAAAACTAATTAAATGTGATTTAAATGCAAAATTATGAATAAAAATAAATATGCATGCAAAATTGTATTTTTTAATTTTATAAATTAAATAATATTTTCTGAAAATAAATGCAAAAGGAAAAAATATTTTTGGTATTTTTAATGCATGAATAAAATTATGAAAAGAAATTAAAATTGATGCAAAATATTAAATAAAATATGAAAAATATGAAAAAGTGTGAAGTTTGTAAAAAGAAGAAAAAAACAATGGTCTTGCCAGGATTCGAACTGGAGACCTTGCCTTCAAACCTTGAATCCCCTTGCCTTGACCAACTGAGCCAGCGCGCGTCACTGTTTGAAAACCGGAGCGAGTGGAATGTAAGCACGCGTCATGCCCTGGTTGCCTCGTCTCCGCGCCAACGATCATCTTCTTCATTTTGAATTTTCAAAAGTTAGCGTCGGTCTTTCTTCGACGCTACAGGCCCTGGCAAAATCAAAAACCACATACACGTAATATAAATGCATTGTGAATACATGTATCAATTCGTTTTCATCCCCTGATCACTCTAGTATGCTTAGTTTGGTCCAATTTTTCCTGTTTGAAGAAACCCTAATTCGAAACCAGAAAACCTAGCCATGGTGATTTTCGTTCCAAGTCACTAAAACGCAATTGGGCTACCCAGATAGTTTGCAAACTTGATGCTGATCATGAATAAACAATCAAAAAGTGTTAATAATGCATAAAAAGCATAAATCGATTTTGGAAAAACAAGAACAAACCGAAATCGTGTTTGATGGATTCTTGATAGTTTTGAGCAATGTAAGGATCTGGAATGATTCTGGAGATGTCAAGGAATGTATTGGACACCTCAAAATCAATTGAAAACGGCTGGAAGTATGATTGCCAATAGCTTGAAGGTCACGGATTTTTGAGTTCTAGGTTAGGGTTCTTGAGCCAATTTTTTCGTTCTCTCTTGATAGGTATGCATCATACATTTATACTTGATGGATTTGGGATGGTTTTGGAAGAGAATCAATCAACATTCAAAGCAAATCAAATTTGATTTTTGTAAAAAATCAAATTTTCAAAATTTGATTAATTTCCAATCCAATCTTGCCATATTGATCAAATTTCGAAATTTGCTGGCCTTTGTGAGTTGCTTGAGTCTCAAGGAAGGAATAAAAATCAATCTTGCAATTAATTTTGATTTTATACTTTATTTTTGAATTTAATTTGTATTTAAATGAATAAATTCCAAATTAAATAGAAAAATAAAATAAAAATTCGTGGCATTGGGCTTGGATATTCCTAATTGTATGAGGAATAAGTTTGGATGAAGAAAAAGCAAGCCCATTTGCAAAAAAATTGATTTTTAGAAGTATTTCTCTTTGTGCATTCCTTCAAAATTGCCCAACTTGTGAATGGTGTATCTTGCTCAATTTTCCACATTTTTGAGTGTTCTTGGACTTTTTGGAAATCTCTAAGAGTCCTCTAACCAACCTTTTTCGTATCATCTCAATTGGAGTTTCCATACTCAATATATCTTCAAAACAAAAAGTTGACTTTTTGTTGACTTTGAAAATGACCTGTAATGTTTTGAGCCATACTTCTCAAATGAAGCATTTTTTGGACATTCTTGTGAGACATGAAGTTGTAGAGAATTGAATTTCCTTCGAAACAAGAGGTGGTGGAAAAATTTCCGAGAAAGTATGAAGAAGTTATGATCAGTCAAAGTTCAGTTGACTTTTCATCTAGAAACCCTAATTTAGAAGGTTTGACTTTTGAGCAAATCTTGAGTTTTCTTGATGAATCATGATCAACCCTTGATCAAATGATGAATGTAACTTTAAAATGAGGATGTTGACAAAAAATTATGAAGTTTGACTGTATGTTGACCACAGTTGACTTTTTGTCCAATTCAACTGATTTTCAACCATCTGAGCAATTGTCTGAGTAAACTTGACTTGTAAGGCATGAAACTTGACATGGAGAATCTTTGAAGCATATGAGGAGGCATGAAGACCAATAGAGATGTTTGAAGTCCATCTTGACCTGAGAATTGCCAAACCCTAGTTTGGGTTGATTGTCTAGGAGAGAGTTTGTCTGATCAACTCTTGAGGAATCCTTGAGTATGGATGTATGAAATATCTTGAGAAGATGGAGGGCAAATTTTGGGGTATGACAGGTACATGGAAATTTAATGTGATTTCTGGTTTGCCTAATCATGCATTCCAATCCAAGATAGTCGGTTATCCCATTGTATGTCACCTTAAACCGGTGGAGAAGGAAATTGTTCTAACATGTCTTTAATTAGTGTGGCGCCTATAAACATATTTTTATATTTGAAACAGAGAAGTCCCAAAAGTGTTTCAAATACCAAGCAGGTATACAATGCACATTATCGGAAGAATATGGCAATAAGATGTCTAAGATCTAAAATGCAACAACTTTTAAAGTTATTAGATGAAGTCCAATAAGATTCTAGGTACATGGTTTTCAATGATAAAGTCATTGTTTGTGACATATTTTGGACACATCCCGAAAGTATCAAGTTGTTCAACACATTTCCCACCGCTCTCATAATTGATTCAACGTCTAAAACCAACATATATAGGCTTCAGCTTTTGGAAACTGTTGGTGTTATATCTAGCGAGAAGACTTTTTCAATGGGATTTGTATTTTTGGAATTAAAAAAATAGGACATCGCTACATGGTCATTGGATATTATCAACATGTTGCAATGTTCGAAACTACCCATTAATAACGATATGTAATGCTAATTTTCAATTTTCAATTATCTACGTAATATTGAGTGTTTTAATATAATGTCAAGTTGTTATGAATTTTCAATTTATCTATACTATTTGTCAATGTTTTTTATTTTTTATGAAGCATTAGAGATATTTTCAGATATGCATCTCTGAATCATATAAGACATAAATTTAGAGATGTATCTCCGAACCAAAATTTAGAAAAAATAATTTATGGTGCGTTCAAAGGTGTATCCTTGAATTATAGGGGTATTTTTGGTTTTCACTAAGGGTTTGTGAGAAGACACAAGGGTGGGGAAAGAAATTGCCTAAATTAAACCACTCAATTACCCTAAAGAAAATTAAACTAAGTCACACCTTTCTAGTTCTTTATAAATATATTTTTCAACTTGAATCCAATTTGATTAAAAATTTCGAACAATTCAATTCACATTGATAAATCGAATTTATTATGGGTCAATATCTTGATTCAAATGGACTATGATATATTTAAATGAATAAATTATTGTAAAAAAATTAACTAAGATGCATATAAGTTATATTATGTTTCAATGATTATTTAAAAACGCTTAAATGCAGTTTTGATCCCCCTTCTTTATTTTTTCTAACTTATTAGTATCCCTTAAAAAATAGGTTTTAGGTCCTTTCTTTTGAATATTCTTCGGATTTTTTTGTTTTCTCTCAAATTTTATTATGTATTATGACATCGCAAAGGAAATTTTGACCAAATTTGAAAAATTATCTGCCACGTCATTTAAAAACATTTTAAATGAAACAATTTAATTGAAAAACATTTAAGTATCTCATACTCTTCATCATCTTCACCCTCAGGTGGTGTATGAAGTTGGTCAGTATCCTCACCATTATCATGGTCAAAGTCAATCTCATGTGGTTTAGTTGTTTCATTTGGTAGTCGTTGTTTACTAATCTAACTCATGCTCACTATCTTCACCGTCATCTACTTAAACTTCATTATCCACTTAAACTTCATCATCTACTTCCACTTTAACTTTATCATCTACTTCCACTTCATTATCCACTACATCATCTATTTTTACTTTACTATCCACTTTAACTTCATCATCCACTTGAGGAAACTTCTCAACAATACAATGAACTTCATCATCATCAAAAATTAATTCATGCCCTATTTTTGTCCCATCTACAATGCCAGGTTCACTAATATTATGCTCAACATACAAATCTACTAACTCACTGCCATCAGCATATTTAATAAGTTGCAACACATTATTATCACAGTCAAGTATTCTAAGGCCACAAGTAAAGATAAACTTAGGGTTCAAATACCACATACACTTAATGTCACTATATTGATTTTAATCAACTCCAACAATTCCATATACGATATGTAGTCAACATCATGTGTCTAACTCATTTCTGACACAAACCTGTCAACATACAGTCTCACAGGGGTGTCAACAAGTCTACCTCCATGATGAATTCTAAACCTAATTTGTTTACACTTAAATGGTCTAGAATAAATGATAAACATGATTCAAAATGGGACCATAAAAAATACTTTACAAACGTGGAAAAGTGGCAGTAGAAAACCTAAAACAAAAAGCACCACAAACCCTAAAACATAATGGGACCACCGTGTACAATAAAAAGCATTTCTCATGATGCAAATAATTTCAATATTCATCTCTTCGGATAGAAGAAAGTTAAATAGGTTCATATGTTGTACCTTAATTTTTACCCCTAAGATTCCATTCATCATATCTTTGCATTTCATCAAGGATCACAAGCATGGTGTCCCCTAAAACTCTATCCTTTTGGGTTGTCTTGGGAGAGGTCACTGAGCACCTTTTTGTGTTTTATCTTATATTTATGTGTGTTTATCTCTCTAACATCACTATCCCTTATTTAAAATATAAAAAAAAAATGTTTTTTCCCTTCTTGTTTTGCAAGGTAGAGCTTTGAACCAAGTGGATCAAGATGGTTTGTAAATTTGGGTTTTTAGTTCCTCAATTTCAAAGCAGGGTCAACCATGGTCAACAAGGCTTATTCTTCAAATACTTGACCTATAAGATTAGGCCATGATCATCTCAAGATTCATTCAACATCATTTGACCAAGAAAGGTTCAAGTTTGATGCTTGGTTTACAAATTAACTCAAGATAAGTTCATGTGTTTATTTTAGTGTCTTCTTCATCAATTTTTCAAGCTTTCATAAAATATTAATCAAATGTCATTCAAGGTTATTTCATTCAAACTATATATTATCATCTTTATGCATTGGAATGCAAGAAAATGTAAAAAAAATTATAAATTTCTACGTTATGGTTTGGCCTAAAAATCAAGTGTGGCATGACTCTGGTCCAAACACAATAACTTCCTCAATTTTCACAATTTACGGGGGCTTCTTTTTTCAAATATCAAGAGTTATGTCCTCTACAACTTCGATTTAGAGGTCAAACATCAATTCAAGTTCTAAATCCATCAAATCTTCAAGGTCACTTATGCACATAATATGGTCCATAACAAGTTTGACCTAATGTCTGGTGTAACAGGGTGGGAGAACTGACTTGTTTGTTTTGCGATTTATCGCAAATGTTGCGGATAACAAGAGTCGCCACTGACTTTTCTTTTATCAAATAAAGGAAATGTGAAAAGAACGGGAAAGACTTTTTATCGATTATGAATACGGGAGGTAATTATGAAAAGGGAAGGTATTAACACCCTTTCCATCCGTAGTTATCTACGGGCTCTTAATTGCTTTAGCTCACTTTATTTAAAAACTCGTTTTGTGTCTGTGTGATTTTAAAAGAAGTATCTTGCTTTGACTTCATAATGATTCTTGTATCAGTCCTCAAGAATGTATACGAAGTGTTTGAAAATATTTCAAAAGTTTAACTTTGTAATGATTCTCGTATGAATGTATACGAAGTGTTTTTGAAAGTAATTTTGAAAAGAGTGTGAGGTGTGAAAAGTATTTGTTTTGATTGGAGCAAGCAATTTAGAGTCTTATTACCTACTCTGAAAGGTCGTTCTTGTTATTTTCCTTCTCCTTTAGGATAACGATATCCATACCATCAGTTCGTAGGTAACTCAATTTATTGGATGTGAAAGGACGGGTGTAGGGTCATCGTATGGTCATTGAAGGCAACATTGTAAGGATACCTTTGCAATTCGAAGGGACGATCATCACTTATTCGTAGGAAACAACCGAGGGACTAGATCATATATTCGTAGTCAACATCGAGGGTCATCGAGGGACTATGATCTTTGTGATGATTTTTGAATCGAGGATCTTTTGCTAATGGTACCCCTACGTTCGAGGGACATGACCATTATTTTGAAGGCAACAAGAGAGGATACCTTAAGGTTGTGAGTGTGCAAAGTGTGTTCATTTCAGATATGTTATCTTGAAATTAGGTTATTCCAATATCGATTGATTAGTCTTGCCATACAACCCTATTAGTCATACATCTAAGCAATTAGAAATATATTCAGTTATAGAGTGCGGAAAGTAAATGCGGAAAATAAACCCTACGCTATTACACGGCTTTGGGGAAGATACATAATAGGAGGTGCGGAAAGTAAATGCGGAAAATAAACTCTAATTAAGCTATTACATCCTGTGAGTAGATACATAATAATGAAAAATGTGCGAGAAATTTAAACCTAACTATTACAACTTGGAAGCAGTTACAATAATCGGAAAAAAATATCAAGACAAGGATTAAATCGGAATAAAGGAGATAATGTTAGAAAAAGTTTTGATGTTAGTAAAAAGAGTTTGAGGTTAGTAGAAAAAAACTAATTTAATAAAGAAAAATATTTTTTGTGAATTTTTGAAGTTGATTTTAATTAAGAAAATAAATTTAATTTAATTTTAAGGTTAATTAAGCAATTAAAATAAAAGGAAAAAAATAAATATTTTTGGTGTCAAAAATTAAATAAGTATTTTTAAAACCTAAATCTAAAAGAATTTTTTTTTTTTTGGGGGGGGTTTGTTGTATTTTAAAAAATATTTGAAAGAAATTAAATTAGAAAAGAAAATAGAAAGGAAAAATTAGAAAAAGAAGAAAATAAGGGTTAGTGGAAAAAATGCCAAAAAAATAACTGAGGGAGGCTGGGTTTGAACCCAGGACCCAAGGGTGAAAATTATTCCCACACTTTCCAACTGAGCCACCTGTGTTAGTTGTCATAAAACGAAAACTAAATAATATATAATAATAATACAATTTTAAAATATATTTTCAAATCAAAAAACGTGCACAAGGGTGGGGTCTTCGCTTTCGCTGACCTAGCAAGGGTTTTATCCACTTACATGATTTGTCGCTAAACCATTTACCTACGAACATCATCCATAGGTATATCACCTGCAACTTACAAAATCCAGAAAACGCAATATAAATTAATTGTGAGACCATGGATCGATTAGAATCGACCTCCTGAACATGAATATGCCCTTAGTTTTATCCAATTTTGTCTATTTTGGAAAAACCAAATTTGAAGCTATGAACCCTAGCAATGGTGAAAGCTTCATCCTGCACTTAAGCTTCAATCAAATTATCCAGAAAGCATTGAAACTCCATCACAAACACAAATATATGGTTAAATTCAATTAAATATGCATGTATGTAAGAAATCGAAATTCAAAAATATGAGGAAAACCGTGATCGCGTTCTTGGTGTTCTGGATGCTTTGGTCGATTGTGAGGGTCTGGAACGATTCAGAGAGCAACCAGAAATCAATTGGCCATCTTGGAATAGCTTGAATCGATTGAATTCTTGGCCTGCAAGTTGCTTGAAAATCACGGATTAATTATTTTTGATCTTCAATCACTCCAATCTCTTGCCAATTAAATATTTTCAAAATTGTCAGCTTGCTATGAGTTGCTTGGACCACAAGAAGCTTAGATTTACAGCCTTGCACTTATCTTATTTAATTTCATATTTTATTTTAATTAAATTTGAATTAAAATTGAATCAAGATGAATTAATTCAAAATTAAATAAAATAAATAAGTCCATGGTGTGTAGATGGGCTTAGAGGTTCTTGGAAATGTTAGACACATGTTTAGATTAAAGAAACATAGGCCTATTTGGAAAAAAAATTCAAGTTTAATCAATATTTCCTTCATGCATTTCTTCAAAATTTTCATTTTTGCTCAAGCCATAACTTGCTTAATTTTTATCATTTGAGAGTGATCTTGGACTTTTTAGAAAGCCTAAGATGTCCTTTAATATCTCCTTTTGGTTTCATGTTCATTGAAGTTTCCATGCTAATGTACACTTATTTGTAAAAATGATGACTTTATGTTGACTTTTGAAAGGATCTATAATGTCTTGACCCATATCTCTCAAATGAAACATTTTTGGGCAAACCTTGTGAGATAAAAAGTTGTAGAAAATTGAATTCCCTTTAAAATGAGCTTTGATGGAAAATTTCTGATGAAGTATGTAAAAGTTATGATTGGTCAAAGTTCTGTTGACTTTCCCTTAAGAAACTCTAATTTAGAAACTTTTGACTTTTGATCATTCTTTGAATTTTCTTGATAAATCATGATCAACCCTTGATCAAATGATGAATGAGACTTAAAAATCTTGATGTTGACAAAAAATGATGAAGTTTGACTGTAGGTTGACCACGGTTGACTTTTTGTCCAATACAATTGATTTTCAACCATCTGAGCAATTGACTGAGTAAACTTAGGCTATGAAGCTTGAAACTTGACATGGTGATATTTTGAGACATATGAGGAGGCGTGATGCTCACTTAAGAGAATAGAAACCATTTTTGACTTGAGAGAAACAAAATCCTAGTTGTGGGTTGATTGCTTAGGAGAGGGTTTGTCTGATCAACCCATGAGGAATTCTTGAGTAGGGAGATGCATCTTGACCTAAACAATAGGAGGGAAAATTTCAGGCTATAACATCTGGTCTAAAATTTCAGGCCAAAACCTTAACTTTCCAAGCTTTCCTTTTTCATCTCACTTATCCTTTTGAGTTGGTTATTTTTGCATTGTCTTACTTGCTATAAAATAAACATTTGGCTCAATAAATTACAAAATGCGCGAGGGATTGTTATTTGGCCAAGGAGTGGACATGGTGACCTGAAACATGTTTGAATCATGACCTGTAATTAGTAAGCATATGCATTCTTCACTTGGGGCCACCAAATCATGTGCAAAAAAAGTTTAAACGATATAACACATCTCATCGTGAAGTAAATCAACTTGAAAGGTGCTCAAATCACACAAATCATGCTTCATTTAACACAATTTTGGATCTAGAAATTTCCATTCTTGGTTCACACAAATGAAAGGAATTATCACACGTACCATGACTTCACTCAATCTTCTATAAATGTAGTGTCATTCGGCACTGAAAACCAAGATTGGATAGCAAAAAAAAACTCTGTTATTTTTAAGCTTGAAACCACAAAAAAAAACAAAAGATTGAAACCTCATTTTCTCTTCTTTCAACTCAAACTCTTTGCCCAGAATTCATCAATGGTCTCCTATGAAGCTAACTAAATCCTTACAGAAGCTTGTTGTAACCTCTAAGCACTGAACTGATTCCACCATTTTCAAGATTTGAAGCTCTGTTGGGAAAGGTAGAAACGAGTTTCATTTCACTCAAACAAGTTATCACCTTTTTCATCTTGATCCACTGATTTTTTTCCCACTTACTTGCAATTTATTCTTCATATTTGGAATTTAATTTTACTTTTAAGTTTGGTAGGATTTTCAGCATTTTCAAATAAATTGATCTTGAGCTTGGAGACATGAACGATGAAGGATTGTGAAGTTAACCTGATGTGTGTTTAAGCTCAAAATTCAAGTTCAAGAAGTTGTTAAATGGGTGTTTCATAGGTTAAAGCTGCAATCTTTTCTTCTTCTCCCATTTTCACTTTTGGGGTTTTGTGAAAAATGAACAATGACATCATCTGCTTATTCCATCGGTTCTAATTATTTTCGTAAAAAAATGAAAGAGAATTTGAAATGTCACTAGTACCATTCATCTATATAGAAACGGTGATTCACAGTCTCTAGAAACACAACCACCAATATAAAGTTCTTGAAAGTACAATCAAGAACACGAACTAGATGCTCTAGATACTAATTTGTTAGAGCATGAGACACTTTTAGTGGATTATATATATATATATATATATATATATATATATATATATATATATATATATATATATATATATATATATATATATATATATATATATATATATATATATAGAGAGAGAGAGAGAGAGAGAAAGAGAATGAACAATGTGTTATTTATAATCTAATTGATTACAATGTGTATTTATATACTAACATAATAACTAACAAATCACTATACAAACACGCATTCAACAACACCATGGTCACTGTTAGTACTATGAATTGGTAGCAATTTTGGTAAAACATTCTGCTCAAAAAATGCCTTGAAATTTACTAAAGATCCAGATGTCACAACAGATGTCCTGACATGTGAAACTGACAGAAGTGCGGAATTTTTAGGAAGTCAGTTTGTTTGTTATTTGTATGCTTAGACTAAGGAAGCTTGAGAATACCTTCAACAAAATATTTGGAGATTTAATATCCTTCTTTTGTGGAGAGAAGACGGGAGGAGTTGAAGACTTGTGAGTAAAGCAACCCTAGTTGTTGTTACTCTATTTAAGGGCTGCAAACCTTGTTTAGCAGTTTGGTTGTCCCAGTTTTAGAAGTCTAGATTTTAATTGTTGGTTGTTAATTATTTTGGTTGTTAATTGTCCATTGTGATCCTCTCTCATATTTCTACTTGAGTAGGACGTTCTCTTTTGAGTTGTAAGTTTTCAATCACCATAAGCTTTGAAGCGAGTGTGATTGTGTGTTTTTGAAGAGTGTCTTCAGTTTTAGTTTTGTTGAGTGTCACGGTATGTGATACTGAGGTAGTGAGCGGAGGTTCTCATATTTAAGTATGGTATCTTAGGTAGAAGGGTCATTGGGTGGTTTGATTAAGTGGGGAGGTGTAAATAGGGAAGGTTTAGCTTCGAATTAATACTACTGATAATGAACTTTATCCTTGGCTTGGATGCCCCCAGACGTAGGTTGGTTAGAACCGAACTAGGTTAACAACTCTGTGTTTTTATTGTCTTTCTGCACTCTTTAAATTCTGTAATGTTCATATGTGTTCATAGCAGATATTAGTGTCGTGACATTACCTTTGACATCTCATATCTGATACCAGAATTTCAATTGGTATCAGAGCAGACATCTTGCTCTGTCTCTGGGTGAGATATAGGGAAGATATTTTCTGGTAACATGGACAGGGAGGCGATATTCTTGAATAGACCACACATTCTGGATAGTTCTAATTATGATCTATGGAAGCCTCGGATGGCAGCATACATAAAGTCTTTAGACAACAGGGCTTGGAAAGCTATTCTAAAAGGATGGACTCATCCTGTCATAATTGGAGTTGATAATCAACCCACTGGTGAGCTAAAGCCTAAAGAAAATTGGTCAAAGGAAGATGATGAACTAGCTCTTGCAAATTCAAAGGCATTGAATGTTATATTTGGTGGAGTTGACACGAACATATTCAGATTAATCAATGCGTGTGAAGGGGCAAAAGATGCTTGGGAAATACTCAAGACTACTCTGAAGGGACCTCCAAGGTTAAAATGTCAAAACTAAAGCTGCTCACGTCTAAGTTTGAGAACCTGAGAATGAAGGAAGAGGAAAGAATTCAAGAATTTCATATGAATGTTCTTGAAATAGTTGGTGCTTGCAATGCCTTGGGAGAAAAGATACCAGAAGAAAAGCTAGTAAGGAAGATGCTCAGATCTCTACCTAAGAGATTTTATATGAAGGTAACAACTATTGAATAAGCTTAGGATATTAACAACATGAAAGTGGATGAACTTGTGGGTTCACTCCAAACATTTGAGTTGAGGGTATTAATGAGGTTCGATAAGAAGCCCAAAAGTATAGCATTCAAGTCCAACATTGAAGAGAAAAATGAGGAATATGATCTGAATACCAAGGAAGGATTGTCAAATACCATAGTCATGCTAAGACGACATTTCAATAAAGTTTTGAAAAGGATGGATGGTAGCTCAAGACCAAATGTCTAGAACATCCCATATGACATCAGTAAGACAAATAATTTTGGGAAGAAAGCAAAAGCTGGAGAAAGACCTACTCAAGGTAGAGAACTAAGGTGCTATGAATGTGGAGGCTTTGGCACATCAAATGGGACTGTCCAACCTATCTCAAAAGACAAGGAAAAGGATTGAATGTACTATGATCTGATGAGGATAATGAAGATGAAGTGCAAGAGGAATCAGCCAAACATGTAACAGCTCTGACTCGTACATATATTTTTTATGGAGATTCAAGTGATGAATAACTGACCTTTGAGGAACTGGCTGCTACATACAAAGAACTATGCATCAAAAGTGTTGAAGTATGTCATGAGAATGAGAAGCATAAGAAGCTCATAATACAATTGCAAGAAATAAAGAAAGAGCATCTAGAGATAATCAAGAAGCTGGAAAGTGAAGTAACTGTGCTAAAGTGTGACCTTGATCAGATGACCAAATATGTCAAGATGCTAAACAGTGGATCTGAGACACTGGATAAGATACTTCAAGCTGGAAGAGTAGAAGGAGACATGAGTGAACTAGGGTACAATGACACAAAGGAGTCTTTTACAGAATCTGCTCAAATTCAGGTTGAACCTAAGATGTCGAATCAAATGTTTCAACATCACAGAAGGAACAACTACAGACAACCTAACAGAAGACCTCAACATTGGAGATGTCATTACTGTGGAAGATATGGTCACATAAAACCATTTTGTTTCAAGTTGTATGGTTACCCCAACCCCACACACCATCAAATTTGACTCAGGCTAGGCCAAGGAAATAGTGGATTCCCAAAGAAAATGTATCATGTTTCTTGGCTCACACGACTTCAACAGTGAAGACCACAGAAGACTGATATTTTGGCAGTGGATGCTCAAGGTATATGACAGGAAACCAAAACTTATTGGTTAATTTTCAAGATCATCCAACTGGTTATGTCAACTTTGGAGATGGAATGAAGGGTAAAATTAAGGGAATAGGAAAGATACACAGTGTTAAGTTTCCTAACATTGAAGGTGTATTACTTGTCAAAGGTCTAACTTCCAACCTAATCAGCATAAGTCAACTATGTGATTAAGGATTTAATGTGAACTTCACAAAATCTGATTGTATCATTACAAACAAGAATGGTGAAGTTTCTATGAAAGGTATAAGGAACGAAGACAACTGTTATTTATGGGTACCTATAGATACAAATCATATCACATGTGTGAAGGTCAAATAATTTATGAGCAAGAATTCCCAGATGGACAAGACAAGTCTGAAGTCAACTGATCATAATATCCCAATGAATGTCATGACATTAGTAAAATCTGCCAGAGTTAATGATCAGTCTACCGAAAGAAGAACCATGAATCTAGTTCAAAAACTCTCTGAACTGAAGCTAGTCAATGGTTATTCAATAGGATGTGATGTATATGAATGTTCAAGAAGAGAGTAAGGGATCTGTTTTCTAAAGAAGTTATAGCAATTAAAAGTGTGTGGGAACGTCATTAAGGGGCTTAATTTTTCAAAATATCACTCAACGATATTACATCATAAGGCGCAACATATAAAAGGGCCACCCCAAGTTCAAATATTTCACAGTTTCACCACACGCTGTACTCTTCCTGAAAACTACAAAATCTCCACCTTCAATCCTCAGAAAATCAATCTTCCACACTTGATCGTCAAGATGTCTCAACATACTGCACCAGGATCAAGAAACACTCACAAAAGTATTCCAACTGAAGAAGCCCTAAACATTGTTCTTTTATCCATGATTCCTTGTTCGGATGCAAGACCTACAAAGCTTCGCACCTGCCATGCAAGACAACCAAGGAAAACACCTATTTCAGTTGGAGGTAATGTATCTGAACCCATTGATGATGAAACTATTCAAAATTCCGCAAATATAAACAGGGTAATAAGGAGGTTAGTTGCTGATGTAACACCCCTTCTAAAATACCCTGAAAACACGTCAATTAAAATCAGAGTTAACACGTAAACAAGGGATGTCACAATTAAAATTTTAAATTAAATATAAAAGCCTCAACTTCAAACAGTAATCATGCTTAACCGAAGGAAATTACTGGAATAGAATATTCAAATCAATATCGTGTTCTACATAGCGGAAAATATCACAAAACTGGAATAATTTTTAAGTCATAAGTATTCCAACATAAATTAAAACAATGGAGTATAAAATAAAACTCTTCATCCAAACGTTTCCCCCAGTGTTACAAATATCAGAGCATGACACTGACACACGCGGATAAAATACAACACAGCTCTATAAGCCATCCTCACCGACTCCTGAGCTGCTAACTTTAATCTCAAAATCATTAAAGTAAGGGTGAGATCTCTATCCAATATAGAATGCATTATACATTTTTAAATACAACGGAACAATTCAATGCATTAGTCCACTATCATTAGCATAATCATAGTTCAGTTCATAAATGCATTGCACACAATTCATTATGCAAATATAACAATCAATGGAAATTACAACACTGGAAACCATCCTAGCATGTTATAATCGCATATGCAATGCAGACTCTATGCATGTGGTACCAAACGTGAACCAAGTCCACACCCTGTTCCTTTACACTTCGGAAACAGCGTCAATCAATGATTCGCCCATAACCACTGGGTCAAGAATCTAGCCTTACTACCTCTGCACATTAGGTAAGTCTATTGGCCCTGCAAGTTCAATTCCACACAATGGGAATGAACCATCACCAGAATGCTTATGCATGCACCATAAAAGCATGCAACATCAAATCAACGGAATATGATCACAACATAATTCCAACACCAATATATCACATGGTAACAACTCAATCATAATAAATAGCAGGCACAACATATAAGCATTAGTTCTCATTCACTAAATCAAAACAGTTCACAACCCATTCTCCATCGTCCTTAAACTACCAAAGTTTTCAAAAATCGGGGGTTCGACTCTTTCTAAAATAATTTCCATAAAATAATATTTTTCTCGTTTTATAAGATAGTATTTTAATTTAAGAAATACAAAATGGCACTAAATGGAAAATATGAATTTTTAAAGTTTTAAGTATTTTGAAGTTCAACACAGTGGTAACCGATTCCTCCCTGGGAGAACCCGATTCCCACATTTTTCAAAAACACGCCCCCTGGAATTTTGTATGGGGAACCCGGATCACCCATACTGGGAACCGGTTCCCACGAAGAAAATTGTTTTGTGATTTTTGAATGGAACCCGTTCCTCCCACATGGGAACCGTTTCGCGACCGCAGACAAAAATTTTTAAAGCACCATGTATCCCAATTCATTCCTTTTCATTCCCATACGAATTAATGCAATTAAAACACCAAAATCCAACCAATACACAACACATATCATAATTTCATCATCTCCAATAATTCCATATCATTACTAATGGTTCCAATTCATATAATCCGACACATTTAGGGATAATCCTACAAACCTAGATTCTCCAATTCAAGTTTTCTAACATACCCAACTATTCAATTGTATTCCAAAACCCATAAGGCATCATAACTGAATGAAATCACCCCTTACCTCGCGATGATTCTTCGAATTTCCCAGCGTTTGGCTTTTCCTCCTTTCTCTTCTCTTCTCCAATCTCATGTATAATGACTTTCCAAATAACCCTTTTTTCCTTCTTTTCCCTTTTTATATTCCTTTTATTATTTGCCAAATAATAGAAATAGATTAGTTATTATTTAGTAGAGCTTTTTACTCCACATCGTTTTACCTCAACCTTCCTTTTTAATTAAATAATTAATTAATCCATTTAATCCAAAATATTATTAATTAAGCCTTTAATTAAATTAATAATTAAATTCCTAATTATTTAATACTTGAATTAATTTGGGGTGTCACAGCTGATACCCTAAGTGTGGGTTTACCGGTTGAAGGGATCATCATCCCTCTTGCCCAAATGCCTAGTGAGGAAGCTCCAAAAGAGCATATTGAATCACCCATGAGGGAATAAGAGACTCCTCAAGAGAATCTTGAAATATAAATAATTCTTGATGAAGTCACGACTGATGTTGGAACATCATCCTCAAGAGAAAAGTGATTCAAGAGGACTAAGAAAGATGTAGTTGATTCTGTTATAAATGTAGACACTTTGTCTGACAATGAGATAATCATTAATGTTAACCTTGGAATTTCCAAAATACTAAAAACAATAAAGGGCAAGGATGTTTCTTCTAGCACCTCATCCAAACTGTCAAGAAGAAGGTTATGTATGATCCTCCAAAAGGGTGGAGTAAAGCTAATCCATCAGCCAGCAAGAGGAAAATAAGATCAGAATTTGATTTTGATTATGATGTTGATACCGATGTCCCAGACATCTCACTAATGAAGAAGTCAATAGTTCAGAGAACCAATGACAGTGTCCCTGATGCTACTACTGATAGCATCTCATTCCATTCCATCAAGTTTACTGCAAGATGGAAATACATATATCATAGGAGATTGGCTTTAGAAAGGGAGTTAGGAAAGGATGCCTTGGCTTGCAAGGAAATTATGAAATTGATCTCTAAAGCAGGGATGATGAAGACAGTAACAAAGTTGTCAGAGTGCTATGAAACCCTGGTCAAGGAATTCAAAGTTAACATCCCTAAAGACTGTGATGACAAGAAAAGCCAAGAATTTCAAAAGGTGTTTATCAGAGAAAAGTGTGTAAAGTTCTCACTTGCCATCGTCAATTAGTATCTAGGAAGAAGTGAGAAGGAAGAGGGTGAGCTTGAGGTCACTAATTAAAAATTATGCAGGACTATCACTGCAAATCAAGTTAAGACCTGGCCTATGAAGGAGAAGTTGTCTGCTAGAAAACTAAGTGTGAAATATGTTATTCTACATAGAGTAGGTTCAACAAACTGGGTGCCAACAAATCATACCTCAACTATCTCAGTAGGATTGAAAATTTCATTTATGCAGTTGGGATAAAGATACCATTTGACTATGATAGTTATATTTTTTATCAGACTCTGAAGCATGTTGATACTTGTGCAACAAAGCTTCTCATAGCTTTCCCCACTCTTATAAGTGGAATTATTCTTCATCAACATCTTTGAATTCTATCTACCTTGGATACTGCATTTAAAAGAGCCACCCCATTGTCTCTCCATCGAAGTCGATGTGGAGCACATGTCCAGACATTGTCTCGATTCATCAATGATGAAAAGACCACTGCTGGTAAGGGTGATTTAATTGTTGACCTTACTGAGACTTGTAGAGAACTGGATGAGGTTATACGCGTTAGTACTGCAAGGAAGCCGAAACTTGAAGAGACCATCCTAGATCTGAAGAAGAATGATGTTGCAAGTACTGCTGAAGAGGCTCCCGAAGAAGAAGAAGAAGCAAACAACTCAGCAACTCAAAGCTCTTCTGAAGTTCGCTTAGGAGAAGAAGGAAGTGGAGAGTCTGCAAATTCTACAGAACAATGATTGTGCTTGAAAACATTGATTGTGTTTCCATATGTCATTTGTTTATCCCCTCTATTATGTAATTTTAGCACTTAAGTGCATAATATCTGTCTTAGTTTTGGGTTGTACTTAACAATAGTTATTAGTGACTTAGTTGAATCTAGTATTTATTTCTGTCATTCTCCATGAATTTTTCTTAGTGGTTTGGCCAATTATGGCTAAAAGGGGGAGAATGTGTGCTTTGAGGGGGGCAACTGTGAATTGTTGCAGTTGTGAGCGTTTATGAGTCCTAATGAGTGTGTTGTACTTTTTTTGTGATTCCACTTGTGAGCAACTGATGTGATGACTATGCTGAGGGGGAGTTGTTGCTATGTGTTAGTTGTGTTTTTGTTGTTGATGTGTCAATTGTGATTTGTGTGCTTCTTGTAGAAGCTGATGTGGTTTGTGTGCTTTTTGTGCTGAGAAGAAACTGATGTGTTAATTTTTGATTATGTGCCACTGAAGATACTATGTGTTTCCACAAAGAGGAGAAGCTGCTGTGCAAGGGGAGAAACTTTATTTGTCAATTGTGCATTTGTGTGTGCTATGTGTAGGGGGAGTAAAATGTTGCATCTGTGAATGTTCTAATTGATGTTTGAACATCTGTGTTATTTATCCGCTGCTATCTCTGTTTTGATTGCGATGCTACTTTTACTGTGTTACTCTGATATGTGTGCTTAAATGCCTGTGTTAATTGTGATGCTATTTTTAATTGTATGACTTGCACCCCACATAATGTTTTAGCCAAAATTTTCCAAAGGGGGATTTTGTTAGTTCTATAGATTGGCAGCAATCTTGGTAAAACATTCTGCTCAGAAAATGCCTTGAAATTTACTGAAGATGCAGATGTCACAACAGATGTCCTGACATGTGAAACTGACAGAAGTGTGGAATTGTTAGGAAGTCAGTTTGTTTGTTATTTGTATGCTTTGACTAAGGAAGCTTGAGAAAGCCTTCAGCAAAATATTTGGAGATTTAATATCCTGCTTTTATGGAGAGAAGACAGAAGGAGCTGAAGACTTGTGAGTAAAGCAACCCTAGTTGTTGTTACTTTATTTAAGGGATGCAAACCTTGGTTTGCAGTTTGGCCTTTCCAATTTTAGAAGTCTAGATTTTAATTGTTGATTGTTAATCATTTTGGTTGTTAATTGTCTATTGTGAGTCTCTCTCGTATTTCTACTTAAGTATGATGTTCTCTTTTGAGTTGTAAGTTTTCAATCACCATAAGCTTTGAAGCGAGTGTGATTGTGTGTCTTTGAAGAGTGTCTTCAGTTTTAGTTTTATTGAGTGTCACGGTATGTGATACTGAGGGAGTGAGCGGAGGTTCTCATATCTAAGTGTGGTATCTTAGGTAGAAGGGTCATTGGGTAGTTTGATTAAGTGAGGAGGTGTAAACATGGAAGGTTTAGCTCCAAATTAATATTGTTGATAGTGAACTTCATCAATGACTTGGAAGCCCTCAGACGCAGGTTGGTTAGAACCGAATTCGGTTAATAACTCTCTGTCTTTTTGTTGTCTTTCTGCACTTTTTAAATTTTGTTCTATTCAGTTGTGTTCATAGCAGATCTTAGTATCGTGACATTACCTTCGACATCTCATATTTGATACCAGAATTTCAGTCACCACAGTTCTTTCCTACACCGTGGTGACATCTCTAAACTAAGGCTCTACCATATTTATTTTGTTTTTTAATTAAAAATTATTTGCATATAACAGCGGTTGAAGAACCAATCGTGGTGATACAATTAAACTATCATGGGTTCGATCCTCGGCGTCATAAAATATTTTATTCCTTTAATGTTAACGCGCACATTTTCTTTTTATTTATTTATTTTAAAACTCACAAATAAAGGGGATAACGTTACAGTTTTTTTTGATTCACCGTTGTGATGTATTTATAATAAATAAATACATGTCAATGTGGTTGTTAGTGTTAACCATTGTGAAATAATTTATCCATATATAAGCAGATTAACTCTCACTTAGTCACAATAGCACCATTTCATTCATAACGAAACTCTAGCACCCATTCGTTCTCTTCTTCTTCGCCATTAGTCGTGAATCGTGTGTTTTATACATTAAGGTAATCTTCTTCTTCCATCTTGTTAGATATTTATCCATTATCTCGTTTGTTGCATGTTGTTTTGTTGATTGTTCTCATTTTTTCATCTCATTTTTTCATATTCGTTTTCATTACCTTAACAAAGACCATACATTAAGGTATTCTTCTTTATAGCTTCACAAACAAGAGGTTTTTCATACAATGTTGACAAATAGGTTTGTAGTTTCACATATTGATAACTTTCATGGTTATTGTAGGACTCAACAAGAACAAAATATTTTAGTAAATGAAGAAAGAATAGCAGAAGCAAACTTCACCTAGTTTGAGAACCATGAGAAGAAATATAAGAAGTATAAATATGTTGTGTAAGCTTGTTACTCCTTATATTTCTTTTTCATTGCTTCACAAACCATGTGAACTTGATAATTGATTCATGTTCCACGATTAGTTTCAATAAGAGGTGCGTCATAGAAATTTATCATTTTTTTTTATTGTTCAAAAATTTATACTATCTAGTTCGGTTGTATGATGTTGTTTGAGTTTATTATATTCTATGTAGATTATATGTTTCACTAACCTCACTTAAAATACATTCATCTAAATTGACATAGATACTTATAATCTACAAATTAAGTTGTATTTGAAAAACAACATATCCATCAATGTTTCCGAACTGCATGTGTCTCATCGATTATTTGATGCTCTTTTACATATAGATTATGGTATAATTATCTAGCTCCTTAGAGGCATCAGTGTCTTTGATTATAGTTAAATTTCATTAATTACAATTTAATATATAATATGCCTCATCCTTAGCACTTGTAATCGTAAAATTTCCAATTATAAAAATGACGATGATAAGTGGTGATGATGAGACAGATTATCCAATGTCTTATTGTTATGAAAATTTAACTATATTCGAAGACAACGATGCCTCTAAGGAGGCCGACCAATAAACCACAATACATATGTAAAAGAGCATGAAATGCACAAATAGACACATGCAATCAGAAAACAATGGTTTGAAGAAGTTGATTTTCAAGAATAATTTAATTTTCAGATTATAGACTTCTTCATTAATTTAAATGCTTGTATTTCTTTAGTGAGGTGTATGGAAAACAAGTAATCTACATATTATATAATAAATTGTGGTACTTTCAACAACGGTTATCTATTGTGACTGTGATCAAAGGTAATTTATGTTTTACATAATTTGTTGCTGATGAGTTTCAAATTCAGAACCGAAGTGTATATATCATAATGGTTTATAAGCATAATCATTTTGATATGTGGTGCAAGTCCTGCCTTTTAATAACGGTTTCAAGTCTGTAGGAGAAACAATAAACTTACAATCACATACTACTTATCAATAATATGTCACACGTAGTGGTACCCTTTTTCTAAACGTTGTGAAATAGATTTTCTGTAGTACTAAATAAATCTTAATCTTAATTAGTGTGTTGGCTACTTAACTTTGTAACTAAATAACTTACTTGGATTATATCTCAATATTTTATTGTCTTGTTTTTTTTTGCCTTTTATTCCTTTGTGGTTAGGATGTTTTAGTTTTTTTTTTGTTGTTGTTGTTTGTCTTGAACTTTTGTGAAACTTGTTGCTTGTATGTACCACCCATGCTCTTTTTTTTTTTTATGGGTCATTGTAATTTTTGTAAATTTTAGTTTTTATTTATATATAATTTCTATTTTTCTATTAAAAAGTGTTTAAAATATCCATGAGTCTTGTTATACTTTTTATATCTTTCATAAGATGCAAGTTACAAAAGTTAGATTGAAAACCAACCATTAAAATTTTCACCAAACTCGTTAACTTAAAACCTAAAAATTGAAATGTCAACACAAGTTAGGCATACTTAAGCATAGAATAGTTCTTTGATTTAGCTTTTAAATTGGTTCATCAAGAAAGAAAGTGATGGAATTTAGAATTAAATGCATTGAAACAAAGTGATAGGGTCATAGACATTAAGATGAAAGAGATGTGTTTCTTACTCCTAACCTTATCCGAAAAGGAAACTCTTGGACACACTTTTATGCTCTTGATATGAATGTGACCAATTGAAGACTTCAATTTGCCTCACCAATCATATACACCACTTATATATATGTCCAATAATTCTTGGTAGAATTAAAAAATATGACATGATCGATCTGAGCAAAAACTAACATCAATTACATGTGTCCATATTCTAGTGCTATAATTAAATGGTGGCCAAATTAATAATTTAATGGTGGCCAAAATTGGTCAGAAAAAAATGTGACTAGATGAAATATGAGAGGCTAATAAAGAAAGAATAAAAAAGTGCTGTGCAAAAATCACCACTCAAGTATAAAGGATTATTAACTTATCTGAGTAGGATTCCACCATTTTGGTGCACAAAAACTCAATCATTCATTGGCCTTACAAATGAATAAGATATTTTAAATTAATTTTAAATAATATTATATAATACAATTTAGACATAGATAATATAAAATATCACTAATCAATTCATATTTGACTATAATAATTAATTTGTTAATTAATTAATGCAGTAAAGTCTACGAGACAGATTATTTTACAAGATTTAAAATTTAACATAGATAAATTATAATTAAATAATAATTTAAATTATTTTTAAAGAACATTATATAATACAATTTTGACATAAATAATATAAAATATCACCAATCGATTTATTTTGACTATAATAATTAATATGCTGATTAATTAACACGGTTATCTTTGTCCGCAAAAACTTATTATCATCTTATAAGATAGAATCAATATTTCTTTTCGCTTAGTTAAACACAAATTAACTTAAACAATATTTTCAAAAACTCTATACAGAACTTATAAAAACTTATAAAAGACCTTAATTCTTAATTAAGAAAGTATAATTCTCATTTTGAACTTTGATTCACTTATTTTATTTTAATTAAGTCGGTGAAAATTAAAGTCAAGTTAACCAACTTAGGGCAATATTATTATATTACAACCCTACATATCAAACTTTCATTGGACATATTTATTTAATAAAAACAAAAGTGCAATGCTTTCACCAACAAAAGAATAAAGAAAGTAAAAAAGTGGAATTGATGATACGTAATAACTTGTTGTTAATTGATTAAAAGAGTCAAAAGTTTTGGCTATAGTTTGAGGGAGACAAAAGAGTAACATCAAAGTTGAGTTTGTGATTCTAAAAATAGCTAAACCAAATTGTTATGGTTTTTTCAATGCGTCGAGTTCTTATTGGTTTAGAGAATAAGAATTTTAGGGTTTATGATATTTTTATTCATAAAGAATGGTTGAGGGTGAATGATTCATGGTTATTCTTATCTATATTTTTGTAGAGTAAGGTAAAGCAATATTGGTGGCAGTAAAAGTACTCATTCACTATTTGTCTCTTTAAATTCTGCTCAAACATCTATCATTGCACGGATGAATCAATTCATCAAAATCCTTCAAACTTCAAACTAGTCAAATTTGATTTACCTAGCTAATCTCTTACAATAACAATACATTTATAAATTTGATTTATTAATTTGATAATATTAGTGGGATAGAAGAATATGAATATTAGTATACTAGGATAATAATCTCATTTTTATTACAAAAGTATAAACTCAATAAAATAGTACTTACATTAAAAAAAAAAAACAAATAGTTAACGACATTTAGATGCGACGGTAAAGATTAATTCTTTGAATTTTAAAAGACTACAATAACCAATATAACTAATACTTTAAAGTTGGAAAAAATTGTAGTGTGTGATGTAACTCGAGATAATAATGGGGATTCCAATGGTCGGAAAATCCTCCAAACAAAAGTTCGAAAAAACATAATAGAATATAAAGGACATATTTTAGGGTGTTGATTCTAAAACATTGATCTGCCTCACGAAAATGAGAGCAACTTAGAGTTGGCATGGGGATCTTGTATCCTTAAAGGCTAAAAGTTAGTTAAATTATTATTAACGCTTGCACCTATAAAAACTCGCAAAAAATAGAGCGAATATATTACAGGGTATGTGCATAAAACCTTGATCCGTCTTTAGAAAATGCAGAGAAAATAGGTATGTTTAGTAGGCCGAATACGTTTTGTCACCCGATTAATCTCTTTAATTGGAAAGGATTGCAGTAGAAAACAAAATTGTAGAGACTAATCTCGAGTCGGAAGAGAACCACAATTAACAGTAAAGTTCTCAGGGTTTTAAAAATGGTTTGCACCGCAAAAACAACCGTGATAAAACGGTATCTTCAGATGTCGATATTGATACCGTTATCACTACTTTTATGTTAAAGAATAAATTATTGTTAAATTCACACTGCAACGACTGCAATTTATGTCACGACATCAGTATGGATTGAAATCATGAAAGTTGTTGTCGTTTTTTAAAACCTTAGGCTCTCATTCAATAAATTAGACTCTATTGATTCAAGTTTAAACTAAAAACATGTGTATTAAAAGTAAACTTACATATCATCTCAGACACCATAATGGATGGTACAAGATATGTAATGGCGAATGCACTAGTATCTGTCTTGATTAAAGTTTGAATGTCTTATATCATCATGATTTTTCAGAATTATCATGAACAGTGTCAGGTAGAGAGAGAGAGAGAAATAGAAGACTTGGTGTAAGAACAAGTCAACTAATATAAAAGAGACCTATGATTTAACTATTTGTATTACACAATGTCTTTGTTTTCAAGTACTAACAACAGGAACCATGGGTGAGTGTGAGATAGAGTTTCATTCACGAGCTCATTACATACAGTGTGTTCCAAAGTGTGTTGTCAAGAATTAAATTAAACGAATCTATAAGTCTTCTAGATTTATTGATAAAAGTTCAAACTAACTATTCTTAGATCACGAGAGCATTATGAGATATTAATGTCTAGAATCATGCATTATGAAATCAATTGAAAAACTTTTGACTACAAAACAATATTTTCCTTAATACTATATAACCTATTTTGTACGTTTTTAGTCAAAAATTTAATATAGTATCAGAGTCTATATAAAATTTAATAACTCTGAAACAAACTTTAAATATTTGGTATTAAGTTAGACACCGTCTTTACCGTAAATTTTAAAAAATTTATATAAAAATTGAGTTAGATGCGACCGAAATTAAAAATAAAAAGCGAGTACAATGATTTTGACATAGGACCACGGATTGAATATTTAGTTATTAGATTTATTAATTTTTTGAATGAATGGTGATAGAAGGGGACCATAGTAATTAAAGTAGAAAACATACAAAAACATAAGACATCGGATTAAGTTTTGCTTTGGTTCCCTATAGACATGTCATTGTCATGTTTAATGATGTGGTGGTGATGAATACGTGTTCATTTTGCCGTTATATATATGGACCATAAACCATAAACCACTCATCATCCATTTTTGAGAGAGAGAAATAATGGAGAGAGATATAGAGATTGAGCTATCAAAGTTTAAGAGAGTTTGTGTGTTTTGTGGTAGTAGTCCTGGTAATAAAACTAGCTATAAAGATGCTGCTATTGAACTTGGAAGAGAATTGGTAAATTACTACTTTAGTCTTTTATTATATATAAATACATGTATATATATTATCAATATGACTTTTGAGATTTTTGTATTTTGATATTTTTTATAAGGTTTCAAGAAATATTGATTTGGTTTATGGAGGAGGCAGCATTGGTTTGATGGGGTTGATTTCTCAAGCCGTTTACGACGGTGGTCGACATGTAATTGGGTGAGTCGATAGTTTCATCATTTTTTTTTATTATATAGTGCATGTTTAAATCGACGATAAATTTGTAAAAAATCGTAATTTCTCTGTAATATCAATAAATTTAGTATGATTTTGAGCATGCATTGAATATTAGACTAATTTTTTCTTATTTTGTTTTTTCAGAGTGATTCCAAAAACACTCATGCCAAGAGAGGTAATGTTAAGTTATTTTGGAAGTATTTATCAAAAGAAAATGACTATACTAGGGTTAGCTTATTAATAATTTTAAGTCAATTTCAACCATTCTTTTGTTATCACAATTATCTAAGTTTCAAATTGTATTTATGTGAAAAAAATGCAACTTGTGCTTGCATGCTTTTTTTTCTCTGTTGCGTTGAGTGCTAAATTACAAACTTATCCATCAATATACACGTGTCAATCTAGGGTTGTTTATCCTTCTGAACTATTTTGTCATTCTCTCTATGTTCTATCTTACACTCTTCATATTCTCATTGACATTATCTCTTTTCTATATTCTTTATATTCTTCTTGTTTGTTTCCAAACCAAACAAATATCTTACCATACTCTCTAATTTCGTAATAACTGTCGCACTTGAATATTTCAAGTAGAAATATCATGTCTACAAAATAATTATTGTATTTCATCGTCTCACATATAAATATCTAAATCTTTGAAATAATTATCGTATTTGATCATTTTAAACAGATATAAAATATCTAAGTCGTTAACATAAAAGTTGTTTATAAATTTATTATTTTTTTAGTAATAATTTGATAAATGTAATATGATGCAGCTTACTGGAGAAACAGTAGGAGAAGTGAAAGCAGTAGCTGACATGCATCAAAGGAAAGCTGAAATGGCTAGAAATTCTGATGCTTTTATTGCTTTACCTGGTTGGTACACTCAACTTTCTACCTCCAATATTTTTCACATGGATATGGATAGTGTTACTAATAATTTGGTCGAATTAGTCAGTCACTAATTAAACTTGCATTAATATACATTAATTTTATTTAATAATTTAAAATATTGAATTTATGAATGTGTGAAGTTCTTTTATATGAAACGTTAATTTATTAATGACACGCCTAACATTGTTGATGACACGCCTAACATTTTTGGTTGTATATGTGTTGGTAAATTTATATGGTCTATTATAGAAATAAAATCAAGAAAATATTTCAAAATAATAATTGGTAGTTAGGAGTTTAAGGTTTTTCTTTTTTTGGTAATGTAAATTATTCTGTTTACAAAAGTCAAAATAAAAAAAATAAAACGTCCTCTCTTTTTTTATTTTAGGAGAATGTGTGTAATTTCTTTGATGGATTGTTTTTAAAATTAGAGAAAAATAGTAGATATTGTTTAAGTTATTAGTTAAAATAACTTCATTAGAATAATAAATGTTAAAATGCTTTTTATTTCTTTTCTTTTTGTTGTTGGAATGGGCTTAAGTTTTATTTGGAATTTGCGAAAGTGTTGAGATTTCCTTTAAACTAAAATAAAATAAAACTTTATGACAAGATGGAATAAAAAGTTATACCATAAGTGGGGTATAGACTAGTCTTTGATTAAAAGACCATACAATGTCCAAAAAGACATTTTTTTTAAATTTACTTTGATATGCATTAATGATCACATGACAAACATTCTAAGACAGATTAATTTAAAAAGGTCAAAAGTAATAAAGATTAGATAAGTCATATGTGGAAAAAAAGACGAAAGTGTACTAAAGATTTAGGTTCATTCAAATTTTAATTGAACTCACATGGACTTAGGTGTATTAGGTATATGATTTGGATTTTTCCACATCATGTAATTTTGAAAATTACATTTTTTTTTCTAAAGATCACTTTTAGATAATGTTTGGTAAAAAGGTAGTGTGGATAAAATATATAATTTAATTTAATACTTTAATAAAAATAAATAATTAAATAATTGATAAATGTAAATGATGATATAAACAACATATTTTTAATAAATACTTATTGTAAAAAATAAATTTATATTTACTTATTTCATTTATGGTAATGAAAATATATATCATAAATTACAAGCTAAAATCTTATCTAAATTGCAAGTCAAAAAAACATATAAATTATTTAAAGATATCGCGGGTTCGAATCAACTAAACTGATTTAACATGATAGAATAAAATTTTACTTTTGTTCGCAGGTTTTAATTTGTGATTTTGCATCTGATGTTCTTGCATAATTATCAACTGAATTGATTTAATATTAAAGAATAAAACTTTACTTTTATGTTATAAACTAGTTATTTGAAGATTGAAAGCTAAATTAGTATATGTTAAATGAGTTAAATGATTGTAAATTAGTTCAATCTGCAGCTGTTTATCTTTATAAATTAATATAAATACAATTGTTGATAATTATAAATCTACAACTTTTCAATATAACTTGCAAAAACATTCCCTTATACAATTTTTAATTTAGTATAATCAGTTGGTTTAGGGTTTAATTTCCAACTGTATTTTTTTATTTAAAAAAATATTATTTGTAAGAAAATTGATGTTTATAACATTTCTTTTCATTGTATTTTTTTCACAATGATAAACTTAAATAAAATTGCATCTTGAACATGGGCAAAAATTAGTATTTTGTTGTCATACTAACTGACATGGACATTGCAAGTGGCTTATCCACACAGGCCCAAAGAGACAGGGGTCCATAACTTTGGCAGCTTTCTCATTATTGATGAAATCCTTCATGAGCTTAGCCCCAAAAACAAAACACTTCATACTTTATACTCAATTAAAAAGTATTATCTATTCAAATCTTAAGAATAAAGGTTTTTTCGTCTTATTTCCATTATCTATGAGGGTCTTTACATTTTGTTCAAGGAATAATATTTTCCTAAAATGTTAGAAAAAATGTTTTACTCATATATTATATAATAATTTTATAAAAAAACTAAGAAAATGACTTAATTATTTTAAAATATTGTAAAGTTTTAACAAATTTGCAACTTTTTTTCATTTCTAGTGCTATATTTTTTTTATTAAAGGATTATATTTATGTACATGAAGGAGGCTATGGTACACTTGAGGAGCTTCTTGAGGTGATAACATGGGCACAACTTGGCATCCATGATAAACCAGTAAAGATTTTTATCCTGCACAGAATTTATTATTATATTGAAAATTTCTCTCTTACCCTTTTCCAATATTTATATATGTTCACATTAATTTTTTGGATTTTGAAGGTTGGATTGCTAAATGTTGATGGATACTACAATTCTTTTTTGTCTTTCATTGACAAAGCTGTGGAGGAAGGATTCATTAGCCCCACAGCTCGTCATATAATTGTATCTGCCCCAACACCAAAAGAACTTGTCAAAAACATGGAGGTAATTCTATCTAATACTTTTAAAATCGGGTCTTAGCAACAAGTTCAAATCATGATTCGAATATCTTATTGGTTCTTTTGGTTTCACGCTCTTGTAGGAATATTTCCCACAGCACGAAAGAGTTGCCTCAAAGCTAACATGGGAAAGTGATCAGCTAGATTAGATGGGGATCGAAATTTGTGTAGAGAACAATTGTTAGTCAGGATGTGCGACAATTCACAGGAGAACAATTGTTAGTCAGGATGTGCGACAATTCACGGGACCGATATAGTAGAAGATCATAATTTCATGGAGCCAGGATTTTTGTGTGCTCTTTACATTTCCTTGCTAGTGTAAAACTAAGGACTTGGAATCTAGCTATCAATGCTAACAACTATATGTTCAATCTGAATTTGGTTTTGTTTTTTCAGACTCAATTTGTTTTACTTCAAAGAGAAATTGAGCACAAAATTTCAGTGTCCAAAATTAATTACCAAGAAACAATTCTCACACAATTTAAAGAACAATCCTAAAAGTTCAATCGCAAATAGTTTATAATATCTAGGATAAAACAGCCATCCCTATAACTTTAAGGGATGTAGTTGCACAACAATACAAGGTACACAGTCCTTCAATGGCCATCAAGTGTTGCCAATGACTCATTAAGAAGTCTTCGAGCTTCTTCTCTCCTCCTAAAAAGAAAAGAAAAACAGGTTAAACAAGGGACAGAATCCTTGCCCCTATCAAATTGGGTGAGAACTATACAATCACAATTTAGACTAATCAAGATTCCAAAGAATTACAGTCATTTTATTCGTATACCGCAAATGTAATTTACTAAGATGCACCAGATATTGTCTTTCAAATATGGTAAAGTGCAATGTAAAATGCTATGATTTTTGGTTGTCAAACTAAAATAATTGTACTTCATTGGAAAACATTTGGCAACATCCATGGATGAATCCTGTTTTAAATTCATAAGGTTTTGAATATGAAATCTTCTCTTGTATTTCAGTTTTAGGGGATCTGTAAATATGATTTTCCTAATTCAGTTAGATATCTTTTTCATTCTTAGATCTGTTTACTGGTTTACCCTTTGTGAAGAGATTAGAGTCTCTTGTGTATCTTTCACCGTTTTCAATCAAGAAACTAACAGGGAAGAATAAACTTCCTTTTGGCGTTGCTCATTCAAAGAACCATACACTAGCCTTGAGTGGAAGGAGCGGTGGGTAGGTACAACCAACCAGAAAAAGTGAACTGACTCAGAAAAAGTGAACTGACTCGGGGGTTTAGAAATCTATGAAGTTTACAAAGCATACCAACAAAAATAGTAAGAGGTTCTAAAATCGTGGACAAGGAAGGACTTTAAGAAAAATATCAGGAAATGTGCATACCTTTTTATGTCCTCCACAGCTTGTTTACGGCGCTCTATCTGAAGTTCCAAAATGTGAATCAAAGTTGCTCTAGCCTATAAAATAAATACACGATTTAATGAGAATTTCAGAAAAGGGAAAAGGACCAGAAGCATCCAAATCAAAGGCAAGTACATATAATTATAACTGTCTAGAATATTGTTTACCTGATGAGGACGCAGGGAATTCAAAAGGTGGTGTAAATTTTTGAAGACGGTTGAAATTTCTTCAACTCTCCTTGCATATTGAGATGGTCTCTCAATAAGAATATCAGCAAGCTCCAAAATGTGTAGCTGGAGTTCTCCATTTAGTGACCTCAGCTCCTTCTTGAAATCTATGGAAGGTAAGATGTTAATAACTATAAGGACGTAATATTTTATCAAGTCGAGACATTATTTTTTGACTAATTCAGTATTTTCTCACTCAGAGAACTATCAAGTTAATAATGCATACAAGATCAAGCCCACAAGTCCAGAGTTTAGACGGTACAATCACATATGAGGTTACAATGTTTGTTATACCAAGAATCATTAAATGAAACATAAATTGAAGAAAGCTAATCAAAAGAAGCATTTATGTAGACAAAAGTGAAAAGATTGTGATCCGGGTCATCCCAAAGACCTCGCCCCCCAAGTCAACATACCGATGAAGGATATGTATTGTCAATCGCAGATTGTGGAAAACAGTGGTTGTTCAGATTTCACTAAGCTACAACGGCAAAGTGCCGCTACGGCAGCTATTTCACAACACTTTAGTTTTTACTAGCTTACTGTTGAACGATAGTGATTTGTTCAAATTCCACTATGTTATAGTGCCTTATTAGACAGCACTGCGAAGGATAAGAGTGAAATACATAACATAAAACCCAAACTATTTGTAACAACTCATATGGCCAGCCACTTCACAACATTTTGAAATTAAATTGAGCACAAAAAAAGTTGAAGATAGCCTACCAATATTAGGTCCCTTGGAATAGAGTTGGCGCACTCCTTGTTCTTCCAAGCTTGGTAGAACATCACTAGTCTATGTAAAAAAATAAAATAAACAAAATATTAACACTATATGACCATGGCAAAAAGATTTCTGCAAGAAATCTCAAACACATAAATAGATACTTTCAGAAAATCGCATCTCATGCCAATAAGAAACCATGTTTTACATGACTACACACAATTGATCTTGAATATAAACAAAAACAATTCCAGTTTTGGCGGTCCAGAATATGGGTAAACCCTAACTACCTTACCCTATTTAATGGTATCATGTCGGACAAGATACTTTTCAATTTTTTAAGTATTTAGGCTTTATAGTCACAGCTCTAAAAAATGGTAAACCAAACAACTAGATAGTAAACAGAACTTATGTTTAGATGACGATATAAAAACAGCTTTTGAAAGTAAAGATTTAACGAAATAATTGGAGCTGATGCCAAATTTATGCCTAGGAGGTCACTCGTTTGAACTGTTAAATCAACCTCAACTTCACGGATTTAACCATTCCCATAACCCTTCCCCTATACAACTTAATTATTTATAGGGGAAGGGTTATTCAATAAGCACTTATGTATAAGTCATCTGCACAAACAACAACAACCAAGTCATATCTCACTAAATGAGGTTTGCGTATAAGTTATTAGTACAATCAAACAAAATATAGTCAAATTGTCTTCCTATAGGTTGTTTTCATAAGCTATAGGTTGTTTTCATAAGCTATAAGTTATTCTAGAGAGCTTATCGAAATTGGCTTAAAAAGTTATATAAGTTTATGGACATTCATATTTCATAG
Organism: Vicia sativa; assembly: GCA_021764765.1. NCBI lineage: Eukaryota > Viridiplantae > Streptophyta > Magnoliopsida > Fabales > Fabaceae > Vicia > Vicia sativa. Next base: position 145,086,243 of record CM038792.1, read on the forward strand.
GTTTATGGGACATTCACGGATTTATCCATTCCCATAACCTTGACGACAAGAGCTTTCTCTATCAAGAGACCCATTTGGATAAACATCTTAATGACTTATAGGGTAAAGGGTTACTAAATAAGCACTTATGTATAAATTCTTTATACAATCAAACAAAATTTAGTCAAATTGTTTTCCTATAAGTTGCTTTCATAAGCTATAAGTTATTCTAGAGAACTTGTTGAAATTGGCTTAAAAAGTTAAAATAGTTTATGGACATTCATAAGTTGTTTCTTTAAGACCACCTAAACACTCTGGAATATAAGCTCAAAATAGGTTGTTCATAAGTCAATACGAAGGCAGCCAAGGTGTCCTATTTATTTAAACAACTTCTGAAGCAAATAAAAGCTCTTTTGGGCTTTCATTAGATGGCAAAAAGCTCCAAACTTGTGGAAGTGTTTATGCACAAGCCAAAGATAAAAGCGGGCAAAAATAAATACTAATTTCCAATTAAATTATACTTAATTAAAGCTAACCTACCCTTATGCACACGTATCTTCTCCAATAAGTCTATTCTAGTGTAATTAATTGAAATAGCAGGAATTATTTTAACAATATCATCTCGATTCTCGAAAAAATATTTGTCCAGAATCCAAATAGTAACAAGGACAGTAATAACATCAAAATCACAAGTATAAAAAACCTCACAGTGTAACTGCCTCCGAAACAAATGTAAGTTCCTTCAATCGGTGGTGGAGGCTCTGGAGCAGACTGAGGGTCTTGCGCGTAATTTTTGTAAAGCCTATAATAAGGTGGCGGTGGTGGATATGTTGCCGTTGCCATAACAAAAATTCTTCCAATCACAAACCGTTAAGGATCATACAAACATCTCAACTTCAAGATCTGCATCATTAAATTAAAATAACAAAGTGTTAAAGTGTAGCAAATGGCCGCATTGAATAGTTTAAGCCTTACAGTTCATAAACCCTAAATCCTAAAGACATAATAAAGGATAATTTTTTCACGTTTTAGATAAAGTTTTCGAATGCGAAGCACGAATAGTAGTTCATCAATTCATGGTTACCATTTCCAGAATGAAAAAAAAAACCTAACTTTCAAATGTTGGAAAAATAACCCTCTTTGAGCCTTTAGCATGGAATTGAATTGTGACAATGTGATTACAACTTTTGAAAATCGAAATTGTTTGCATAAGATTGTGATTAAATTCATATAAACCCTATAATCAAATAATCGAAATCAAAGTGATGATAGATTAATTTAAAATACACAAAAATTCAGAGTGTACAAGGAATGTTAGAGTGAGAAGAAGAAGACTCACTTGACAGAGTTGTGTAGGTGGAAGGCTGGCCGCCTGTATGATGTATGCGGCTGAGCTGATGGTTGAGGGATGTGCTGGGCAGCTTCCGGGTCGTGAGAGAGGCGGTGATCGAGGCGGAGAGTGACGGAGACGGAGTGAAATAGAGAGAGAACTATAAAATCAGAATTTATGACTTTTTCTTAAAAGTAGATTGAGATTAGAAAATAATAAGAAAAAACGATAAAAATAAAATTTTCTGGCTTTCTTAATTGTTTTAAAGATTTATTAAATAAAATAAAATCAAAATTTTTTTTTCTTAGGTATTGATATAAAAAATATATGGATCAATAATAAATTTTCGTATATAAATATATTTAGATCAATAATAAATTGTGTTTTCTGTATACAATATTAAATTTGTTTAGAAAATATAATATTTGTTTAGAAAATATTTTGGATGAATTGTAATTTTTCATATATAAAAATATTTAGATTAATAATAGATTTTTTTATCCGTATACCATTTATTGAGTAAAAATTATTTGAATTATAAATACTATTTTTTGTATATAAATTTATTTAGATCAATAATATTATCTTTTTTCATATATAAATATTATTTTTGTTTAATTATTGTTTACAAAAATATCTCGACCGGTAGTAAATTTTCGTATATAAAAATATTTAACTTAATATTAAATTTTTTTCATATATAATTTATTGAATAAAAAATATTTGAAATCATAAATATCCTTTTTCGTATATAAATATATTTAGATCAGTTATAGATTTTTTTTCTGTATACAAATATTATTTTTATTTAATTATCGTTTGCAAAATTATCTGGATCAATAGTAAAGTTTCATATATAAAAATATTTAGATCAATAGTATATTGTTTTCTCATATACTATCTATTAAATAAAAATATTTGATTCATAAATACCATTTTTTATATATAAAAATACTTAGATCAATAATATATTTTCCCGTATACAAATATGATTTTTGTTTAGTTATCATTTACAAAAATTATCATTTTTCATATATAAATATATTTAGATCAATAATATATTTTTCCTTATAAGTATTGTTTACAAATATATTTGGTCATATCTAAAAATATTTAGATCAATAATAAATTTTTTCCGTATATAATATATTGAATTAAAAATATTTGGATCGATAGTAAATTTTCATATATAAAAATATTTAGATCAATAATAGATTTTTTCCGTATATAATTTATTGAATCATAAATATCATTTTTCGTATATAAGTATATTTAGATCCATAATAGATTTTTTTCCCGTATGCAAATATTATTTTTTGTTTAGGTATCATTTACAAAAATATTTAGATCAATAGTAAATTTTCGTATATAAATATATTTAGATCAATAATAGATTTTTTTCTTATATGATTTATTGAGTAAAAAATATTTGAATTATAAATATCATTTCCATATATAACAATATTTAGATCAATAATATATTTTTCTCGTATACAAATATTATTTTTGTTTACTTATCATTTATAAAAGGGTTAAATACACTTTACCCCTGTAATGTTAGCGAGTTTAGGGTTACCCCCCTGGTAAAGTTATTGTTTCAATACCCCCCTTATGTTATGTAGATTCCTTCATAGAACCTCCTAATATCCGGTGGCATGGAATCTTGGTTTTACGCGTGGCTTTTTAAATTTTCACATGTGAATCTTCATTAGGTCTCCAAGATGGCATAAACTAGAAATTAGGGTTCCAAATCCATCCCTCTCTCTTCGTGAAATCCATTCCTATCCCAAATCCATCTCTCTCTTCGTGAAATCCATCCCTACCCCAATCCATCCTCTCTTCATCGTCCGTGTCCCTTCATCCGGGTGGCAAAGGCATCTTCCACGAGTGAAGTTGGAAACGGCTTACCAAGATGTGGATGCAATGAAACCATGAAGTTGTGGGTCTTCGGTCAAATTTTGGAAATCGGAATTATATGGTGAGCAATTTTGAAGCATTTTATTATTTTGAGTTTGATTTGAAATTAATTGTTAGTGGTGTTTGTCTCAAATTGCGAAATGGGTGCGGTTTATTTTGTGGGATGATTTGGTCGTGAGTTTGTGAAAGAAACCAATCCGTCCGGATGCCGCCAATGTGAAGTCAACAAGGCTTATTTGATTGAATTTGCTAAAGAGATTGTTGAGGAGATAGATTGCAGAGTCGAAAGCTTAACAAGTTAGAAAAAAAGAAAAGATTGCAATGGAAAGAGGAAAAATTTATGGTTAATGTTTGTAATTGGTCATCATGGATGTTGATAGGTTAATGGTTAAGTTAGTCTGTTATCATTAGTGTTTTTCAATGTAATGTTGAACTTGTAAAGTGTTCATCAATGAAATGTAGTTTCATCAATCTTAATGATGGTACTTTTTACTCCCACATCCGTGTCTTTTCTTATTAACGAAAAGTCATTAAGGAAAAATAATGGTTGAAATCAAGTTTCAAGTTTTTCAGCCGCACATTTGAAACCTACATTTTTCGTGGATATATTATGCATATTGTAATTAGTTGAATTGTTTCTCTTAAGATGTTAAACTATTGTGCCATATTTGTAGTTCTAGTGAATATTATGCACAATTAGATGCCACGCCAAAGAGTTGATTTGAATGAACGACCGAGCTTACAAGGGTACTGTAGAATTTGTTGCCCCTATCGAGTATATGGTGCGCCTCCTATGCCCCATTATATTTTTCCTCATCGATGTTTCCATGTCTTGACTAGAAGTGGCATGATTACGGTAAGCACTTCATTTCGATATTGATGCATACCGATGGTATGCCTAAGAGAAATGTGTTTTCTTGATGTTATGATTGTTGCATCGAATGAACATGGCTACTACGGATGCGTTGGAACTTTTTGCATGATGTTGGAAGGATTTGTTGCTTGATGGGTTTGCATTCTCTTGTTTTGCGTCTTGTGTTGGATTGGGTTCCTTTGAGTTGGGTAAGATGGTTCATGCACAAATTGTTGTCGGGTTTTCCAATTCATGCCTTTGTTGGGACAACTCTTCTCAACTTGTATGCAAAGTTAGGAAAGTGTGAGTGTTACATTAAGGTGTTTAACAACATGACGGAGGTTAATGAAGTTTCTTGGAATGCAATGATATCTGGTTTTACCTCTGTGGTCAACTAAATTGCTGCTTTAAAGTGTTTAGGACCATTAAAGGAGACACATGATGTGGCTCTAATGGAGGACACCTATGGTGTTGTACGAAATGGAACATTATGCTTGTGTTGTTGATCTCTTAGGTCGCGTTGGTCGCTTAGATGAAGCAGGAATTTATCGAATGCCGTTGAGCGGATGAGATGATCCGCGACTTTGTTAGGAGCATGTAGGATTCATGGATATCTTGAGCTAGGGGAGATCTCAAAAGATTCTATCAACTCAACCGGAACATTCTTCCACCTATGTTCTTTTGTCCAACACTTACATGGAATCAGGGTTACTTGAAGATGGAGTTAGTTTGAGAGATGCCATGAAAGCACGAGGCATTAGAAAGGAACCAGGGTATAGTTAGATTTCTGTGAGAGGTGAGGTTCATAAATTTTATGCTAGAGATCAGCAGCATCCCCATAAAGATAAAATCTACACCATGTTAGAAGAGTTGACTAGGAATATTAAGTACATGCATTATGAACAAGAATTAAGTATAATATTGAATAACTTCTGTGTCTATTCAATTAATTAAAACTGTTTACAAACAAATGATCAAGGGATATACTTGATCTCTCTCAACTAACTTAATTGAACAACTTAACTAATTTAAGAAACAACTAATTAACCTAACTAACAGCTAATTGATACTCTAATACCATAATTGATACAAAAGGATTACAAAATACATGTCTTCAAAGATCAGTTGGCATTACAAAAGAGTTTTCCAAAAGGATTACAAAATACATAAACATAATAATCCCCTCATTTTGAAGTGGGTATGTCTTCATTTTCTGGTAGGGTAATTGGTTTGTCACTAGATATTCCTTCACCTGTTATGGGTCTTTTAAACCAACTCAACTTGATCCTCTCACTTTGCCTTCTTTTGATGATAGGTTTTTTTTCAACCTTTTTTCGGATTGTTTTGTGATTGAGGCAACCACACTAGATCTGTTTGACTCATAATAGTTGGAACAGGCATATCGGTTGAGGTGTGGATCATTGAACAGCACATTTGTTGGAACAATCATATCATTATAGTGTATATCGATGCGATTGGCATATCATTTGTTGGCATATCGATTGCATTGGGCAGCCATATCGGTTGGCACATGTCCTTTTTAGGTTTTCTACAATGTAAGACACAATGTATGGTTGTCATCACAATGCATATCACAATGAAGAATGTAAGATGAATGTAGAATGTAAGACAAAATGTATATCACAATGAATTACCTTTCTTTTAAGTGCATTGGGATCCTGAGTGGTAGCCTTACAAGTCATAGCATTGTGACCAAAATTATCACATTTGGTGCACTTATATGCAACACCAGATCTTCTCTTCCTTGCACCATCCTCTCCACTTTCTCTTATCCTAATCTTCTTAGGTCTACCAGGACCATTTTATATGGTGGTAGAGGTGGTTCCATCTCAACTTCCGCCACATATCTTGACCATTGATTGGACTTACTGAAAATCCATAACATAGTGCAAACTTTTCTCTTGTGTAACAAGCATCAACAAATTCATCAGGGTTTTGCTTTCTATAACTCAGAGCAGCTACAACATGCCTACATGGAATTCCTACTAATTCCCAAAAATTACAACTACATGACCTTTTAGCAATGTCAACAATAAATTCATGTGTGTTGTAACTATGTGTAACCTGAAAAGTCTCAGCAATTGACCATGTTGGCAACCAATGACCACTATTGAACACCTCATTATCTAACCTTCTCCTAGGTATTGGCATCACCTTATGTGGCCAATTTTCTAGTTTACTTGCAGAGGTGGATAACCTATTCATCAGATATTTTCTTATCCACTCACACATTGTGAGTATAGGTTTGTCCCTAAGCTAGAATGGTAGCATTAAAAGACTCGAGATATTATTCATCAATGTATCACATTTAGGGTAAAAGAAAAGGCATGCTTACACCTTTTGGTAGGAACACCATCAACCAAGTCCAAGCATTGGGATCTGCATTCTTCAATTCATTCATCTTTTGGACCCATGCCTGATAGTATGTGGCTTTAGCAGCTCCCATCATTAAATCTCTAATAAGGGATCCTCCACCAAACCTTTTCTTCAAATTAGCATACAAGTGCCTAAGACATAATCTATGCTCAATAGTATCGACAATTCTTCAAATACCACAAGTCCCGATACAAAATAGAAATTTTTCAACATTTAGAGAATAGAATAATTTGCAATGAAAGATAGAGTTAAATACATACCTTCATTGATCGAGATAAATACATATCTTCTATCCGACCAATGTCCTCCATTAGTAGTTGTATAAACCATCTCCAACTCTCCTTTGTTTCATTTTCAACCACACCAAATGCCAAAGGGAAGTATTGATCATTAGCATCCCCGGAATAAGTAAATCCACCATACTTGGTCTTTAAGTGACATCCATCAACCCCCACAAATGGTCTGCATCCATGAATAAAGCCTTTCTTACAGCCATCAAAACAGAAATAAAATGACTCAAACCTTGGTTGTATGGATGGACTAGGTCTTTCTACATTTATCTTCACAGTGTTGCCATGGTTTACCCTTCTTAGTTCTTCTGCATACCTCCATATGGAAGCATACGATTGTCGGATCACCTTCAATTATCTTCTTGGCAATTAGCTTAGCCCTCCATGCTTTTGCAACAAGAATACCCACGAATATGTTTGCCTCATATCTTGGATGATGTCTCTTATCCCGATGATCGAAGTTTGCATCCTCTTTACCACATGGCCACCCACTTTGAGCTAGCACTTGTTGTTCAAAACCCTAGCACATGTGTGCTTATGTACAAGTGTTTTATAGCAAAAGTCTCCTTGTGGCCCACCTTAGAGCATAAGACTAAAACCCACATTTATGCTTACACACCACCCTTACCCTATCTCCTCATTTTCACAAAAGAAATTTCCTCCCATTAAGCGACCACTCACGGATAATGCCTCATCAAGTGTGTGAATTCCATACCCCACTTGAATATAAAGTCTTTGTTTAGATGCTCTTCCTAAACCTAGCATACTTGGGCCTTTCTTCATCACAAGAATCATCCGGGTCGAACTATTCAACTCATCACTATAGTATACATCATCGAATCCATACTCTTATTGGGCTCCTCCATATCTTATTGGGCTCCTCCATACGTTAATAGGCTTAGTAACATCTATTCCTTCAAAACCATCAAAGTAAGGTAGCTCTTTCATCTTCACCGTCATCTAACCCTCTACCTTCTCCTCATCTAACCCATCAATTCCATTATCGGGTGGTCATCATCATTCACACATTTAGGTTCCTATCTAGGTCCATGTTCCACTATGTTCAACATACAAATCTCCTTTCACATTCATTACACTAAAGTATAGAGCAAAATCAACAGATCATCATCTTTCCTAATCAAAAAACCATCTTCAATTTCTAAAACTTTTGTCCATACCCTAACACAATCACCTTATACCCTAACCTACTATTCCAATTTACATGTTCCATTAACTGTCGTATCCTTCTTCTTCAAAACAAAATTCACCCCATGGTGGAGTGTAACACTAAAGTGTTGTGAATCAATCAATATATTATACCCACATGTCAAAGATTGCTATATGAGTTTGATTTGCTTATCATCTATAAAGTGGAGAAATTCATCATTCATCATTTTGTGTTATGTGTTATTTATTTTATTTGTAAAAGTGTATAATTACTGCAATAATTTAGAAATGAGCATTGAAATAATATCTTTTCAAAAGTTTGAAAGTTGGTTCCAATCACCCAATTTTTTTTTCTTCATAAATTAACTCACCACTAATTCACTAATACTTATCTATAAAAAAAATCTACTTTGTTTAAATTAAATATTGATGCTTGATAAAAATTATTTTTTATTTATCTTATATTAGAAAAACGAATAATTATGAATCAAAATATAATAATTTTCTAAATTATTTGAAATAATGAAAACTTCAATTAATTTTTAATATTACAAATATACTATCAAAAATTTATGTCTTTATTATTAATGGTTTTTTTAATTAAAATATATATTTTTTCTTATATTGCATTAAGAGTAATAATTAATTACTTTTAATAATATTTTAATTGACCGGTCTATCTAAAATTATTTTGTTTAATGAGTTCTGTTTTCATATTTTAATTATATCTGTTATCCTAATTAATTAATTATATTTATTGTTCATTTGAAACATTCTACCTAAAATATCAATACCATTATGGTTCATAATGGTTGAAACTTTCCAAACCAGTCAAACTTGACTTAAATTTCAAAATTGATAATCAAGATCAACAGTATAAATCCGTTCCCCTTTATCCAATTTCAAAATTAATAAGAATATGGAACCAACTGAAATAGAGATTGTGATTTATTTAAATAAAGAAGATACATATCTCATAATAATTTTAGTCTCTAATTATATTTAATTTCTTAATTCAAATTATTATTTTTTAAACTTATAAAATTACTAATAAAAAAAAATCGATTAACTTAGATTTTTGTTATTCCTCTTTCCTCTTTAAAATTTAATACTTCATCTACTTAATTTTATTATATCAGTAGAGGGAGAGAATTTACGATATTTAAAACTCTACTAGAATTTGGTATTGAAAGAGTGGTTGAATGTCAAGTGGGGTTATTGACATATACATTTTTATTTTAAAAACATATTATTTAGTCATGAAAAAATAATGATAAATAGTAAAAATCATTAACACAATTGTTTTTAACATGATATAATATTTTATTTTAATGAAAAATGATATTTTATTTCTATCTTTATAATATAATAAACAATAAAATACTATTTCTATTCATAAAATTTTATAATATAATGAAAAATTTTAAAAAAATTACGTTTGTCTTTTTTATATATAATATATTTAGAATATTTATTTTATTTGACAACAAATTAAAAAAATCACTTATTATTATTATTATTATAACATTTTATCAAAATAAAAAATAAAGTTTTATTTCTATCTTTATAATATAGTAAAAAATTAATATAACTTAATATTCTAACTAATTTTAATTACATAACTAATTTCAAGATGTCATGGAGTGTAGATATTTATTTAGAACTGAAATTTGACGGAGAGCTGTCATATTTATAGGTTTTTAAAATTCTAAATTTAGAACTGAAATTTGACGGAGAGTTGTTATATTTATAGGTTTTTAAAATTGTAAATATAATATGATAAGGATTTTAAACTCATGTGTGATGGAAATCTGTTGTAAAAAGTATATATTTCGATGTTTAGATTCCTGTTAAGAGTTTGTATGATCCTCTTTATTATACATGATGATATTGAACTTCCTCTTTAATATGCAAAATGATATTATACATTATTTGTCCCCTTGGTTTTGTAGTGCTAACTTTTCATAAGTAATTGTAGAATTTTTTTTCTTTTATTAATTAGAAATAGTCAAATGAATAGAAACACACGAATATTTAATTTTGTACTTAAGAGTAATAACAATTTACGAATAGAAACACACGAATATTTAATTTTGTACTTAAGACTAATAACAATTTAGTTGGAAAATATATATATATATATATATATATATATATATATATATATATATATATATATATATATATATATATAATTTGATGTTTCGTAACCAACTACTAATCCAAAATTTAGTATATTTTAATTGAGTATATGATTGATAAAAAATATTTTTTAAATTTTTTTAATCAAAATTAAGTATTAATTTTCCATATCTATTTTAATATTTACGGGTAGATGTGAACGTATCTATGAGATACCAGTTGTAGACTGTTAATTTTATTTTCCATCTTTTAATACAATGTTCAAAATTTAGCTAATGTTAAAAGACATATAAATAAGACCTAATATAAACATTCATTTAGAATTGAAATTTGACGAGGAACTGTCATACATTGTAGCTTTGTAAAAATCATAAATATGATATATAAAAAGAAGGATTTAAAACTAATATAACTAATATTTGACGGGAAGCTGTCATAAATTTTAGGTATGAAAAAATTGAGTAATATCTAAAAGTAATATTATTTGAATTGGAAAAATGATTTTATTTTTGAATTTTGTTAACTTATCGGGATTTACGGGTAGATGTGAACGTAGCTATGAGATACCAGCTCTAGACTGTTCATTTTAATGTCCATCTTTTAACTATTTCTTTTGTTGCTGTTATATATAATTGAAGTTATAAAAATGGTTGTACAATTTATTATAAAAAGGATTTAGGGGTTAGGTTTCGTTAGTCTCACGGTAGGTATAGGTATAATAAACCGTTGGTATATATCTTATTTAATAAATTGGTTATTAGTCATTAGGAAGAAATACATATATTAATATATGTATATATATTATAACTAATTAAAATAAACATGATAACATTCAGTCCAAACAAATATTTCGTTTCACAAATGAAATTTCCCCTTACAAACAAAAGAGGGAAATCTCCCTCCCAATATTTCATGATTTTAGTCTTGAGTTTGGTTAACTTATCTGGATTCTTGGGTAGATTAGATACCATCTCTAGACTATTCATTTTAATGTTCATTTTTTAAGTATTTCTTTTGTTGTTGTTATATATAATTGAAGTTATAAAAATGGTTGTACGATTTATCATAAATACAAATAAATACTTAAAAGAAATACATATATTAATATATGTATATTTATTATAACTAATTAAAATAAACATGATAACATTCAGTCCAAACAAATATTTCGTTTCACAAATGAAATTTCCCCTTACAAACAAAAGAGGGAAATCTCCCTCCCAATATTTCATGATTTTATTCTTGAGTTTGGTTAACTTATCTGGATTCTAGGGTAGATTAGATACCATCTCTAGACTATTCATTTTAATGTTCATTTTTTAAGTATTTCTTTTGTTGTTGTTATATATAATTGAAGTTATAAAAATGGTTGTACGATTTATCATAAATACAAATGAATACTTAAAAGTTGATAGTGAAAAATATATAATGTGTATTGTAATTCAAAATATTATTTGGTTCAAAATAGATTAAATTTTTGTTGAATTACATTAACTTATCTTTATCTTTGATATATATATATATATATATATATATATATATATATATAACCAACTTCATCGTTCATTAACCAATTTTTTATATTTCATTAACCAATTTTATTTTATTATTAAAAAAAATAATTTAAAATTGATATTTGATGGGAAGCTTTCATAAACTTTAGGTTTGGAAAAATTGACTAATATCTAAAAAATAATATTATTTGAATTGGAAAAATAATTTTATTCTTTAGTTTTGTTAACTCATATGGATTCACGGGGAGATGCGAACGTATCTATGAGATACCAGTTAGACTGTTCATTTTAACGCTCATCTTTTAACTATTTTTTTTTGTTGTTATATATAATTGAAGTTATAAAAATTGTTGTACGGTTGTTTATAAATACAAATAAATGTTTAAAAGTTGGTAGTGAAAAACATATAATTTTAAATGCTATTCTGAAAGTAGTTTAAGAAAAAACTATATGATTTTGAATGCTATTGATATATTTTTTAAAAAAAATTGAAAATCATATCATATCCGCAAACATTTTTATATCATCTTTTAGTTTCAAGTTTCTTAGTTGTATATGTGTTGTGACACATATTCTGTTGAAATTTTGGGAACCATTTCTCTAATCAAGGTTGTTGTTAGAGTCTACGATGACTTATAAATGAGAAACATTATAGTCAACTGAAATTTGACGGGGAGCTGTCATACATGGTTTGTAAAAATTATAAATATGCTATATAAAAAGATGGATTGATATTTGGCGGGAAGCTGTCATAAATTTTAGGGGTAGAAAATCTACTAATATCTAAAAAGTAATATTATTTGAATTGGAAAAATAAATTTATTCTTGAGTTTTGTTAACTCATCTGGATTCACGGCTAGATGTGAACGTATCTATGAGATAACAGCTGGACTGTTCATTTTAGCGCCTATCTTTTAACTATTCCTTTTGTTGCTTATGTAATGTGTATTTTGATTCAAAATATTATTTGGTTCAAAAAAGATTAATTTTTTGTTGAATTACATTAACTTATCTTTATCTTAAATATATATAAATGAACTTTACAAGTCATAATTAGATACATGAAAGATAAAATCTCGACGGGACCCGTGCGACAGCACGAGTTTCTTACTAGTAAGGTATGAACTCTTTGCAAGGGTGGAAGATGCACAATAGAAGAATGGGACAAATATCACTCTGTCATTGTGCTTAGAAATACTCAAACTTAAAATTTCAAGGGTTGTGCGATTTTCCAAGGAATAATGACATGTACTAAGTAATGATTATTTAAGGGTAAGTAAATATTAGGGGATAAAATTACGTTTAGGGACATAAAAAACACTTTTAGAATTGATTTAGATGTTTAATTACGGTAATTTTGGTAGTGATTAGTTTTTATATATTAATTAAAGTAGATTGCTAAAACCTAAATAGTGTGAATCAATTCAAGGATCTGAAAGCAAAACTTCAACCACAAAGATATTATGATTGGTTTATCTCACAATTAAATTTGATCTCTCAAGAGTATCACACTCTTAAAATTAAATGACCAATACAACCACTTACAAGTTCTTTCTCACAAGCACAGATTCACTCAAAAGCCCTTCACAATGTCATATTTATTTCGTGTAATTTTGAATAATTCCAATCACAACCACAATGGTTGAATATAGCATCCCTTAGATGTTTTTTTTTGTATTATAGCATTTTATACAAGGACACTCAAAAATCTCACTATTGTCAGGAAGGTTTTCTCCGCGAAATCAAGAAATTATACTCGCTACTTAATTTATTGGCTTTTATCCAACAACGATCTATAATCACATAAAGCTTTTGAAAATAAAATAAAACAGTATATACTATTACATCAAACTATGCGTAATAAGTGAAAAATACATTGGAAAACCCTACTCAAAATCAAGAACTGAAAAAAAGATGCTCTTGTGCAACTGAACTATTTAGAATCATGAGAGCTCCCAAGAAGAGGAGTTCAAGAAGAAGAAGAAGAAAAAAAGGTGAAAAGGTCAGTCATCATCGATATTTATTTTGGTTACTAAGATAAGCTTAAATATATAAACGGCTTATTAGCGTAGTCTGGGGTAAAAGTTCTATTTGGTTGGGGATAAACTTGTAATAATATCAAGATCAACTTGTATAAAGGTTCGTGGACATAATCTTCAAAAACTCAAAGTTTATAGCAAAAAATTCAAGAAGATATCTTGGAGACATGAGTGGGTCAACGTTTGGTCTACTCTGTATAAATCTCAGGTGCAATCTCTCTAACCATATCCTTTTAATTTATGCGAATTACTTTTACTATTTTTATTTTTGCTGCTATTCACTCTTAAAAAACTAATAACACGGTCTTAATCGAGAAAAATATAAAATTAATCATGAATGTTAAATACCACAATTCACTAATGGGGCGTTGCACGTCCGTGTCCTGAGTTGTAAACAATGGTACTTCATCATAGTGTTGACTTTGTTGATTTATTGTGTGCGGATTGTGAATGGTTTGAAATTATACCGTGGTAAAAATCAGATTAGTTGGCTCACATTATTGCTTGACTTAGCAATTTTCAGAGTGATGCTCGATGGGTTATTTTGCTACATGTGAAAAATGAGTTGCAATAATGGACTGGGCTTGTAAAGCCAGAATTTATATGACATGAGATCTTCTTGTTGACCTCTTGATCTAACAGAATGTGATAATCTACATGACACGTGTCCCGCATCTCTGCCAGAAAAAATACACCATTCATCAACGACCTATTTTATAATCTGCACCATAATTTTACAATTCTCCAATACAAATTTTGAATTTCTCCTAAATTATGGAGTTTTTGGTATTATGAAGAAAAAGAAACCCTAAAAAAATCCTCTTAATCAAAATCTTTTTACTCTTTTCACTCGATCTTTCCTCCATTTCTCTCTGAACTTCCAAACATAGTTTAGGGAACACAAACCCATCATCTTCCTTCAAAGCCTTACGAAAAATCTTGTTTTGTGTATAAAGAAGCAAAACTTCTAATATATCCTCCTTAACAAAGATCATCTCGCTAGCTCTAGGATGATTATGGAGGTTCACAATTCCACCTGCTTCAATGTCCATTCTACTAATTGAGGTCCTGAGAGTGTTGAGGCCATGGAAATTTGAAGCAGTGACAATTTTGACTGAAGAACCAAACTTATCTCTTGAATTAGCTTTGATTAATTCCATGGTCTTAAAATAATGAGCATATTTGTTAGCAACTGGATTTTTTGTGTTTCATGGCCAAAATCCAGGGTTGAAATCTCTTACACCCAAACCATCTTTTCTTTGATTCAGTTGAAAAGATAAAGAGGAAACGTATATCACTTTATGAATTATTACTTGATATGTTGATGACTTGAGTTTGATTGTGTCAAAGTTTATTCAATATTAAAGATCTTAATGTTTTTTGCTTTCAAAACATCACTCTATTTATTCCACAATGTTACTATTAACATTGAAGGCATGCTTTATGAGTCAGTGTGGCTATTGCTGATATGGATTATGATAAAGATATTTATATTTTGAAATTATTATACGACCAAAATTCAGTGCGTAGTTTTTTTTATTCGAAGTCCATTTTTATTATCAATTTCAGACTTTTAAAAAATAAGAGCGACTCTGATAATAGTATTAATATTTTCGATACTTCTAAAATTTTTAATATGTCTTCCAATTTAATAATACTTTGGTTTTGCTTTAATGTCGTGCTTTTCAAATTAAAATTTTATTTAACCATATAAATTGAAGTGTTATTAATATAAATAAGTGTAAGATTGATATTTTATGGATAAAAAATTATTTTTCATATCATTGACATTTATATTTTCATTTATATCTGTTAGAAAATATTGATTTTAAGATATCAATCAATTCTTTTTAGTGTGACGTAGGAGTCTTTCTCCTAATTTATAATTTAAAAGATTAAAAAAACTCAAAGAACCAAAATATAATATTAATCTTTTTTAATTTAAGTGAAAGAATTTTTTTATGAAATCAAAATTGCATGAAGAAGTAGCAAGATTAAGAGTTAACACCTCTTTGATGGAGAGGAGGAAGCTTAATTACATGACTCACTTCCTAAATAAATCTTCTAACATTATGTCATCCCTTATTTTTTTTGCTAGAATAAATAAATTAGAAACTTAACAATTCAACTATATTTTTTTTTGGTAGGATAAATAAATTAGAAACTTAACAATTTAACTTTTTTTTTTCCCCAAAAGTTTAGAGTACGTGTCACACTTTTATAGGTCATAAAAAACAACAAGAAGGAAAGTAGGGTAGTTTCGTATTTTCCTCTTCTGCAACACACTACTGAACAAACAACGGTCAAGCATGAGTAGAATAGTCTTGTGAAATTCTCTTCACAGTATATAATCGCTGGCTCTCTCATCATTCAATCGAGATCGAACAACAACGATCTTCAACTTCATCTTCAACTTCAACCATAGCGTTTCTTCAATCGAATCGGTGAGTTCAATTCAAACTTTCATTTCGTTTTCGTTTTCATGAAGTTGTGAATTCACTTTTCTGCTATGATTTATGGAATCGCTTAAATTCCGTTGCTGTTGTGTGCTGTTCGGTTGAATTTCTCGTTTTCGTTTAGTTAGATTCTGTTGCAATGTAGTTGTGAAATCGCGCAGTTTTCTTCTTCAATTGTAATTCAACACTTTCAATTTCATTTTGTTTTTCTCTTTTGGGGAAAATTCTGCTATTGAGTATTGATTATGTGTTATGCGTGACGAAAATTGATTTTGAAGTAATTGATTATGAACAATTGATTATGTCTATACTTGAGTTGAAAGTAACAAAGTGATTTATATTTGAATAGATTGATTTAAAAATGAGAAAATTAGACTAATGAATTCGAGTGTAAAAATCAATTTTAGAATTAAAAGCTCTAATTTCTAGTTTGAAGTTATAATGGATTCTGAAGGCAAAATCAATTCTATCGGATAGAAAACTCTAGATTTCTAGTTTGGATTAGTCTATTATAAGTTCTTGTAAACTTATAGATGGTTATATTAAACTATGGAGCTTATGAAAATTTAAAGGGTGAAACTCACTTGGATAAAATAGATAATAAATTGATATATAGATGCATGTAGTTGGACACACAAATGCACACCCTACCTGGCTACTATTCTATTTCTGTATTAAACTCGGTTTTTCCTTTGATTGTTGAAAGGTGACGTATTTGCTTCAGAGTTGGCATAAGGATATCATTTTCAGGGTGACAATTATCTTGACTTGATTTTGCTAGATACTGACTGCATGGGAACAATGCAGCGCGGGTAAGGAGAAAATTGTATTTGCAGCTCAAAAAAGAAATAATTCCTTTCTTTGCTTTATATCTTAGTGTATATATATTTTACTTCTCTTTTACTTAACACTTGTTATCCGTGTCCATTCAACCAAAATGACTGAACTTGGTTTACTATATCTTCTCTAGTGCACATAAAAGATCAAATGATAGTACCCGGATTATCATCACAGCAATTATGGGAATTTCCTTTGGAATTTTTATTGGTATTTCAATTTCATCTGTTCATTTGAATAAGGTAAAATTTACAACCATTAATCTCTTCAATGTTGTATCAAGCACTTATCAATCATCCTTATGAAACTCCCCTTCATTTACCTGGGGACTATATTTTGCAGATTAGCTTACTTTCAGGTGTAAAGAGTTCTTTTGATGTACCTAGGACTGAAATAGGCAGAGCTCATGCTGTTTTTGAATCTTCTGGAACCAAACATATTGAAGCCCTAAGGTCTGCTACTTTACCAAAGGTAAATCATCGTGCTTATTTTTTAGATGGATTCACATTCACGACCTAATATTCTCAGAAAAGTAAAGCTGCATATTTTGGTCGATAATTATAACTATATTCCCAGAGAACATCCTTTGGTTGTTAGCACAAATATAACTAGTGAAAATGAAACTGGTATTTGAAATGTTGAATTTGATCTTTGTTTCTTTATTTTCAGAATATGTTCCATTGTCATTTCTTGGCCATGGTTTTATCTTACATAAGACATTTTGGAATATTTTGTGTTAATGATCTTTCTCAGTGGCTATTGGCTGTAGGATGGAAATATCTCAAACAGCTAAACCTTCTTTTCTAATAAGATTTTAAGGTTTACAATTGAAGTGTCAGATGATATTTTATTAAATAAACGTTTGTTTATATTTTTGTATTTTGAAATTTATTTGTGGTTGATTTTTTATGATCTTGTTCTTAATTGATCATACGTAGATAGGATATAAAACATACCAAATAGAAAAATAATCTCAAACTTCAATTCTAGGAAGGAAGTAAACGTCTGGCAGTATGTTGAAAAAGTATATAATCATAGGCTTTTATTCTAACTTGAATGTTTTAAAAGAATAGTGATTAGGTGCTAGCATTCACGGTTTATCTACTATAAAACTTGTCATGAAATGGACTACTATTTGAACTAATTATTTTCTAGATGTATGTTGAACAACAATTTGGCTGCAGATGTTTAGGAATCAGGAGCTTATCAACTTTGAAATTTATCAGACTCATCATTATTGACAAACTATGCTGAACATGCTATGTAGTACCTAAAGAATATTAAAAATTAATTGCTTAAGCAATCTAATAGGCATTAGCATCGACTTTGTCCAGATCTTTGACATTCATAAATCAACCCTTTTCCTTGAGATCCTTTGAAATACCTCAAGATTTAAACCACTATACATCTCTCTTAAAAATTGTGGTTGGGTTGGGAAGCTAACTTAACCTTACAGAAACGATTTGTAAGATAAGGATTGTCCCCATTTATAAACATATAATCAAACAATATATTGTTTGATATAAGACTCTTTAGCACACCCCCTCACAACCAGGACATATGGAGCGTGCACATAAATGATGAGTGGCCGAATAGAGGAAACGTGATAGCCGTCACAAACTTGAGAGACCCCGTGTAACAAGTTGAAGTTAATTTCAGTTGGGTCGTGAAAGTTTTGTAAAAGGTTCTATTTGATTGTAAACTAACTGTGGAATATGTGTATGGAGACCTTTTTTGCCATAACTTAATAATGAAAAAATGTGAGGCCCTGTGCTGTAGGTCGCCTTGCACACTCTTAAAGACGGCCCTGCCTGATAGCAGGTGGTCCAACAGATCTTAAACGATACTCTGATACCATCTTAAGAATTGTGGTTGAGTCTAACTAAACCTTACAAAACATGCTTGTAAGGTGAGGATTGTCCCTGACTTATAAACATATGATCAAGCCGTATATATTGTCCGGTATAAGACTCTTTAACAATCTCAATGACTATTACGAGAACAAAACACTTGCTACAAAGACCTAGTCATAGTAAAGATAATTTAACTTCTCAACCAGTCTTTTAATATCTACTATCTACCTGGATCTAAAAAACACCCCCTTATCCGAGACAATATTTACAACAAAGACCTAGTCATAACAAGGTAACTCAACTTCTCAACCAGTTTTTCATATCTAGCAGGATCTGAAAATGACCCCCCTTAATCCAACATCAGTTTCACATTAGGATGCAACTGGTCTCTAAATTTTTTCAAGTGCATATTTTCTCTGAGAATTGAGAACACCTTTCTTTTGCTGATCTACTTCATTCTTTAGGAAATATTTCAGGTAGCCGGAGTCCTTAGTTTGAAAGTGCTAAAACAAATATTTCAGATCATTTCCTTTATTAAAAATATCATCCACATAAACAATATAAATGCATTGATTAGTAGAGAATGTCTATAAAACATTGAATGGTCATCTTCGGTGCGCATTGTGCCAAAATCCTAAAGAGCAGCACAGAATATGCCAAACCATGCTTAGGGTTTGAGGCCGTATAAGACTTTGCGCAACCTGCAAACACAACCACCTAATTTCCCTTGAGAAATGAATCCAAGTCGTTTCTCCGTATAGATTTCCTTAGCTAAGTCACCATGAAAGTAGAGTTTTGATATCCAACTGACATAGAGGCCAACTTTACATGTAGCTTCCAGAGATAGGAAAAGACGAATCAACGCCATCTTTGCAACCAGGGAAAAAGTGTCTCCATAATTCATATAAAAGAATATGAGTATGGCTTTTGGCTACAAGGTGGGCTTTCAAGCAATCAACAAGACCATGTAGGCCTACCTTGATTGCGACTACCCATCGATGTTGGCGATAGCCAATTGTAAGTTTTTCTGGAGGGCATGTAACGGAAGTTCTTGTCTGGTTAGAATCTAGTTTGTCATCTTGACATTCATAGCCCCGCAGAAAATGAAATTCAAGTCAACCTTATAGATCGCATGTCATCAATCAGGGCTGGAAATCCAATTCAAATTAGCCTTATCTCTACCCTATTATGTAGTATCTACAACATAATATCTCAACATATCTTAACATAATATGTCTACATAATCATTAGGGACTGTCAATATTTTTCAAGGTTAAGGTGCTTTTTTGAATTATTTCTCATATTGGTTTTTGTTGCATTGCAGCTATAGATTTCATATAGCATGTCATCATATCATAATATAACTATTCTTGCTTTAGATGAGTAGCATTTATTATCCCATATCTGATCTGAAACTGCTACTTTCACAGATTAATGTTTCATCAAATCCTCGTGGAGCTGAATTACTTCCCCCAGGAATTGTTGTAGCAGAATCTGATCTTTATTTGCGCCGACTATGGGGTGATCCTAGTGAAGTATATGACAAAAACAGTTATTTACTATATAAGAAATTATATGTGGCTTATAATTTTTACTTTTTATCTGTACACGACTACAAATATGACTAGAATGCTGAAATTGAATAAAAACCCCTCACGTACTCTTTCTGTGATGTCAGTCTGTCTCATTTGCATGTGTTGCCTATGGTTTGTAATGCAAGGCACTCAAGTTTATGTTTGTTGTCTATGATTCACATGTTGAGTCTGTCACAGGAAAACAGAGCCATGCTTACCTGGTTTTTCTTTCTTTTTCATACTTCAATCCCAGTTGAAAAGAATATACTAGAATGCCAAAACTATTTCCCATGATGCACAGCCATATTGGCTAGACATGTGCAGTAATCTCATTTCTGTCTTCATGTAACTTTTATGCACGCACTGATGCCATTGCATATGAGTGTGTCAGGAGATATGCATGTCAATAAGTTGTTGTGTTGATATGGATAACACTTACATGTAGACACCTATTTCTTTTCTTTTTCTGCAAATCTTACAACAAAACCATGAATTCTGCAGGACCTAAAGAAAAAGCCAAAGTATTTACTTACATTCACCGTTGGTTATAATCAGAGGCTCAATATTGATGCTGCACTAAAAAAGGTTAAGAGATAGACTACATTAATATATTTCAATTTATTTGCATGTTACTATTTCAAATTTTCTTTAGAAGTACTGACTATAGAATTGTTCTGTAGTTTTCTGATGATTTTGCAATTTTGCTCTTTCATTATGATGGTCGAACTAGTGAATGGGATCAATTTGAGTGGTCAAAGAATGCAATCCATGTTAGTGTAAAGAAACAAACAAAATGGTATAACTTTTTTCTGTCATTATTTGCATATAACATGTAGAATTCATTGGCAAAATATTGGTGAATGAGAAGGCAAATGTTTTTGTTCACATTTAATATGGAATTCTTAAAAGTGCTTATCGTTGTCTTGAGTGATGATTCTACTGCATCACTCCCTTATTTTTCGTTACCCTGTTCTAATTTCATGCTATACAGGTGGTATGCTAAAAGGTTTTTGCACCCGGACATAGTATCAGCTTTTGAATATATTTTAATCTGGGATGAAGATCTTGGAGTGGAACACTTCGACGGGGACAAGTATGACTTTCATGTGTTTAGTCTGTTTAAGTGTACATTATATGCAATGTTTAGTTTGATTAATTTACCAAATTCTAATCTCTAGGTATATGAATTTAGTCAAAAAATACGGTTTAGAGATCTCTCAACCTGGTATTGAGCCCAATAACGGATTGACATGGGAGATGACAAAGAGGAGGGGTGACAGAGAAGTTCACACGTATTACTTCGGCCTTCCTATCTTTCTAATTTTAAGCATTGATGTAACATGGTGTTTTTTTTCATGGTTCAAATGTTCTCTTAAATCTTATAACACTTATGTTGTGTTGGCATATAGGGTTACTCAAGAGAGACCAGGATGGTGTAGTGATCCACATCTCCCTCCCTGTGCTGCGTATGCTCTCTCTTTCACCCTTGATATATCATTATGTAGTCTTTCTTTTCTGTCTATGCAGTTAACATTATTATTTCTTCTGTTATTTTAGATTTGTGGAAATTATGGCCCCTGCTTTTTCTCGGGAAGCATGGCGATGTGTGTGGCATATGATTCAGGTATTTTTCATTTTCCATGTCCCACATTATAGTTATTGTAATATAACTGAATGAATAGCTAAAATTTTCTTGTGTGTGATATATACAAACTTTTTAATCACCTTAATGAACATTCCAAATATATGCTTGTAGAATGATCTAGTGCATGGATGGGGATTGGACTTTGCCCTCAGAAGATGTGTGGAGGTGAGGAGATTCTATTATCTATTTCTTCTCATTAGCCTAGTCAATAGCTTGGTGCTTCAATTGGAGATATGTGGCTTCAGATGCTGAGAGTTCATAATCTCAATAAAATTGTATTATCCAAGCATAACTTTTTGTTTTTCTGTTTGAACTTATCCTACAACAAAATTTATTAAACTCCTGGTTATATGATAATGTATTGTATTTGTGTCGCTGTTCATAATAATGAATTTTGGCTTCTGTTTTTTTCCATAAATTACTATATATAGATTATCGGCATTATGGTCAATTGTAAATTCTCAAAATGCATTAGATGGTTTCATTTATTCTTGAGTTAGTCAAAGAGGCTTCCAGAATGTATAGTTTTTTGTCCTTTTCATTTTTATGAAATCTTTCGCAGGCTATTTCTGTGTGGAATCTGTATGTTTTTACTCAATAATGCAAAGTTACAATTATATTATCACCAATTACATGAAATCTTCTTAGAATTAGTTAACCTTGATTTAATCTGAATGAATCTGTTTTTCTTATTTTTAGCCGCCAGCGCATGAAAAAATTGGTGTAATTGATTCTCAATGGATTATTCATCAAGTAATTCCTTCTCTCGGGAACCAGGTTAGTCGTCACTGGCTTATAAAATATTTATGGCCACTTACTTCTTTTGAGGGTAACATACTAAACTGAGAGTTTTTATGTATATGCATGTGTGTGTTGTTGGGATTATATGTGGGCTATGCTTGGTTAATAAAAATCATTTCTCATTAAGATGCATGAATCATAAATAATTTGAGTCTCGTTGGATGGATCTACTTAAGTAAATATCTTTATTGCCTATTTTTCCACGTAAGACTCAAATTGAGACCTTAATGAGAAACCAAACTCTTTACTATTTTGACCAACATGTGTTGGCAATAAAGGTATATTTTCACATGACAAAAGCGGCATTAAAGATATCTGGATTGCATTGTTCTAACTGCCAAGTATTTTTTTTATTTTGTTTACATTTTCCTCTTTATCTTTTCCACTTTCTCAACCAAACATAGCTCTGGTGTTAGAACTGTAGAAGTTGATTCTAGTAGAGGTTTCAAAAAGTTCATGCTGGCTGGAGGTTGAACTATGATGAAATTGTTTTTTAATGTTTCTTTTGGTTATAGATTTTGTTTTTAGTATGTAGATGATAGCTTATTCTGGTATTGATTTTATTTTATTTTGAAATTCTTGTATTCATTTTATTATATCATTTTCAGGGACAATCCGAAAACGGAGAAGATCCACGCGCAGCGGTATGTGTATTTCATATTTAACAATGTTATTTGCAGTTTTTTGGGACACCCAACTACCCAACCGACTTTTTTCTGAAATCTGCTATAGCTATGTGTATCTTAGATTGCAAGTTCCAACTCTCAAAAAAAAAAAAAAATCCTGGGTTGTAAATGCAAGATCAGTTGTCCTTAGTAGCTCTACTCAGTCTCTTGAAAGTTTTTCACACTCTGCAGTACTACTATTTTTTGGATCAACTACCACCCAAAACTAAGACAAATAAAAAATCCGAATACCATTTAAAAACAATTTTAGTGATTTTTTTTAATGCTAAATGTTGTGCTTTTTACAAAAAAATATTATACTCTTGTCCGGTAACTCTTTTAGGTCAGAGCCAGATGCAGAAATGAATGGGGCCAGTTTCAAGCCCGGCTAAGCAATGCTGACAAAGAGCATCTCAAAGAACTTAAACAGAATGGGAAGGTTTGATACATGGATGCATTTTCCTATTGTACATGATTAAAATACACTCAGGGGGCTTTTGTTGTGCATTGCTTTCCTCCCTTTTGAGTATAATTTTTGGTAATACAGAGCTCCTTTTACTTTTTTATTCTTATTTTTTATGTTATAAATGATAGTAACAATCATCAATCTAATTACTATTAGATTCAAAGTCTTAAGGTGATAGTGGAGTTGATAAAAAGTCTTAGAACCAAACCAATAATTATATTCAGTTTGGTTTGTGTTTGAAACAATTTAATTCGATTACAGATGCATAGCAGGTTAGCTGGTTGTTAGCTCACCTTAAATAGGGTTGGCACTTGGCACAGACAGGTTGGTCCATGAAAAGAGTGGACTCAAGATTTCCAATTCCAACGCTTCCCATTTATAATTTATATAAATAATACATCTCATTTTTAGTGTCAACATGTTTAAGAGGAGTCAGGTTGAGTGGTAGGAGTTTTAGGAGTTTGTCTTTATCATTTTAAGGAATAAGGTTGTAGGATGGCATTAATGTCACTATTATTAATGGCAATCTTCTCTTTGGTACTGTAGAAGATATTGAAATGAAAAGAATAAGTAAACTACTTTGAAACGGATAAAGAGATAGAAGTTAAAGCTTAAAATAAAAACTAAAAGAAAATATTTGAAAAGAAATCAAAATGGTGTTTTACCTTTATATATTATAAATATTATATTTAATAATGGCCAGTAAAAAATTTTCATTTAGTCATGTCATATAATTTATTTTAAATTAATATATTATCACTTAACATAATTGTGATTGATTAATAATATAAAATTAGTTTACATGTAAGTGAATATCCCTTTTTCCCTTAATATATTGTCAAGTAATCCGATTAGTATATATGCTTATAAATAAATTTAATTTACAAACACCACATGTCTTCTATACTTTAACTTTACTTTACACTGGTCTTTAAAGTTTTTTCCCCTCAATTTTATTATATTTTATCGGTTATTCTTGAAGTAGATGGAGGGCGAGGGTTAGGGATGAAATATTTTTAATAAAATGCGTTTGATTTAATTTTTAGGAGGATGAAGGAGGGGAAGGGAGAAAAGTAAAATTCTTTCAAATTACAATTTTTTCATCCTCCTAAATTGGGAGGATTCATAGAGGAAGAGACTGAACATAAATTTTGATATTTAATATATTTATTAAAATATATTCAATTTTATTTTAATATTTTAAAATTTTAATTTCTTTTGTATTCCCACTTCTCCGTTCCTACTTCTTTGTTTAATTAATTAATTTTAATTATTATTTATTTTTGAATTATTTTTAAATTTTTATTTAATATAAATTATAATCATTATATTTTGTTGTTGTTTTTTTTCTTCTAATTATGTTAATTTTTGTTATGTATTTTATTATATATAAAATTTCAAAAAATTCACCTTATTATATTATAATATATGTAATATTTAATAAGAAATTAATTTATGTATTCAAAAATTGTTTTTAATTTATAATTTGTTTTGTGTGAGAATTATATTATAAATCTGACTGTATTCAATTTTTTTAATTTTATTTGATAAATTATGATTTTTTAATCATTCAATATTATAAATCTTGTTTTTATAAAAAATATTTATGAATTTTTTATCTCTGAAATATATATATATAAAAAATATTTATAAAAAATATCATATCACTTATTTACATAAGGATAAAAAATAAATTATTATTGCATAATAATAAAATCTTTCATCTTCACTCAAACATATTTTTAATTAAAATATCTTTCTTTCTCTTCCTTCTTCAGTTTTATATATATATATATATATATATATATATATATATATATATATATATATATATATATATATATATATATATATATATATATATATATATATATATATATATATATATATATAATAAAGTTATATGCTATGTACCACCGTATACATTTATACCTATGTATTCAATTGGCCTAATTTATACTGATTTTAAAATAAAACAAAAAAGTATTTAAAAAATGACAAGTATATATTCCTAGTATAAAAACATGGTGCAGTATGTAAAAATGAGTCAGAAATTCTACTCTCCAAATAAAATCTTTCTTCTTTTCTTTCCTTCTTTTCATTAAAATTTCTCTGATTTGAATCAAATATATCCTTAATGATATTCAAGTAGATTAGATAGTTTGGTTCTAATTTTTGAATTCGTGAATTTGAACCGCTATAAAAGATTAGATATTGTCGTTCTATTATTTTTTTTTGTAAGAATTTAAATTATTAAAAATGAATAAATAAAGAATATGAATGAATTACATGAGTTATCTTAATATTATAATTTTTTAATATTAACATTAAGAATATAAAATAAATATGAAAAAAAAACTTAAAGAACCAATTCAAAAACTATTCGAGTAATATGTTGTCATTTATTTAATGTGTATGAGTATTTATTGTCGTAAATTTTGATTATATTTTAAAAGTTAAATAACTTTATTTTATATTTAAGAGACAAATATGATTTTTTATTTTAAAAATCTTGGCATCCGACCTTGCGACGGACAAATATGAAAAAATATTTTTTATATTAATTATTATTATTATTATTATTATTATTATTATTATTATTATTATTATTATTTATATTGTTGGTTTGAGTTTGACTTGAATCAATCAAAACCATTACTCCATATTTCTTTTTCTTATATAAAAGTCTTGTATCATTTTGACAAGAGAGACAAGAAAAATACCGAATGGAAAACACCATTTGTATTTTTTTTTTTTTTTTTTTCTCTTAGTTATATCTTCCGGACATTAAAAAGAATATTTCTGTTGTTCTGATGCTTTAGAGTTTCAATGAAATTTTGAGAAGACTCTGGTGAATCATAGGGATTGTGCAATTTATACTTATGAGATTGATGAGATGGATAAATTCTTTAGGACAATGTATTTTATACGCGTCAGATATTAATATAATAGTTTATTATTTTATAGGTTTGATGATATTATTTCGAGAAGGAATAATCGAATTACATTGTAAATCAAATTTCTATAACAATCTTAAAGATTTGTCTTACTTATTATCACTGAGAAAAAAGATTAAGTGAAATGATTGATATATTTTTTCGATATAAGTGGGCTCTTGTTATTGTGGTAATGTCACGAAGAAATTGTCACTTTCAACTATTAGCCACCGAGAAGAAGTGCTAATTGCGATAATTCTCACGGTACACCATTTTTCAATGCTTGCTTGTCTGTTAAATTGTTGTCAGGATATAAAGTTTTATTATTTTATTTTATCTCTTATGATAGGTTTGGATCACAAGAGAAAGGAAAGAAAACAAAAGGAAAGAAAGTATAAAAAAAAGAATGAGAGTGAAAAGTGGAATGATTGTTTAGTTATTGGTTATAAACCAAAGTGAAAGGAAAGAAAGTTAAAAAATGACAAAAATAATCTTATGAATTTTTTTAATTATTTATTAAACTAAATTAAATTAAATTTTAAATAGATATTTTTAAATATTATTTAATTAAAATTGAGATATTTTTATTTTAAATAAAAATCTAATAATTTTATGATAAAAAATTGAGACAGATGACTTTTATTTTAAAAGACACAAGAATATGTTATCGATTTTTATTTACATGGAAAAAAAATTGAATGTACATTTTAATTTTAATATATTATTACAGTACATGAATATTTGGCTCAAATATATGCTTTGTTATTTGTATATTGCTGTTTTAAAAAACAATACTAGTATTATATAGCATCTATAGTATTTATTTTTTTGACAACATCATATTGTTAATATAATATTAGTTGAGTTTTTTTGTTTTTCACATAAAAAAATTGAACATAAATTTTGTTTCCTATTAATTCAACGTACAAAGATGTTTTTGGTGGGTTCCAGCAAAGTCGTTCTTTCTTTTTTTTAATTCTATGATTCTAAACAGTGGAAAGTGGATCTTTCCACTTTCTTTCATGATATTTTTTTACAGATCCAAACATAGTGTTATAGTTACATATGTAGTATTATTTTAATTTACATATATATTTGGGATGATCTATTTTATATCACTTATAAAATGAATGAAAGTTTGTTGGCATATATAACTAAAATTCAACTGTTCTAATATATTTATAATTCTAAAAGAATAGTATAATGTAGTTTGAAGCCTAAAACGAAAAGACAAAATAAAAAAATATTTTGTAGTCCTATAAGATTTGAACTCAAGATCTTCTAAATAAAATATTATTTAATTAGCAACTAAGCTAAATAGATATTTATACATTAAATTTATTTTCTTAAAAAAATTGAATTTTAATTTTTTGAAACCTAAAATATTATTAAAAAATAATATTTTTTGAGGTGCAAAGCGAGAACTTAATTCACCTTATTCTTGGGCCCGCCCTGAACAACATGTGCATTATATTATGAGTCAATTGTTGCATAAAACTTTGTGTAGAGCGATAATAGTTGTCATGCTAGAAAAAATTGTTTGGTTGATTTGCAACTTGAAGTCATTATTTAATTGGATATTAAAATTTATAATGACATAAATTACCATTTAATATGCCTGAGTGCATAAAATGATTGTATTTATAATTGTTAGTTTTTAATAAATATTTGTCTTTATTTTTCTTGAAAGCAATTATCAATAGTATAGTTTATGATTAGGGAAAAAAATAGTAATGTGAGAAAATAATAATAATGGTTAGTTTGACTTATTCTTCTAGTAACTGTTAATATTAATAATTGGCATTAATATGATCATTAAATCTATTAATATTTTTAATTAAATACTTAAAAATCTATTAGTATTTTTAATATGCTTATTAAAATTTGTTTACAAGAGCAAGGCGTGTACAATGTAGCTAAGATATATATTGCAGACTTGTTTTAGTTTATGATTGTGTATCATCTCTTACACTCTCGTACATATTTATATTTTCTTTTTAGTTTAAATGCATTTTTGGTCCCCCTATATTAATTTTTTAAATATTTTAGTCATTTTATAAAAAAAACTTTTAGATCGTATTTTATGTTTTTTTGAGTCCCCAATAACAAAATAGTCTAATTTCCATATGTGGCATTGGAATTATGAGGTAACATTTTTTAATTGTTGTCACATCATTAAAAATAGACCCAAAAATATATATTTTAGAATTAAAATTTATAATATATAATTTCTAAATAAATATTTATAAATAAAAATAACTAAAATAATTAAAAACGTTTAATTATTATAAAGAAAACTTAAAAAAAAATAACAATAAATTTTTAAATATTTATAATGATGTGACATCAATTAAAAAAATGTCACTTCATAATTTCAATGTCACCTATACAAATTAGATTATTTTATCATAGAGCACCACTAAAAAAACATGAAAGAGGAATGTTGATGTATGAAATTGAATTATAAATTTTATATAGGGGACCAAAGTGCATTTAAGCCTATTTATTTTTCTTTTATATGCGATTTTATAAGGTTTACAAATGATCTTTAAATCATTAATATTCAATAAAAGAGGAATGTTGATGTATGAAATTGAATTATAAATTTTATTATTAATTAAGTTTTTTTTGACAAAAAATAAATGATATTTATTCATTTTGAAAGAGTGCATCGTTGCAATACAAATTTAAAATAGTCAAAAATAAAAAGGATGAATCTCCGAACAAAATCACAACATTCATGTTAATAGCATAAAACGGCAAATTGCATAAGCCTACAAATATGATTGTATTGAAAAGTTCGGAATATTCATGGTTCCAGATCTGTAGCATTAATGACACCAAAATCATCGATTGGATCTGCACTAGATCAAAACTAATCTTTTAACCTGAAAAAAATGAACACCGCACAAAAACAACAAAACAAAATACCTCGCACAAAGGCGAGAAATCAAAATACACCAAAGAATTATAGAAAATCAAAACAAACAATGACCCACGAAATCAAAAAAAAAAAAAAACTTGTGAAAATCACTTATTTAATTAATAGATAAACAAAAACAATTTGGAGGGGTGATTTTGGATCAAAATTGATCCTAAATCACCCCTCCTTGAGAGAGAGAGGAAGGAAAAAGAAGAAAAGTGACGACTAGGGTAGAGGAGAAGGAGAGGATGCATTATTAATTAAGTTTTTTTTTACTGTCTAAACAATGTGAAAATGTGGAATGTATTTGTGGTTGTACATATAAGTGTTAGTGTCATCTATGTAGTTGAGATTGTGTGATTTATTATTGTATAATTTATTTGTGCTGAGATATTTGAGAAAATTATTATATACTATTTTAGAATTGTTCTTGAGATGGACATTGATAATCTTGAATATTTAGTAGGAAATGCGTTATTGTATAATTTATTTGTGCTGAGATATTTGAGAAAATTATTATATACTATTTTACAATTGTTCTTGAGATGGACATTGATAATCTTGAATATTTAGTAGGAAATGCGTTATTTTTAAAATATTTTTTGGTCTACTGTATTTAGGAAACTTTCACCCACTTAGTGAGTTTCTTCCCCACCCCGATGAAAAACTAAAAATATCCCCAGTTTCGTAAGTTAACTTACGAATTCTCCAAATAAGGTGAATTTGTAAGTTCACTTACGAATTGATCCACAATTTTAAAAAAATAAGGTGCATTCGCAAGTTAACTTGTGAAGTCTGCGTATGTTTTAGAAAACACAAAATTTTCCCCAATATTCGTTCATTTCAAAATATACTCAAATCTTCCCTCTCTACTCTAAACCCTAACTTCTGCAAACACATTTCAAGTCACTCTCATCATTTCAAGTCATTCCACCAACACATTTCAACTCCTCCAAAATCAAAAAAATTGTGTAAGTTTTCTTCATTTTCTCCTATTCAAATTCTGAATTTTTATTAGATTATTAGGTTTAAGTTGTATAAATATAGTAGTATATGAAGTAATAGTAGGTAAATGTAGTAGAAAAAAATTAGATTTTGGTAGTTATGGGACTGAATTTCTGGTTTTTTGAATTTCTGGACGAAGAGGGTTTCACAAGTTAACTTGTGAAGTGTACATGAAGAGACATCGCAGGTTAACTTGCGAATTCACCCAGGATGGGTGAATTTGCAAGTTAACTTGCGACTTTTTATCTGATTTGTTTTTAAATTAGTATGCTAACAATGTAATGGTTTATTTCAGGAAAATGGTCGAGAATGACAACTAGATGACACGTTTGAGACATGGCAGTCAAAGCCAGACAGCGTCGGCTCGCCGAGAGCGAGAGCTAATGGCAAGGGCACAAAGGGAACAAAGGGCACAACTTGGTATAGCATCATCTTCCGCACCGCGACAGAGGAGTCATCTCCATGAGGCGTCTTCCTCTCATGCACATGAGGAAGAGGTACTAGAGATAGAGGTACCTGCAGAGGAGGCCCAAGATGCCCAGGACACCAAAAATGCTGAGGTCTCCGACGACGATGTTGAGGAACCTACAGAGGTGGAGGATGTTGGTTATCCAGGAGGTTCATATGAGAGATCCCTCCTGATTTATTATGGAGACCATATTATCCATTATGTCTGGGGTGGAGAGGTATTATAACTTTTATCGTTACATTTTGTATTATTTATTTTCGTTTACTGTCCGTTCTTTTTTATTTATTTTTGTATACTGCTCGTTTGTATTATTTATTTATTTTCATTTGATTCTTATGTTTCAAGAAAGAAAGGCCTTAGAACATGTGAACCACTCCCGCAAAATCTTTGAACAATATGCTCCAAAGACTCAGTGGTTTCACACTGTTATCCTCGCATCCGGTCTTGCCAGATTATATAGTACTGGTTATGGTACCATTAGCACCGACATGCAGGGTGATTTTGTTGAGAGTTTGGCATAGGGAGACGCCAACTTTCCACTTTCCAGTTGGGGAGTTGACGATCACCCTTGACGATGTTGCTTGCTTGCTCCGACTACCTATCAGAGGTATGTTACTTAACCATTCCAAGATAACCAGAGCTGAGGTGGCTGATTTGATGGTTGAGCATTTGGGAGTTGATCCATACAGAGCTACTGAGGACTGCGACTCCACAAATGGAGCGCACATGAAATTCTCCTATCTAAAGGAGTTATATGAGGAACACCTCCGTCTAGCAGCTCTTGCAAAAAGAACTGCACAAACAGCTGGGGAGCCTGTGGAGGCGGATATTTTTGTTCAGTTTCATTGTGGCTGTGTCATCCGGTGTTTTCTAATGTACTTGGTAGCACGTCCGTCTTTGTGGACATGAGTGGCCTCTACACCTACGTGGCCTACCTAAGATATTTTATGGACCTTTATACAGTTTAGGACTGGAACTGGGGTGCCGTTGTTCTTACCTACCTTTACTAGAAGCTGAATGAAGCTTCCAGGTGGAGGGCTAGGGCGCTCTGTGGAAGGGTACGCGACATGGTTCTTTACAGTGTCGCACCCTTTCATGACACCAGAGGCTGAAGGACGTCCGCCGAGGCCAGCACATGAAGAGCTCTTGGAAAACGAGGAGGCCGAGGATGATCATGACATTGATCTACTATCCATCTGTAAGAGTATCTGCCAGATTGGACAAGAGGCGTTGGATGACGGGATTGTTGATGGGGCGGACCTGATGCGGTTGCTGTGGTGGAGAGGATGGTCACTGAGGCAGAGCGTGCAACGCGTTACCACAGGCAGAAGAGGGAGCGGGGGCTCAAGATTAGGCAATACCCAATAGTCGTTATGTTTTTTAGTTGATTTTGTTTGATCGCATTTTTTTTAGAACAATTTATGTAATTTGATATTTTTGACAATTTTTCTCTTTAATATTTATAACATTAATATTTACATGGTTTGCGTATATAGATATTGCGTATATTAATATTTTCTGACAAACTTTCTCTTTAATTGAATTTCTGAAAACGGAAACATAATCCGAGATATTGTGAAAAAATATAGTAGTTTCAAACATGATTTTACACATTCAGGAAAGGTTTCGCAAGTTAACTTACAAATTCTCCAAATAAGGTGAAATTGTATAAAATCAATTCTATAAGTGGATATTCAACTGTATTCAATGTGGGAGTGTTATCATTTGAAAGCCATTCAAATAGATATGTATAGTAAATTCATAAGTGAATTTATTTATATTTTCATTGAGATAATATTTTCTTTGGAAGTGATGCCGCTTAGATGTCTACGTAGACCAATATAAAATGAATTACAAAGACCAAGTTTATTGTTATAAACTTGAGTAAATATATGAGATTGATTGACTTAGAGACGTCTTAGTCAATATTGATTTATGGAAGAAAATTTATGTCTTCTTCAAGTGTATATAAAGTAGCTACTAAATAATGAGGTACTATCCTCTATTTGTGAGAAGCAAATGAAAGTGATCCTAGTCGATCCTTTGACAAAGCCCTATGAAGAAACTAATTTGTGAACACATCGAGGAGAATTGGACTTAGCCAATTGAAATTAACAAGTGATGGGAACCCAACCTTTGTGATTGGAGATTCCATGAAAAAGGTTCATATGGGTAAGAAAAAGTCACTTGTTAGTTTTGCTAGCACCAAAAATTATATGATTAATTTTGTTTGCGTCCATTTTCTATGGTGTAATTGAGAAAGTGCTAGACACTGCAATATTGAGAGGATAAACTTATATAGCTTTTAATGAATTTCATATAATTTATCGGTGGTGTATGATTTGCAGCATACACTTGATGAAATCACCTATATGAGTGTTGAATGGGGCCGCTTGTATGAGATCATGGCGAAATCTCTAGAGCACTCATGAAAATAATCAGGCACACGCACGACCTATTAGCGCACCACAACGTCAACAAGAACTGTGGGGGTGTGATGTGAGTGGTAGACCTCTAACATACCTCAAGTGTCTTTGGTTCATATAGCTTGTTACACCAATTTCAGTGTGTTAAGTACTGTCATTCTAGAGCTGGTTCATATAGCTTGCTACACCAGTTTGATGCATCACATTCAGGATGTTATCCAGAATTATTTTTTTACTTTTCTTTTGAACGTTTAAAATTTATGGGGGATTGTTGTAAATTTTGACTATATTTCAAAAGTTAAATTATTTTATTTTATCGTTAAGTGGCAAATATGAGAAAATATTTTTATATTAATTATTATTATTATTATTATTATTATTTATTTATTTATTTATTTTGTTGGTGAAAGAAATTTAATGAGTTTGACTTGAATCAGTCAAAACCATTACTCCATATTTCTTTTTCTTATATAAAAGCCTTTATCATTTTGACAAGAAAGACAAGAAAAATGGGGAAAACACCTTTTATACTTTCTTTTATTTTTGTTTTATTTTTCTCTTAGTTATAGCTTTTAGACATCTAAAAGAGTCTTGTTGTTCTGATGCCTAAGAGTCTCATTGAGAATTTGAGAATAACTTGTTGAATCCTGAGGGATTTGCGTTTATGAGATGGATAAATCCTTAAGAACAATGTACTTTACACGCCTCAGATTAATGTAATAGTTTATTATTTTGTAGGTTTGATGGTCTTATTTTGAGAAGGGATAATCAAATTACATTGGCAGTTAAATTTCTACAACATTCATATGTTTTAAAGATTAAATATATTTTTTGGTTTCGTTTATGTTAATTTTAAAGTTTATTTTAATCCCTTAATTTAAAAAAGTTTTATATTGATCCTTACATTTTCAAAATATATAATTTTAATAAGTTTTATTATTTTAAGGATTAATTTAACGATCAATTTTTAAATTTTTTTATTTTTAATTTAATAAAAAGGACCAACGTAATATATTTTAAAGTGTTAATGAATTAATATGATTTTTTTTTTAAGTTAAAGGATCGGAATGGTTTCTAAGACTAATATAGAGACAAAAAAATTATTAAATCTTTTTTAATTAATTATAATTTTTAATATGTTAGTATTATTGACTGAATCTTTTATTTTAAATTCAAATATATAATTTTGCAATTATGTATGGAAATTATCCGTAAGTATATATGATGAGAAAAAAATATGCATTCATATTATAAAATAATTTTACGTTGTTAATTAATTATATATCACCATGTATTTTATCAAATTACTCTAATATTTTCAAATTAATTATATATTATAAATGATTGTTAAATTTTTATTAAATGATAGTATAAAACTATTTTACACTGTCAATACTACACTACCTACTTCTTCTTTTTTAAAATTTTTAAAAATGATTGAATGACTGCAAATAAAAAACACAATATTTAAAAATTAAACTCTTAAAAACATTAATTCCTGTCTTTGACTCTATATATACATACTACTTTTGACCTATTCTAAATTTCCTTAAGAAAAAAAGGATTTGAATATAAATTCATACTTTAAAATATTAAATATTTTTATTATTTTTTATATATACTTTTAATAGGCAACAATTAAATTAAAAAGAGTACAGGGTACTAAACCAACAAGTAACCTTCTCAACTAATTTGTGATAAAATGAATCTATCTCATCGATACACAAAAAGTGTACAAACAAAAAGGATATTTTTAAGTTAATGAAAAATATAAAAGCCACAAAAATTGCATTTCTATACAAAGCTCTAACACAATAAAAATATAAATATAGTCTTAAATTAATTATGTTTTAAAATGATTGTTTTGCAGATGATAAAGTCTTAGAAACCATTTTCCTAAACAAAAAATTCTGGTAATAAGTTAATTAAAATACTAATTACTAGTTTATTTTATAATTAATTAAACAATAAAATAATGATTATATGCTAATTATTGATGCAGCCAAAAAATAAAGATTCCTATTACGTTTTGGAGTTGGTGCTGCTCCTTCTAGCAATCATAACAACGTGTGTTATCCAAATCGTATGGTATCCTATATTTTTAATTACTTATGATAAATACTTTTACGATTTCTTAACTTAGTGATTTTAATTAGCTGACAAATACAATACAAAAGAAGCTTAAATGTTTCTTCCACAAAGCTGCTTTACCACTCTTCTCCATTTCAAGCAGATATTCTATTTGTTTATGGACCACAGCCTTGAATGTTATGGGCATTAATTTCAATGCTACCCATCATGTGTGTTTATTGTTACACTATTCTTTCTAACAAAATCTTGTGTGGTAGACGGTTGCCAAAATAATGCATTAAAGGTTTTGAATAATCATTGACATAAGTTTAATTTAACCTTTTTTTTTTCTTGTCTTTTTATTTTATTCTTTTGTTATGTTTATGTCTCCTCTTACTTTTGATAATTTTCTTATTATTTTAAAAATATAAATAAATATTTGCACATGAGAATTATTATGTTAATATTGTAGTTTCTTTTCATTTAAATCTTTAATAAAGCGAGGAGATTGTAAAAAGTTTAAAGTCAAAGTGAGATCTAGTACTATATGTTTAGCAACACATCTTGTATTTTCTTTTAAATTGAAAATTAGAGATACTAAGTGAAAAAAAAATGCTGCAATATTCATGTTGGTGGCAGTTATTTGTTTTGGTATGGGAAAATTAAGTTCGTGAATGGATAACACATTTTTTCTCAAAAGTTTTGATGTTATATTTTTTTCAATTGTATCGCAAGTTTTTATTTAAAAAGATTTAATTTAGATTTTATAATTGTACTTGAAAGAAAAAAATATGAATTCAAATACAATTGTATTTGAATGATCATATTTTCCATCTTTTTTCTTCTCTTTCTACGATTTCTACAAATTTCACGGTTATTCAAAATCGACGATGGTGTCAAAATACTATTCAACAATTTTGATGAACTTTAATTTATATTTGAATTTTAATCTTGCCACATGCATCCATTTGATCCCGACCTCCTTTTATTTCTTAGATAATCTAACAAGTTTATTAGTAAAGTTCTTCAATCATCTTTGACTCTCTTTGTTTTCAAATATCTCCTTGAAAGTCTTTGTGTCTTTTTGTGGTTTGGAGGAGTAATCGGTGGCCCATCTCTTCTTTATTTGTGGTCATGCGAGGTTTATTTGGAAGAAGGTGTTGGTTGGTTAGGTATAGGTGTAAATGATGAGGTAGTAGCGGTGGATGGTCTCGAAGGGATTGAATCGAATTTTAGTTTGTTGGATTATCTTTGCCTAAGATTATGTGGGGTTGTTAAACCTTCCTTCTTTGCTTTCTTGTGGCTTTTAGTTTCTTAGTGTGTTTGGTTCGGTAGTAATAAAGTGATTTTTAAATCTTGTGCTTGGAATCCTACTGAAATCTTGACCATTATATAGATATTCGGTTGAAATTGGTTTTCTATTCTTGCCAAGGGAAAGTGTAATTGTATTAGAGAGGTTTGGCTTGCCAATCCTTCTGGGTATATTGGTGCGTAAGGTTTCTTTGTGCCTTGTTCTTTTGTGATTATTTCTTGCTTCCGTTTCATGCCTTTTGTATTGGGTTATAGCCCTTGAGCTTTTAATACAAGTGCTTATCGAAAAGAAAAAAACTGCAGGGAAAGCATAACACCCATGATCAACATAATTATGTCTCAAAGATGGTACAATCTTCTTTTAGAATTTAAGAGGGGTTTTCAAATACTTATTCCTTTAAGCGGAATAATCTCGATTGAAAAATATTGGTTAAACCATTAATTACAAATAAAACATAAATTAAGTTACTCGAAAATATCTCTTAAAGTGTGTATAAATTTTGATCATCAAGAATGTGAAGAGTGTGTTATTATATGTACTTCATTTCTATGTAATCTGCTTTCAAGAAGCAATCTTGTAAATACACAAACTTGTATTCAATAGTGAGTTGATTATTCCATTATAGACTAGAGTTTTAGTTAGAATTCTCAAAAAGACATGTATAGTTAGTCTTTGTGGTTATAAACATTAACGATTACTCTTTGTTTGTATGTGTAATCAATTTGGTAATAGTGGATTAAGTCTTTGTTAAGAAACAAATCACCTAGGAGGGTGGACAGGATTAACTTTGTTAATAGTGAACCAGAATAAAAAATAATTGTGTTCATTTATTTTTGCTATTGTGTTAACTTCAAGTGCCTAGTTTCGAAAATATTGTATTTCTAGAAACTCAATTCAAACCCCTCATTCTTGTGTTTCTTGCATCATCACTTCATCGGTTTGAGATCAACCCGATATTAAAATATTAACCTGGTTGGTGGTTTTCCTGTGCAAAACCTCTTTTTGATTCATAAATTCATCTCGATGTTAGAAGCTTACTATGGTTGGAAATCAGCCAGATATAAAATCTCCTAGGTTCGTGAGTTCAACCCAAATTAAAAGCTCATTTTTGTTCAAGATCATCTCGTGTAAAATATTAATTTGAAGTTTGAATACTATCCGCTCCAAGTTTTTGTTTGGAGAGAAGGTTAACCGCTTTGATACATCATTTAGAAGGAAGATTCACAGTTTCTCTCCTTACTTATTATTTGGTTGAAAGTTAACCACAAACTTTATTTTCTTTGTATAAGGGGGTTTGAGAGTTCAACTTAGCTACTAAAAACTCTTAAGTTTATTTGATACTCTCAAGAACAAATCTAGGGAAGAGGGTTATGTCTTAGACTTGTTTACCGGACCTCTATAACTTATGGTGTTATCTCTCTATCCCTCAACTTTTTTTCACATATTATTTTTTCTGCTTACTTCTAAAAAATTTCTAAAATATTTTCAAACTCTGAAATTAATCATAAAAGTTTTTTAAAAACACACGATTCACCTCCTCTTGTATGTGGAGGTCATATGTCTAACAATTTAAATATTTCTTTGTTTGGTCCTTTTCTTGTTGTGCATTTGCAAAGTGGACACCAACCTAATCAAAAATATTTGAAGATGGTGCAAATCCTTTAAAACAATACTTTGACTGATATTGTACCTTTTAAAGGGTGTATTCTATGAAAACTTTGAAGGATTTTAAAAGAAAATTTTGATGTTCAAAAGTTTTATGGTCTTTGATTGAAGATTTTATGTAATATAAATAAAGGATGTGGTATTCGATTTGGATAGTTTGGATTTTTAAAAATCTTGCAATTTTCAATCAAGACTTTATGCATCTTAAAAAATAGCTGGTTGTATTCAAAATATTTTAATTTTGATGGATTTTTTAATACATTATATTTCAATAGGTTTGTGAGATTTTTTAGTTAACTTTTAGCATAAATTTTTTTTGTCAAAACATTTGACTTATAGGAAAATTTATGGCTTAATTACAGTTTTAATTCCTCTATTTTTTCCAACTCACAATATCACTTCCCCTATTTTGTTTTTAAACAGTTATGGTACCCCGTTCCCATTTTCTGTCAGAAAGTACTAAGATGTATCAGTTTTAATTACACTTTTGGTCCTCCTATTTTTTTTTTTTTTTTTAATTTTAAACTATTTTGGTCTCCATATTTTCCCCAACTCAAAGCTTTTTGGAAGAAAAATGGACATGGAGACCAAAACTGTTTAAAAATAAAATAAGGGTACTGATATCGTGAATTAGAGAAAATAAAGAGACCAAAACTATAATTAAGTCAAAATTTGTTTATTTAATATTATACATCTCTCTCATCTTCTTTTTCTCCTATCTTTCATTTTTCAAATGATCACTTTTCTAAAAATATTTCTTTCATGTATTTATATATCTCTCATTTTTCATTTTTGTTGATTACATTTTTTTAAAACTATTAAGTATGACTCTTTCTTGATTACACTTTTTTTTTAAAACTATTAAGTATGACTCTTTCTTGATTACACTTTTTTTAAAACTATTAAGTATGACTCGTATTAAGACAGAGAGGAACAAAATACGTGAAACTTTCAAACAAGTCTTATACTCAATTGTTTATTGTGCATAAATGATTTGTTTTGTATCTGATTCAAGAATATTATTGTAAAACGAGTATTATATATATATATATATATATATATATATATATATATATATATATATATATATATATATATATATATATATATATATATATATATATACTCACATTAGAAGGAATTGACTATGCTAATATTTTCTCTCCGATCATGAGACATACTTCTATCATGAAAGTGCTAGCCTTGGTAGGTAGGCGAGACCTGTATTTAGAGCAGATAGATGTGAAGACGCTATCTTTTCATGGTAATCTATCTATATATATATATACTCACATTAGAAGGAATTGACTATGCTAATATTTTCTCTCCGATCATGAGACATACTTCTATCATGAAAGTGCTAGCCTTGGTAGGTAGGCGAGACCTGTATTTAGAGCAGATAGAAGTGAAGACGCTATCTTTTCATGGTAATCTAGATGAGAAAATTTAAATGGAGCAGCCAAAGGGGTTCAGTGATATTGGACATACCACAATAATTTGTGAATTTAAGAGGTCTTTGTATGGTTTAAAGCAATCTCAAAGTCAATGGAACATGTATTGTGTCTAACACTTGCTTCAAATTGGCTACAAAATATGTGAGTGTGATTCTCGTGTATATGTTAGGAGCATTGATGATGCCTATTTTATTTTATTTTTATTGTATGTTAATGATATATTAATGATATATTAAATTAGAAATCACGTTGGAAAAGGAATTTGACATGAAAGATTTAGGTGATTCTAAAAAGATTCTTGATATGAAAAGTAACATATATATGAGTTAGAAAATCGTGACTCTAACTACATTGAAAATGTGATAGACAATATTTACATGAGTAATTAAAGACTATGAGTACTCCATTGAAAAAAATCACTTTAAGCTCTCATTGGATTAGTGTCTAAAGATAGATGTAGAAATTGAGTATATGTCAGAGGTTCCTTATGCCAATGTTGTTGATTGTTTAATTTATTTTATGGTCTACGTTAGACCATATTTAGCACAAAATGTGAGTTAAGTTCGTAAGTGTATTTCAAACTAGGAAAACATAACTGGGGAGTAGTCAAATGAGATTTTGAAGTACTTGAAGGGCACAACAGTTCATAGAATCATGTTTAATAGTGAACAGGGTTATTCTTCGATTATATGATATGTTGATTCTGACTATGCTTATGATATAGATGATAGAAGGTCTACAATAGGGTAATGTATTTACTTTAGTAAGATGACATATTTGTTTGAAATCACCAGCTTAATTTATAATAGTCATGTCGATAATTTGAAGCAAAGTACATGGCAATAGGTAAAGTTGCCAAAGAAGATTTAAGACTTACATGATTGATGAGAAAATTGGGTGTTGAGCAATACCCCTATGCGATTGAACTTGACAAGAGTGACACAGTCTATGCCTTATATTCAATATAGACATGGGGGCAAAAGGATAATTATACACACAAGTATTATCACAGAAAGGTTTTGTCAGATCACATGACATTTTCGTGACTTGGGTAGCAGTGATATGTTGCTAGACACCGATCACTGTTTATTATGTTAAATGTGATTTAATATAATTGCCAACGTTGCGGAAACCAACAGGGTCACACACATAAGGACAAATAAATGAGAGATAGAGTAAATGAGGAACACCATAAGGTACAATGCACTTAAGTGGAATACAAAATGTGGTAAGGTACCACGCGATTAAGTGATATGTGGTACATCATAAGGAATGATACTCGTATGCTTATTGGGATTTTAGCTTATAGCCTTTATTGGGATTTTAGCTTATAGCCTTTATTGGGATTTTAGCTTGCAACCCACACATGTGGTTCTATAAATAGGACCCTTGTGCTGAAGCATTTCACTTGATGAAAGTTCGGTCTTGTAACCCTAGCCGTATTTTTGCTCATTCTCTCACTCAAAGCTTTCGTTCGTGATCAGGTAGCACTGTGACCGGGAGCGATATGTTCGTGTGGACTAAGTAGAGACATTGTTCTTCATCAATGTTTGTGATCACATCATCAAAAACCGAAATCGCCACAAGAGGTATAATATTCTATCACTGACCATGATCATTCGTAAGGATCACTAAAGGAAAATTGAATTTATATATATATATATATATATATATATATATATATATATATATATATATATATATATATATATATAGAGAGAGAGAGAGAGAGAGATGATCAAATTACACCAAGAGTTACACTCACTAATATTTTTAGATTGAAACATGGCATCATATAGATCATACCTATAAAGTTTGAGATTAATCTATAATGATTTAGTATACGATTAAGATACCCAAAGATTAACGTCAAAATAGACTTTCATATAACGCTAATTTTGATGTATTTCAATGACATAGTAAATCATTATAGATTAATCTAAAACTTTATAGGTATGATTAATATGATGATATGTTTCAATCCAACGGTTGATTTTTAAAAATATTAATCCGAAATAATATTTTTCAGTGAGTGTAACTCATTGTGTAATTATATATATATATATATATATATATATATATATATATATATATATATATATATATATATATATATATATATATATATATATATATATATATATATATATATATATATATATATATATATATATTATTGTAGATATATATTTATATTGTTTGTAGCATTGTAACTATAATTATTAGACGCAAATCAATAAAAATATAGTTGTTCTATAGTCACAAAAATATATATTATTTGCTGTCGAATTGTGTTAGCAACAATTGTTCGTATTCATTGCCTTTTAATGTCGTTTCTTTTTCTATATTGTTTACTATTCTAATATACACAATTTCACATGGGATCTTATGAAATGATCCTTAGAAATTCAAATTATATATCTTAATTGTCTTTTAAAGGCATATTGTAATTTTACGGTCTTAAATTGTTTAAAACTTCATCATACAAAATCTTTTGAAATTTTAATCTAATAAACCCCCTAAATAAACTTTAAGGTGAAGATTAACTTGTAAACCCAAAAAAGAAGATAGAGATTAAGAGAGATTGAAGTTGTTCATACGGGCTTATACAATTAATTACCGATGAGAGGGGACAAGTTAATGTTGTAGATTCATTAGGAAGATGTCATAAAGGAGTAAATCAATCTTCATTATAATAATAATAATAATAATAATAATAATAATAATAATAATAATAATAATAATAATAATAATAATAATAATAATAATAATAATAATAATAATAATAATAATAATAGTACTTTAATCAGTAAATACTACAGCTATTAAAAAATTTAGGTAAAGAAATCAAAACAATTGGTTATTGAGAAGCCTCTTCCTCAAGTAGGCTCAAGCTTCTTCTGAAAGCCAAGCACATCTTAAAAAAATATTTTAGTCACAAACAAATAAATTTAATAATAATAAAACTAAATCATAAACTTAGGAGAAAAGAAAAGATCATGGACAATAAAGTAATTTGCATTCACTCGTCAGCGAGTAATAGCAATGTTTGTCTTATATAGAAAATGCACGCAAAGCAAAGCAAACACTTTCTTTACATTGATTTGTTCGTCTATACTTCCAACTGCAATCTGCATTTCCAAAGCAGTTTTGCATTTTACACTTCAAACTACATCTAAACCAATTCATTTTATTTCATAATAAGTTGATTGATTAATTTGTCAGCTGAATGATTGAGTTGGAATATTTTGATAAATAAATAAATAAGAGAATGTTTAGTAGCAATGGAAGTGGAACAACTGCTACATCATCATCTTCATCTTCTTCATCAATGGAAGGATGGTTATACCTTATCCGCTGTAACCGTTTCGGACTTCAGTTTTCTCGTAAGCGTTACTTCGTTCTCGATCATCACCTTCTTCGTAGCTTCAAATCGGTTCCCAATTCTACCGATCAGGTTCATCTTTTCTTGTTCAATTTCATTATCACCAAGTTAGAAACGTTACTATGTTGAGTTTGTTAGATTAGATTCTGTGAAACTGTAACCGAAACTGTAATTGAAACTGAAACTGAAACTGAAACGGAAACTTTTTTCTTTCTTTCAGGATCCGGTTAGAAGTGCTATTGTAGATTCGTGTATTCGAGTAATGGATAATGGAAGAGAGAGTATAAACAGAAAAGTATATGCTTAACTTAATCTTTAATTTTTGTAAATTATTATTGGTTTTTGTGTTTGAATTTTGACTTAATGTTGATGTTGTATGCTTAATGTTTGTTTATTTGTGCGAATTTTGTAGGTGTTTTTTATTTTCACACTGTATAATACTTCGAATCATAATGATCGATTAAAGGTGAGGTCAAGTGTTAGAGTACTAGGTTTAAATTGAAATATATGTTTTTGTTGATTTGGAATTATGAAACATGAGTGTTGTAGTTAGGGGCGAGCCGTCCTGAAGAAGCAGCGAGATGGATTCAATGCTTTCATGAAGCGTCTTTGAAGGTGTATATACATGATCTGAAGTTTTTTTTAGCTTGCGGTGGAACTGTTTGAATGATGGATGAAGCTA
Organism: Vicia sativa; assembly: GCA_021764765.1. NCBI lineage: Eukaryota > Viridiplantae > Streptophyta > Magnoliopsida > Fabales > Fabaceae > Vicia > Vicia sativa. The sequence continues at coordinate 145,130,495 of CM038792.1, forward strand.
ATTGCTGTTAACATGTGTAGGGTGCCCCGGAAGATATAGGATGTTCGAAGAGGACATGGCAGTCTTTTAGGTATTTTTATCTTTTCTTTAAATGATTTTTACTGCAACAAAAGGTTTTACGTTGAGTGAATTAATGAGTATTTGAAGCTATCTTGAGCTATATTTTTTTTGTGTGGATTTGTTGGACGATGCTTAACAGCTTAAGTGGATCTTCGAGTAGAAATCACCAAAATTCTATAGACTGGACACTTTCTTCTTCTGATGTTATTGCCCCATCACCTTGGACAATCTTTGGCTGCCAAAACGGTAAAAATTTGTATTTCAGTCTTCTGTTTGAGTTGTTGCTGTTTTTCTATTCAAAATTAGTTTTTGTTAGTTCACATAATCAAAACCTAGCTAAAATTTGCACTATTGTTTTTCTGGGTGTAATGAAGGTTTACGACTATTCAAGGAAGCAAAAGATAGGGATTCTGGTGGGAAGGTTGGCAAAATTTCTTTTCGGCAAAAGGTTGTTTATATTTAAGTTAAAATGGAAACGACTAATTCTTGGATATCCCGTCCAACCTCTCCAGAAACGAGATGATCATCCCGCAATAATGGCTGTTGGTGTGGTAGATGGAACTTCGGAAGCCATTTTCCAGACTCTTATGGCACTTGGTCCTTCGAGATCCGAGTAAGTCTATTAAGTCGATGTAATCTTGCTCAATGGCGCTGCTAGATTAACAAGAAAAGTTATATTTAATATTTCAGTTAACTGCAAAGAGAAAGTTTAGTCATATATAGGTTATGTTATAGCATGGGTAGGTAAGCAGTACAATCATGCCAAAATTCTATACACCATGCTTTTCAAGTGTTTTTTGCTTTGTATAAAACTATTGGTTTGCAGATGGGATTTCTGTTTTTCCGAGGGAAGTGTAGTTGATCACCTAGATGGTCACACCGACATTATTCACAAGCAGCTATATAGTGATTGGTTGCCTTGGTAAAACCTAATCCTTTAATGCTTATCATGTACCGCCTAGTGTTTTGGGGCAGACAGCAGTACCTACTAGTCTTTTTTTGGTAATAATTTTTATTACTTTCATGTCATAAATTTTACAGGGGAATGAAACGAAGAGATTTGTTGCTGCGGCGTTATTGGAGGAGAGAAGATGACGGAACATATGGTATTAACAAATTGTAGAACAAAGTATTTGTTAATACACACCTATTCTGAATGAAAGTAACTAATTTGGTTTTCCTTGTCACAGTTATTCTTTACCATTCCGTGTTTCACAAAAAGTGTCCTCGCCAGAAAGGCTATGTCCGTGCCTGCCTTAAAAGTAACGTATGCTGAAACTGTACATTTTATTCCCTTCTATTAGCTGGTCTCACACTACTTAGAAAATAACTTTGATATTGTAATCATGGTGTTCTTGCTTTCAACCATACTTTTTCTGAAATTTAACATTAGTTTGCCAATTCTTGAATCATTTTCCTTCACTTAATCACAATTGTCATGCTAATATCCAATTTATCTATATTTTAGGATTTCCAAATTTGTTTTATAGGTGCTCTAGTTCGTCGGAAAGTTGATAGATAAATAGTTTAGAGGAAAATTCATGAATGATTGCAGTTGGATATGACAACTTACATTCTTTTGTAGGTGGAGGATATGTTATATCACCGGCGAACATGGGAAAGCAATCTGTTGTAAAGCACATGCTTGCTATTGATTGGAGATGCTGGAGATCTTATCTTAAATCCTCATCAGCATACTCCATAACCATTCAAATGCTTGGGAGAGTTGCTGGTAGTCTCTTTTTTTCAAAAATAATTTTTATATTATTGGACATTACTGCTATACGGTTACTGGCCGACAACTATTTTATATCACTGAATTAGAAGTTTCTTGTTCCAGGTTATATTTTACTTATTGATTTCTCTTGCATGTGCAGCATTACGAGAGTTATTTAGAGCTAGACTAGGGAATTTCACTTTGTCTGATTATTCATCGGGAGAGTTGACAAGAAACAGAAGGAATAATCTGAAGGAAGAATATGCCAATTCCGATACCCAAATACAGGCAGATGAGAGAAATCCTGATAACTCAATTGAAGAAGTAGATCCAACGCAGTCAGAACATGTAGGCCTTGTTAATCTAAATGATGCTGATGATGAGTTTTATGATGTTATGGAACCATCAAACTGTGATGAGTCGGAAAATGGATGGATGACAGAATCTAGTCACCAAAAGTCTCAGGTAAACATTTGAAATAATTGCTTTTATTGCACTTAAAATAAATGAAGAGTGAAAAGTTATTCAAAATGCAATTTGTGTCTTGGAACTTAATTCCGAGAGATTGCTAGAATTTATTTACACTGCACACCACACAAGGCATTTTCATGACTTGACCGCACTTTCATACTCTTACTTTTATTATTATTTTGCATTAGAAATATGGTTAAACTTATAATATGATTGATTTGGCATTTTCGTGCCCTCCTATGAATTTGAGAATTTCAGGACATTCGCCACCAAAAGTTATCATCTGCTGCTAATTTTGTGAGAAAATTGCACGATCTTGCAGGTAATTTTGAAACTCTCTGATAGCATATGGTAATTATCAGATATTTTACTTTCTCTTTGATTAAAAATGCCTAGAACCATTTGTGCAGTTCATAAAAGAGGTTATGTGGATTTGCAAGAGATGGTTGGAGAAGAGACCACTACATGCCCGTATGGATCAACTCTTCCAAAAGATCCTACTTGTACGTTACCTTGCAGTTTGACAGAAGCGGATCCTTCTACTTTCCTGATTCGTGGAGAAAATTATCTTGAAGACCGCCTCAAGGTATAAGAAGTAGCACATTATCATTTTTTTTTTGTTATTTAGTTTGGCCATTAACTTTGTCACTGATCTCAAACGTCTGGAGTATTGATTACCAGGTTAAGGCAAAGGGGACCTTGATGCAAATGGTTGCTGCGGATT